>JAUMGV010000065.1:1439282-1548490 GCA_032432875.1 Phytophthora meadii | reverse complement strand
CACTTGGGTTAAGGATTCTCTTGTAGCTGTTTAGTAACAACCTCTTCACAAGAGTTGACAACATCCACGATACTGGTACCACTCAATTGTGTGCATCCAAACTAGCCGAGTGGCGCCCGCTTTTGCGGGCGGTTTGTATGTATTTGGTCAAAACCCGTGGTGCTCACTGTTCCAGTTCGCCCCACTACTCACCACCGGCGCCACACCTTCGGAGCGCGCCAGTTGGCCGAGGTGCTACCTTCGCTTCGCTCGGTAGGATGTATTTTAGCCAATCACGAATGGGGCAGCTCACTCGCTTCGCGAGCTCACAGCTATTCGTACTTATCGAAGCATTTTTATCGTATTAAGTGTAATTTTGCCCAATGAAAATTTTGTGGCCGGGTGTGCGGACCACGGACAGACAGACACTTTGCGATTTTAAAGACTCGTGGATAAGTTCGAGATACAAGCGCTGGATAGTGGAGCAACATTTTGTGGATGCGCTTTGGATTATCAGTAAGTATATGTAGTAATCTTTTCGTAGCCAGTTTTTCCTACGAATGACATAATTGAATCTCCTACTTTGGACAACGCGCTTTGTTAGAGCAGCAACGATGAATAGCTTCAAGCGCAAGCAGCCTAAAAGCCTTCGTTGGAGAATAACAGCAATGATGTTTGCCCTATTCGCTCATTTGGAAACCTGTTTTGTGCTATTTAGGCATAAATTTCGTTTTCCAAATCCTAACCCAGTCTACATGGAGCCCTAGTCGCAAAAAAATGTCTGTTATGGATACAACCATGCTGTCATGGTCATACGTATTGACTACCAAAGCGATATCTCGAAAGTTCATGGAAATGAGGCGTGAACGCTCCTCGTCATACCAGTCCTCTGCCATACTACCTACGTAGTTTTCTAGGGTAGCAACTTTTACATCGTCCGACCAGGGACAGAATCTCGTGTACATGTGACCGTCGTCCACTTGGCGCGAGAATTTCCGCCATCAGCGCTCTGCACCAGCATCGATGCCGTTCACCTTGTCTCCTGTGAACGTGGTGGTCATAATATTATTGCACGACACACGAAGGCTTGCCGCGACTAGGGTAGCTGTTTCCTCCATCCGTGCCGTGTGGACCTGTTGCCTGGTCATCGACAGAGCCATCCTCGTTGGCGCTGTCGCTGCTAGAGCTGCTGACCGATGTAGTGCATAGGGGCATCGTGCTCCATAAACGTACAGTTCTCCTTGTTCCACCTGTCGTGCATTGCCTCCGCTTATCATCTCATTCTGTTTATTTTTACTCGTGGTTTACTTTGGGGGAATAAATTCCCTTGGCCGCTCTCTGGCTCTCTTGCTTTACAGCTGACGCAGTCCTGCCGTCACCCGGGACCTCCGCCATCGCCGCTGCTTTCTTCGCTCTCTTCCTACCTTGTGCCAGCCCGTGCCGTTATCGCTCTCAGTTACTCGATCACCCGGCCTCGCGGTGCTGGGGCTCTCGTGTATGTGTCCACTGCCACCAGCTTCTCCTGCTTGCGCCTTGGCTTCGCCACCTTCCGCGCTCTTGGGCCGATAAGTGCCGATCCTTCGCCTGATAGACTTAAAGGGTTCTGGGCCTCCTCCCCATGCAAATTGCTGTCGCTGTCCTTGTCTTGATCCCTGAGGTCTTGAACAGGCGCCGCTAAATTGGGAAGTGCAAATTAAGAGTCTTGCAGCACAATGACCAAGATGACGGCGGCTCAAGACGCGTCCAAGACGACAGCGTCACGCAAGAGGAAACTGGTGGTGCAGACAGCTATGCAGCAAGGTGGAACTACACTCGTGACACCTGGGAGTGCTATTGGAAACACGTTTGTGACCAAAACGCCTACTTACAAAAGCAAGAAACTAACTCCTCGTACCGCACTTAGTGGTTTAAGAACTGTGCCAAGCCCTCCCCAAACCACACTTAGTGGATCTGGATCTGACCGGTACTTGGTTCCCCAGGTACTGGACGTAGTGGATCTGGAATAGTATTCCATGGCGACGGAATGCAAAGTGCTATTCAACTAGCTCACGATTCTGCCAACACGGCTGGGCTAGCTGCACATGATAGCAGCCCGAGCGATGGTGACGGTTTTCCGTCTGAGGGATCTATCAATGGAGAGGAGGTTTCGTGCATTCCAGACCAAAATGTTGAGAGAGGGAGTACAACCACGCCAGCGCAACAAGAGAAATGCAAGGGTATTAACAGCTATTGGGATTTCAACAACTCAAGCCACCTTACCAAGTTTGTCGGTCTCCTGAAAACATGGATGGTATTGGATAAATTACCACTGGGTGAAGTAGAAGTGCGGATGCGCTTCCTTCATTTTGAATCTGATTCGTGTGGAACACAACATGCGGACAGCAAGCCTATGAACCCAGGATCATATCTTCGAGCAGTGTCCAGGGGACCAAATGTGAATAAGGCTCTTTCTCAGGAGCAAATAAAACTGAGGGAGCATTGCATTGCGCCAGCTGTAGCGTTGACAACACCACAGCAGCGGACCCAAGAGGAGGACTAGGCGCTACTAGCGATACTCAATCATAGTACCAGTGCCACCACCATTTTTTTGCTCCAATTCATGACAGCTGGAGAATTAGCGCGGTTTACGTACATCTTTCTATCGTTGGAATACCCCCTATACGCCCATCTTGCTCCGGGCCAGCGCTTTGGCGAGGGACTGACGAAGAAGATTTACTGAGCCACATACAAGCAGGAGCGGAAGCGGCAGACGCCCAGAAACAAGAGGTTAATCAGTTCAAGCAAGACATATCACGCATAACAGTGGACATGCCATCGCGTGTGGTGACCGTCACGTTCAAGGGTAAGCAATCGGCGGCTTGTTGGGTTAATTGGAAAAATCCGATGGCTGACAAGTTTCTGACTTTGGCGGACTTCGAACAACAGAGGGAACGAGCGAAAATCTCAAAGGAGGTAGTCAGACTGGACTACTACTTTCTCACGTGGAGGCGAGGTGTGGTATCGTAACTTCCCAGGATATCCATTGGATTCTGGCCGCCAAACTGGAGTTGAACATTCAGGAAATGAGTCACACGAACACGACTGGTTATGGATTAAATGACAAGCAATGGATAGTGAGCATCACTGCACAGGCGTGCCCGAACAAGCTGAAGGACCTGTCGATTATCCGATGCGGAGCAACACAACTGGTGATCAAGCACCACGATGTCCGGGTTAATTGGCCTTGAAGGCGTTGTTTATCCCCGGATCACCCAACAAAATTATGCAAAGCAGAGACGTCAGAGGTTGAGCGGACACGAAAGGCCCACATGCTGGTCCTCAACGACACATTACCATCGGAACGGCGCGGGAAGGGTGGGAGACTGTAATTCCGCGCACACTAGAGCAGCTGCTGACGCTCCTGGGCTCCCCAGCCAGCGTTACGGAGGGAGAGTCAACGGAAGCCAAGCAGAAACTAAGCAGACAGCGGACGAGATCGCCAAGGAGACGTGGGTATTCAAGAAGTAGCGACGGGCCGAAGCTGCCAGCGGACTGGGAGCAATTGCGGTCTCCAACGAGGGCCGATCAGTTGGAGGACATGGATGTCGGTGATGTGGAGGAAGGACGACCGGAGGAGAATCAGGGACCCCTCAGGAAAGAACCAGTCAAAATTACGGCGGGGACCTTTCACCTGGGGACAGCTTCCTGGATGAACAGTCCAGTTAGAGGACGGATCCCGACGAGACGTGCAGTTGGGCAATTCCAATTGGGAGGGTCCCTGCGGTCTGGCAATAGAGGAAGGAGATCGGGCGCCAAGGTCTCGACCGCTCGACGTTCGAGGAGTGAGAGTGGAATCAAGGCGCAAATGGTCGAGCAGGAGCAGCATCCACATGAAGTATCGACAGGCAACCTGAGATGTCATTCGTCTTCGCTCAAACGGCGGGTTCCGGAGGAGTGGCCTAGTGACGAAAGGCTCTATGGACCAGGCGGGGGGGACAAGACACGAAGGCAGGTCGGGGGTTTGGGGCAGTCGCAGACGGACGGAGCTGTGTTGCAGGCGACTCCAGAGGGAGGTAGGCTTTCCAACCAAATGTACATCCACCAATACCTACCGTTTTCAGGGGTAGCGGAGAAGGAACAAGAAGATAAGTCCGAAATCGGGACAAACAGTGCAGAGCACACAGTCACCTGCAAAGAGACACCGGAGGGTGGATCCACTTTGCTAAGCGTTCGGGATGATGCGTACATGGAGTGCAAGGAGGGGTGCAGGAGGACGAAGACTTTCGGCTGACCAAAGTGACGCCAGCAACAGACGAAGGCGCTCCCCTGGAGACATGGATGACCATCATAGGGGGGCGAGTGGAGGATGTTCCGGCCACAGGTCACTGCGGGTGGTTCACGGAAGAACAAACCAATGAGCTCGCCCTCGGCGACAAGAGCGGAGGTTGACGCCGTCAAAGAGCTGAAGAAGAGAGTGGTCAATAGCATGATTGCCGGATTGGTGGCTAAGGCCAGGATTCAGCCCGTCGAATTTGAAGCGGAGGTCAGAGCTTGTGGTCACATGGAGGACACGGGCATGACACAAACAGAGAGGTTGTGTGCGGTAGCGAATCATTATGCAGATCTAAGGGACAAATCTGTCCGAACCATGGGGTTATAGAACTTCTGGGTGCGCCCTGCACAAATAAAAGCGATGACAGTCTTCATGCAGGAGGCGGTGCATGTCATTCAGGTGCAGGCAAATGGGCGAGCACATCTTCAAGTCTACACGTTCGTGCGAGAGGTTGATGCGACCGGAACTCCGATGGACTCCTGACGAGTCCGACCTACGAAAACAAACGAGGGGTTAATATGATTCAAGATTACAATGGCCAAGGGGTTTTACCCCTTGGGATGATACTGCGTCTGAGCAAGGACGAGGGACACCACTTTCAATCGATCGTTTATAATGAGGGACGCTTTTAACAGTATGAAGCGGATCGTCGACGATTGGATGGCACGAGGGAGGTCATCTTACAAAAATTCGGCTTCCCGGGGATGGACTCGACGCCACAGGACAACGGGACACTTTCGAAATCGGCCCGGAACGAGCTCAAATGCTTCGTAGACAATCGAAAGTGGCTATAGCGGGGTACGAAGTTGTCACCAAACATCCAGACACGGCAATACCTGAAGAGAACCTGAAGATCTTGGAGCTGTCAGCGTCGTGTGAGGAGGACAGAGTGTGCAGCGAGCGGGAGCCCATTTACTCCTCACGTCAGGAAGAGAAGGAGGGAGCACAGTCCACCTTGGCGTCAATGGATGACACAATCAGAGCTCGATGCTGATGACCTATAATATGATGACGATGAAGTTACGCACAAACGCGGAGGGATCCAGGCAGCTAGCGACGATGCCGGTCTTCTTCCCGAGACACACGAGGGTGGAGCATAGCAGGATGACGAAAGAGGCCTTCCGGAAGCTGGAAGGTTGCAAACGGAAGGAAGCAAATCAAAATACGAGTAGTGGAAGGAGACACCAGCATCCCGACGATTTCACACTCGCGATATTGACGAAAAATGTAAGAGAAGTGGCCATGCAGTTGGAAAACCTAGGGGCCCGTTTGCAGGGGCCAAAGGAGGGGAATGACAGGGGATTAAGTGACGTAGTCTTTCTGCAAGAGACACATATCAAGGCGGAAGAGCACGCACTAATCGGCAACAAATTACGGGGCAATCTGGGGATTCAGGCATACCACAGCGGGGGGCTTATCTTTGATCGACGGGCAACGGCAGGGGAGCCGGTGTAGTCCTATTTGTCAACCCGTATGGAGAACTGAAGGACACAACAGTGTGGAGAGAGGATCTTTGATCCCCGCACTTAGTGATGGTTACTGCTGAGCTGAAACAAAGACCGGTGTTACTAGTCAACATCTACGCACCCCGGTGGCCAGGGTCATTTTTTTTAGCAGCTTTAGCAGATCGCCTACCCAGCGGACAGGGAATTAATCCTGGGTGGGAATTTTAACTGTGTGCTCAGCAGCGAGGTGAACAGGCGTGGTGGAACTACCAAAAAAGATTGTGGTGCGAACGAGTTGGACGGATTAGTGAATAAGCTCGAGATGGTGGATGCTGGATATTTCAATCTCCCACAATCAAGAGAACGCAAAGCATTGGAAGCATTTACCAATGCCCATCAAACGAATCGCCACACACTGTGTGGCACAGCGGCGAGCGGGGCAGTCTCCACGTCAAGGTTGGACAGATTTTATGTGAGGACGGCCGGGAAAAATTGGGTAAGGAGCGTCACAACACAGGACGCGCCTTGGCACACTGATCACAAGGCAGTCTTGTTGGAATTTCACATGCCACTGAGACCGGTGAGACAATAGAGGAGGCCCAAACTGTATACAGTACCGGCTCTTGTACAAACTGCAACACACAGCTTAGTCGGGGCCCGATTAAACTTGCTACAGAAGAGACTAATTACACTGGAACCGACGTAGCGATGTGAGATCAGTTCAACAAAGAGCTAGCGGCGGAGATCCAACATTGGAAGCGTACTTCAAGCTGGAGGTTGACACAAAGCTATCGATAAAAGATTCAGAGGCTCAAAAAGCGAATAGATGCATGCGGGTACGGCGATATTTCAAGTGAGGCCCACAGAGATGCTCTTCTAGAGCAACTTCGGACAGTTCAGGATGCCAGACGGCAGCGGCGGATCCTAGTGCAGAAGAGCACATGGAGCTCGAAGGCCTCTATGCGGCATTTCTTCAGTCGAACATGCACGAAGTACGGAGACAAGGTCATGCCACTACTCAGGAGCTGCAATGAGGCCATACCCAGAGAGAACGGGGGAATCGCCGACACCTTGGCGGATAGCTGGGGGCCCATATTCAAAAAGGCTACGAGCACCGGCGAGGTGACACAGGAATTCATCCGCCGACACATCAGAGAGTGGGAAAGAGGAGCTCTAAGCGATATAGAGGAGAGAATTACGGAGGAGGAGGTGATGGCCTCGATAATGGAAGACCGGGAAGACGTGCAGTCCTGATGGGTTGGGCAACGAGTGGTACAGAGATCACGAAAATTCAATGGTTCCGGTGCTTGTCAGGCTGTACAATGAATGCCTGGAAAGCGGTGCGGTCCCTGCAAGTTTTTTAACCGCCTATATCTCCAGCGTAGCGAAAGCGGGTGACCGCCACAATCCTCTCAATTACCGCCCGATAGCGTTGCGCAACTCGGACTGTAAAATATTCACGCACATCTTGGCGTGGCGAGTGCAGAGACATATCACGGGACTCGTACATGCGACGCAGTTTGGTGTTGTACCTGGCCGGACCATACATGAGGCCATGGATTTGCTGGAGGCAGCCACAGAGGAATGCAGTAGTAATCCACGACTGGCCAGTGCGCAAGCTCTGCTGCTCGACTTCTCGAAAGCTTATGACTCACTAAGCAGAGAGTTCTTGCTGGAGGTTCTGAAAGCGAAGGGATTGCCAGATCATTCTTGCGAAATAGTACGGGCCATTCACGATAATACGACGGTGCAGTTCTTGGCGAACGGGTGTCTTGCCAAGGAGCGTCAAGCTCACGAGCGGGATCAGGCAGGGATGCCCTCTCGCGCCGCTTCTATTCATCCTAGCGGTGGATTTACTTTATGACGAGGTGGAGGACAGCAGGGAACTAGCCGATGAAGATCTGGAGGGAGGAGGGCCGAAGGACCAACTCAGCGTCGCAGGCTACGCTGACGACACCGCCATCTACATTGTTCATAGCAGTATTCAGCATGAGGCGATACGCGTGGCAAACCGATTCTCGGGTGTCTCGGGTCTAACGCTGAATCTCGGAAAATGCATAGCTGTACAGCTACGGAAAAGCAGAGCGGGATTGACTGGCATGGAAGCTGGGGGGCAAATGGAATCGATCGAGGGTCCGATCTCGCTTGCGGACTCGACGAGATACCTAGGGCACATTGCAGGGTCTGAGGCAACGACGGAGGAAGCTTGGAACAAGGCGTGTGAAGCCCTGAGAGTGCGACTAGCTTTGGCGGAGACCAAAACTAGTACGGTGCAGCAGAGGGTTTCCATAGCCAACGCCATAATTGTACCCTAGCTCATTTATGTTGTGTGGCACGCCTGACCGTCCGAGGAGATCGTAAAAAGAGTGGATGCGAGCATTTCGTGTGAAAGGCGAGTTTTATTGAGCCGGATGTGGCGACAGCGGGGTGGATAAAGACATGTGCGGCGGAGCGCCCGGTGAAGGAGGGCAGGCTCAGCATGCCCAACCTCAGGGCAAAATTAATCACCATGAGCGCGACAGTGATCGGAGATTGGGCGCTAGCGACCACGCGGCTAAGGCAGCTAGCAGGTACAGTGTTGGAGCGTCGGGACGGTGGTAGTGGTGGACACCTGGTACCGAGTAATTCGGTTCCGGCGGTGGTGGTGCGGTCGGTCATATGGGAAACGTGTCGGCCATGGGCGGAGTTGGCGATGGCTACCCATGGGGAACGCGAGGATAATCCCGAAGGCGATGGCAGAGGCTGCAGAAGAGATACTAACGGTGCAACATAGCTTAGATGACGATCATCATGTGTTCTGGATTGATCCAACCCGGGGAGCGACAATACGGCACACGTGGAGCACGCTGGAGCAGAACGTGGGGCTAGATGGGATGGCCCAATCACTGGAGCGAGCGGTGGCAGGAATGCTGGGCGTACACTACAAGTAGTTCCTCATCCATGACTGATGAAGATGAGACCACTGTGGACAGGAAAGCGGCGATGGCGACAATCTCGACGGGGATAGAGGAAGCTCGTCACCACCAAAGGCTTGCAGGCGGCCAGGACAGCCCTGACGGTATCAGAGGAGAAATTGAGGGATGCGGATGAGCTCCTGGCGCAGGCTTTGAAGAAGCTGACGTGGGAAAGGATTTGCAAGATGGAAGCGGTGACAGCATATCAAACGCAAAACATAGCGCGCCTGAAGCATAACAGACTGCGCATGTGGAACCGCAGCGAACGGAGCTACAAATGCACATTACCGGAGTGCCAACACGGGAATGTTGGAGGTACGGCTCATTTAGCGTGGAACTGCCCGGTAGCGCAGGCATTTTGGAACGCCTTACTTCGGATCTGGGGACTCAAAGTGGATGTGGGCGCTCGCATGGAGGGCGAATTTTGGATTCCGGCTACCCCAACTACCGAGGTGGTTCGACAAGGCGCGGAGGATTGCAAAAATAGATGGGACCAGCTGACCCGTATGGCGGGTGAAATGTGGTCTTTAGGTTGTGCGGTGATGTTTACGGCAATCTGGAGATACAACGTAGAGAGGCAGTATGGACTTGTCGGGCGTACAGTTACGCTAGAAGGGGCGATGAGGCGGCTGCAGGTGAAAGTATGGGAGGCGTTCAATCGATACAGGTTGGGTTTATACCCGTTAAATGCAGAACTCTGTCCATTGTAAAGCTGAAGGTGGCTGGTTATGTCATCCAGCGTTGGAAGGAGCGGGAGGAGGTGACTTACCCGGGTGAGAGGCAGCAAGTGTGTTCAATCGGTTTCTTTGATGGTGGGTCACGAGACAATCCCCGGCGCGCGGGCAGTGGCAGCATCATTGAGATCAAAACAAAGGCGAGACAAGCATACAGTGGGCGGCGGCGACAGCACTTGGATCGCGGCGCGTCTCCAATAACGTAGCTGAATTTATTGGGTTGCAACGGCTGCTGGCGCATGCTCAGTCACAGGGCTGGCGGATGCGCGTGGCTGGGGACAGTGCGTTAATTTTGAGGATGATGGTCAGTAGAATAGGGCCCAAGGCGAAGCACTTACAACACTGGTACAGAACAGCGTTAAGTCGGGCGGATTTCAGCGAAGTAAGGAGTTGGAGACATCATTACAGGAGATTGAACAAAACGGCGGACTGGTTAGCAAATTATGCGATGGATCATCACAGGAGCTCGGTGATAGAGGCCGCATACGTAGCGGAACGGCAAGATATTGCCCAATGCTTGAAGACCCGTTTACACGGGGATGTGGGACATTGGCTTTCGACGGCGGGGGGCGTCCCGGGGATGTGATAAGAGGAGTGAGTCTAGGGAAAGAACTGGACTGGGACTACCCAGTCTGGAATGGAAATTAGAGTTCAGGTCTACTGAGAGTGGTTACACAATATACTGCACCATTGAAAAAAAAAGACTCTTAATCTGTTGCTACTGGAGGATTCTGGTGTCAACTATGAAGTACATTTTCAACTGAGCCCTGCTAAATAGCTCTTATGTTTAAGTTTCACGTTGGGCAGTTAAGTTGTGGACGGATAGATGCACAATGCACGAGTGGCGACCGCCATGAGTCCCATGATACTGTTTGATAATTTGTCATCACTAGGTGACACAACATTCCGTAAGTAGTCAAAGGGTACGACGTGGCCAATAGGAAAGGAAATTGAAGTTGATTAACTGGTTATTTCCTGGTTGCTGTTATACTGAAGGTTTGATTGTGATTGTGAATTGTGAATTGTTTGAATGGAATATTGAATTTTCGAGTGCTAGTCATTTCTTATCATCTGGAAAGTAAGGGACTCGAACGCCTGTCGAGTGCATAGCTTTGTGGCGCGTTGACCAGTGGACCACCGGGAGGACCCACCGTCTTGACGGTAGAACAGGTTTGCTGCGTAACCCCCAAAACTACACGCATCAACCGACCATCAGAAGACCATCAGAAACAAGTGAATGGTCTTCTCGATGGCTTCTGGAATCGGAAAGGTCCTGACGTACACACGCATGCAGGAAGTACAGGACACAGTAACCTATCATCGCTGCAGTCGGGGCCTGGTAGCGCGTGAAGCACCCGTTGGTGCTTGCTAGGATAACGATTACCCCCTTCGCGAACACAATGACTTTGTATACTATACAAACTCAAGACAATTGAAAATGGAAGGTAGCAAAACACCTCCTTCGACATGTAGCCATTTCGAAGGGTCGGTGACCGTTAAGATAGCTACAACACAGATGGGAGCAAAACGCTACCTTCGAAGCCTTTTAAGTAAGCTCTGCTATTGGCCAAAAATAAAACGTTAATCTGCGAGTACCAAAACACGGTAGTGTTTCCGCGACCCTTCGAAAGGGTACAAACATCGTCACTTTTGCAAAGACTGTCGTTGGCCTCAAAATGCATCCATGTGCGCGAAAGGGTTTACTCAAAGACTTCAGGGGCGAAGCAAGCGAGGGATTCGTGGAGATGTTTATTGCGCAACGGTTTCCCATCGATATTTATATGGTTCAATTGGCGCTCTTCAACACCTTCGAGATTGTTCTTGTGCATAACGAATTCTCCCGCATAAATTGTATAGAGGCGAAGTAATTTCTACCACCACGTACAAGTGCTTCGATGTACAGGATCTTATGTTCACGAACTACGAAACAATGCATTTTAAGTGTAGTTTTCGAAATGGCCACCAGTGATGCATTCCACATGAAAGATTCAAAACGTTTTCGCTCTTCGAATTGGTCACCTTATTTAAATGTGTGGGGGCGTGCGACATTTCATGTAACAAAACTGAAATGTTCGGTGGGACATCTTAAATTTGTGCGTTACAGTAAGCAAATGTCTTTTACTAGCGGCTCCGTTCAGTCACGACCGTACCACTGATGGTCCTGTCCTTGATCAGAGGACAGTGTCCACTTAGCTACGTTCCTTTTGCCCTGTTAACACGCACTAATACCAATAAATGAAGGCTTCTGGTACGAATACTTCGGTCTGCTTACAGTAGTCGGATTCCACTGGGACCTTTGCCTAATTCTAACGCTCTAGAGGGCTGCTGATACCTCGGCGGGCTTCAAATACCGCGAGCGCCCAAATCCTACGGGGCTGCCAATATCCGTTTCCAGTCACACCCAGTGTATACCGCCTTCCCTTTGCTGCTAGTAGTAGAGTCTTTGTTGGTTTCTTTAGCTGCTGTTTGAACACCAAACCGGCCTTTAAATGGTACAGTGTACAGCAAATGAACTTCAGCCACTGTTTGTTAGTAAAATCTTAACACCACAATGTTGTGTACCGACATTTCTATCTCTTAGGGCGCACCTGCCAAATCTCTAGATAGAGGCATTGGCCAGTAGCATTCCAATATGCTGATAACAGGATAAATCTTTCTCGAAGGGCACACCATAGAAAAGGTCCTAAATCTGGCTCTGCTGAAATACTGCTCATTGCCAAAATAGCCTCGAAGCCTCTCCACCCAGAGAGTATAAATGTAGTGCTGATGAAAATCCCGCCACGTTACACGTCCTCGTGTCAACCAACGAATATTGCGTGGATGAAGCCGTTTAAACTGCGACTACGATCTTTGTGGGTGGATCATCTTCAAAATGAGCTACGAGGTCACCAAATCCGTGCTTCAGACGAAAAGTTTAAGCTTAAAGTTTCATCACGAGACTGATGGCGTGGCTCACTACTACATGGTAAACCTGTCAGTTGCCACCAGGGTGAGTGGTTTCAACAGGCTGGCAATTCCGACGGACAGACGTGAAGTGGCAGCAATTGATCAGCAGTCGTACGACGTGGTAATCGACAATCTCGTTGGCAGATTAGAAGCTCTCGATGTAGCTGTTGACGTAGGTATAGACTTCGCTCTTTTTGACTGAAAGCAATACATGATTGACTGCACCTTCTATCCTATGTAATTCAAATCGTTGTTTCATGGAGCTATCAGTAATGGTGTGCCCTATGAGATACTTAGAAGTAGGAATTTGTAGACTGAGATAAAAAAAAAAAATACTGCAAGCATCGTCTTAAATACGAATAGTGGCGATTTCACACTAAAATGTCGAAGCGCTTCGAGCCTCGTTGAGTTTTAATACGCAAAAACACTTGAATCCTTGCAATGATATGGTAGCGTAAAGTGAGCTGAATACCATGCGCTGGTTACATGCATGGGTGCCAATGTGGCCCACCAAACGCCGAGCTGTTATGCAAGTGAAGCGTTTAGATGAATCTTAGCTAACCCCAAATGTATAGATAATCACGTTTTGTATCTGTAAGTCGAGTTGAACCCAATAGTTCAGACACCGATGGGTGCACTCCACTGTCCTTTCAGCATTTGTGTGCGGGCGGTTATTTCGACCACGTCGTCTCTGGTCCACTGGTCCAGCGTGGGGTGGATCTATTTATCATTTCGCACCACCACACACACGCTCTTCTGTCAATCCAGCCATGTTGAGCTTACCAGTCAACACATTGGACGCTGCGTGGCCCAGCAGTGGTGCCAACATCAAGGGGTCCCTAGGCTTCATAATGAACGCAGTTGAGACCGTGTCGTCAGAGTCTCAGAGGTTGATTAATCCCAGGCAGTCGGAACAAGTCACTTGGAGCAGTTCGCCCACAGATGACGGTACAAACCAGTCGACACCAGCAAATGTATCCGCTCACAAGGATGCCTCGAGTAAGTCAAAAGAGAGAAAGACACTCAGCTACGAGGAGAAGAGACGCTCGCGTGAGTGCAAAGTCGTCGGATGTGGGAAATACATCATCAACAAGGGCCTCTGCTTCCGACACGGCGTAAGATTTTGTATCTGAATGGTACAGCACAACACCCAAATACTTAGTTCACGTTTTGACTGTAGGGAGGTAAGAAGTGTTCCTTTGCGGATTGCCAATCCAGTGCAAAGAACGCAGGGCTATGTTGGCGCCATGGTAAGATTTCCTCTAGGAACTGTAGTTTCATCAAAACTGACCTTTATCTTCTTGTAGGCGGCTCGGTGAAGTGCTTTGTCGAAGGCTGTCAGCGTCGAGGGAAGTCCCGCGGGTTATGCTGGGCGCATGGAGGAGGTACCAAGTGCTCCACTTCCCACTGCACTAAAGTGGCTGTGTCCAATGGCTGCTGTTGGGCTCACGGTGGTGGGAAACGCTGTGCGTATAGCGGTTGCAAGAAGGCTGCATATGAGCGGACACACAATTACTGCGTCAGACACCACGAGCAGCTACAAGGGAAGGAGATACCTCATCTCTGATGTTAGTGTTCCTGAAACTGCACGTAGCGTTGCCGAATGTTTATAGAACTCGAAGAGCAAAACGATCTACAAACAAATACATCGTCTGTCAGTAACGTCGCGTAGGCCTGAAGCTTTACTATAAAAGCGTCCGTTGAACAGTAAACCACGCAGAGATTGCTAGTCTTTTAAGCGTTGGCACCACCAGAATAGAGAAAACGGACATCTCCCATGAATCAGGGTGAGTTCTCCTCACATCAGGTTGTCTGCCTCTAAGTGGCTGTATCTGTAACGTTAAGTCGTTTCTCTTTGGACTCCTCATGAATTCCTCATACCAAGTTTTAACCACCATCACCGACGCGAGCAGAAGTTGAGGCATTTTGGGTAGTAAGGTGACTCGCGATACGTGTTTTAGCATAACATATATCGAGCAAGATCCTGTTCAACAGAAGCTAGTTGGAGCACTTTGACGAGCAAATGGAGATATCGGCGTGAGATACAAGATTCAGATTTTCGTTGCTATTGGATGCCGATTCGCGACTGTAGTTGGCTATAACACTGTATGACCCATTGCGGATCGAATCCAGCCAGCAAATAACTGAAATTTCCATCTCGAGCTACGACGAAATTACGAAAACTGGCGGCTGTGGTGGTATGATGAATGGATGTTTTTCGCTTCAAAGAGTTCCGACCAACTTCCTGTGGCACGCCCTCACTTTGTTCCTGCTCACTGCCGGATAAATGCTCCTCTCTGGTTCAAGTCCATTTGCACGTTTATCTCGTTATCAATGCAAGGCTGAAATTGGGTGAGGTTATCAGATAGAATGGGATTTTGATGGGAGACTCTCATCTGACTATCCTCCAGCGGCGTTATACAATATCCTTACGCGGCCATAAATGAACCTGAATTGAGAGAAAATGCCTTCACCAGCCAGAAATTTACGGATGCCCAGTTCATTTGAGCGGACAATTAATTACTGGTGATCTTCTACTTCTGCTATCCCCTGGTTGAAACACATTGAGTGAGCAATGTTTCAGGTATTTGGGTCTTGAAAATAAGGATCAAATTGACTGGAGATGAGATGCGGCTCCGTAATGTTACCAAACGTTTTGGATCAGCCTGAATGACATGACGAACAGTTGTGCTCTGTTATGTGACGGGCTAACCGAGACAAAAGGTCCACTTCTGTGGGACGGCTACGTACCAGATAATTCCAGGCGATTAATTTCTCCCAAGAAGATTGTTCACATCGTCGATATAGCCAAGGATTAAAGGCACAATCAGTAGGATTCCTTTGACGTAAAAGTGTATGAGCGAATGACGGTCTTCTCGAATTCAAATCTCTCGTCAGTTTTTTTTCTTGGACGTTTTCGTTTCTTGGGAGACGCCCTACTTCCGCGTCTCTGGCTATCTGCTTTAGCACGAAATGCTCGCTTCTACTGAGACAGTGACACTGCCAATCCGAACAAAGTGCGTAGTTGATCCGTCAGCACTTGCTGCTCAGTCGATTCATGAGTCAAGGCATCGTTTAAGATTTTCAGCGAAACATTATGCCAAGTGGAGTTGGATATCGTCCGACAGCTTTCAACTGACGGATTCCCAGCCAGAAGATGGACTAAATGCATTTACACTATGTAGTGTTTGGTGCGCCGAAGCTGTGTGAAGTGTTTTTGGCAAAGGTTGTGTGTCCGTCCATATGCTGGCTTGATACAGTCTCTTAGAGTGCAGCGCTTCCCGCCACCATGAGCCCAGCAGAATCCGTTCGACACAGCCACCTTGATACACTCAGAATTTCGGCACTTGGTGCCTCCGCCGTGTGCCCAGCACAACCCACGCGCTTTCGCTTTCTTGTCGCATCCATCTTCCTTGCACACCACCGAGCCACCTACCAACAAGACAGAAATCGCGTCACGTTGACTGTTTTCCGAAAGATAAAGGACGATTTCTCGACGCAGTTCGTTATTTGAGCGACGCACCGTGTTTCCAGCACAGTCCTCGATGTTTGGCACTCGTGTTGCATCCTTCCTGCGAGCACTTCTTGCCTCCCTATGCAATTACAAACGGCAACAGCAGACCGGACGGCCAAAGTGAGTTGCACCTTCACGTTGACGACCACCGAGAAGCTTTGTGTCCACAGCTGATGGACGTCAAGTCACAAGTTAAAAAAGATCTTTCAGCGATGGACCCACCCCATGACGACAACAGAGTCCCTTGTGTACGATGTAGTTGTGGCACCCTTCGTATTTGCATGTGCGACGGAGCTTCTTCTCCTCTTTAGTCAGCTCCGCCACCGTCTTCGCTGTTGTCTTGCCACTGGTTTTCATTGGGGCGATCGCAACTTCCTGGATTTGAGCTGGTGGACGAGCTGGTTGCTGAATGGGGACATCCAAGATGAACGGAAGGCCAAATTTGGCCATAATTGATTCCCTTTCCACGCCCTCTTGAGGCTGCGCAGTATCGATGGAAATGGTCGCGTCGGAGGCCACCGCCTCCATGTCGGTCCGCATTCTTTTGATCTCTGCACTTGGAAATTATTTGGATCGGATGATTTCTCACGTGAGACAAAGAGGTATCAAAACCTGTCGGGCCAAAACTAATGAAACCGCCGGAATTCCTATGGTTGAGGCCTTCAACTTGAGGGTATGTTTTCGTGTTCGATTGTGGTTTCTGCAGAGGAATTTGTGCATTCTGCGTGTTGAATAAACCCGCTACTGCAGTCCTTATTGTATATGAAATCACAATAAGCAACAGAGAAATTTACCTTGGGCACGAACTGCTATTTGTGGTGTAGCCATACGTTGCTATCTTCCCCAAGCCTAGCGACTTGAGTTGATTATTTTAGTGTGAATGATGAAGGAAAGGTCCATTTCAAATATCGTTCCAGAACAACAGCAATTAACGTGAAAGAGTAGGGTTTAAAAGGGAGATGAATAGGTAAGTATTACGTCGTTTTAATTGTGTTACTTGAAGTAACATGTTACCTACTAAGATAAGGGCCATGATTCATGGCGCGGAAAATATGAGCATGCAGTAGTAGATATTACTTGGGGGTACTTCGAAATCTGCAATGTACATGTACCACAATTTCCAAACGGGACAGCAGAAAATAAAAACAGCCCAACTGCATTGCTGGAATTTAATCGGAGATCTGTTTTAATGCACGTACTGGAAAGCTTGTGAGTACCAGCGAAGTAGAAATCAATGACTGGTATTCATCCAGGAATTCCTAGAAGTATATTGAAGCATACAGTGCTTCATTTTAAAACAAAGTTTACGAGAATCCGCAGTCCGAAATTAATTCATCACGCCCAACTAAATCATAAGAACTAAGCAAAGTGAAGCATCTTGTTCAGCTCATACAGTGGGACTCCTGTCCGTCAGTCGACCTCCAGTCTCGTATCGAGCACAGTCAAAGATGGAGAAAGAACGTCTCACCGAAACGATCGCGGACTCTAGCGTCCATAACCAGCGCAAGTTTGGTCTCCCCTTCATCCTTAGTGTGCCTATTCACCATCACAGAGCTGCGCAGCCTGGGGAGGACCAGGCTGTGGCAACTTCGGCCTGTAACAGGTCAACCAAAAAGACAAAAACTTCGGAACTGACTAAGGAACAAAAGAAACTCCGTCGCACCTGCAAGCACGAGGGATGTCACAACTACATCGTCCATAAGGGGCTATGTTGTCGCCATGGGGTATGTTGCCCTTGTCTTACAGTCCTTTTCTACTGGAAGAAGTTAAAATTTTAATATGATTGTGTAGGGTGGTAAGAAATGTTTGCTGGAAGGATGCAATACAAGTGCCAAGCATCGAGGGCTCTGCTGGAAGCATGGTGATATGAGAAAACATTGAATCCATCAAAATATGGGTGTACTGACCCAGACTTGGCGTTCTTTTACTACAAGGTGGCTCGGTTAAATGCAAAGAAGACGGGTGCGATAAGAAGGCCAAAGCTCGAGGATTGTGCTGGGCTCACGGAGGCGGGACGAAGTGCCGACATCCCTCTTGCTTGAAGGTGGCTGTATCCAACAGTCACTGCTGGGCTCACGGCGGCGGCAAGCGCTGTGGGATTAATGGGTGTATCAAACCTGCGTACGAACGTCATTTCAATTTATGTGAGCAGCACTTCATTCAGCTGCGCCGCGACAACTTCTGTGAAGTGTACGTACTATTCACTGCGGAGAGGTTTTCTGAAAATTCAAGTTATTGCTTCTATTGTAGGTAATACGCAACAATTTGCTATGGTTTGACCGCTGGTCCGGATAGTCTTACACTGTCGGTTGTGCCGGTGTCGGAAAGAAATTACCTCCCAGTAATGCAGAATTCCAACACCACACAGCTAATTATGGGTAATTTCACTACGAATTCACAATGTGAAAAACTTCAACTCCACTTCTCGTAACCTTGAACATAACTGTTTTATTTATTGGTGCAGAGCCTACACAGACAATGCTTTTATCGTCAAGAAGCTTCCTACGTAATTAAATGCAAGCTCTGATTGCCTAAAACCCAATTCCCCGATCCAGCTACTCATTGTATCATAGCACTGTAACAGCCCACCACAACAATCCATGACACCTGACCACATAGTTGGCCTCTCATCAGTGGCCCACATCTTTCAATTTCTTCTGCAAGATTCGCAGTCTGGTGATGCCGTTGTTGGAACGCAGATCAAAATAAATGACATATTTAAGTTGTACCGGCAACTAACTCAAGTGTTTCGACGTGTGTTGCCTCACCCAGAGGCAGGAGGTGTAAGAGCTTCGACACGAGGACCTTTCCCTCCTTCATGCGGAGTGTAACAGACAAAGGCGTGATTTTCTTCCCAAATCTTCGGCGGAATGACTGGAATGAACTACTACAACCGATTCGAGCAGTAGCTTCTCACCCGATGAGTGAACTTGGATGCCCTCCAATGCGCATTCATTATCCCAATATCTATCATTACGGAGATGTCTGGCTTCAGTGGTGCACGATGTCCTATTACGATTGTTCTTTGGAGACCTTATTGTTGGGTCACGGCTATATTTCCTGAAAACACTAAACCCAACGATTCAGCAGTGCGTTCCAGAGTAGTGTGTAGCGATTGAAACGCTGGAACACTGTTTCTTCTCGTGCCCAGAATTACAAGAAATGTGGCAGTCACTGTGGGTGCCATGGAGCAAAATTTTCACAGCCGACTTAAGTTGGCGATTGCTACTTTTCCCGCAGTCACGAGGTGCCAATGCAGACCGGAAACAACACTACAAACTACTGTTGCTGTTGTGGAGAGTACACCAACAATTGTTTTTCATGCTACTTGGCGTCTACGCAACAAGATTCACTTCAAGGAGACGGAAACAGAAAAATTGAGCACTCAAAGTGTGATAAATTCGTTCCATCAACACTACCAACATATCTATCTGCATTGCGAGGATCTGGAGAGGCAATGATTTCAGTTCTTCAGGGAATGGGTTGCGACCCTCCCAAAACCAAGAAACTTACCCGAATCAAGTGGCCGAATATAGACTCCCCGGACGTAAACTAAGTTGACGTAAGTAGATATCACTAGCGAAACAAAACGTCCACTAAGTAGTTAATCAACTTCTTCTTCTCACCACATTAACAGCACCACTTTTTTGTTGTCTATCAAGCTTTCATCCACCGTATCCAATCCAAATAATTCCGAAGTGGTCCTCCGAAATGGCATTGCGATTAACTTCAAGTTAACAACTTGACATCCATCAGCTGTGGACACAAAGCTTCTCGGTGGTCGTCAACGTGAAGGTGCAACTCACTTTGGCCGTCCGGTCTGCTGTTGCCGTTTGTAATTGCATAGGGAGGCAAGAAGTGCTCGCAGGAAGGATGCAACACGAGTGCCAAACATCGAGGACTGTGCTGGAAACACGGTGCGTCGCTCAAATAACGAACTGCGTCGAGAAATCGTCCTTTATCTTTCGGAAAACAGTCAACGTGACGCGATTTCTGTCTTGTTGGTAGGTGGCTCGGTGGTGTGCAAGGAAGATGGATGCGACAAGAAAGCGAAAGCGCGTGGGTTGTGCTGGGCACACGGCGGAGGCACCAAGTGCCGAAATTCTGAGTGTATCAAGGTGGCTGTGTCGAACGGATTCTGCTGGGCTCATGGTGGCGGGAAGCGCTGCACTCTAAGAGACTGTATCAAGCCAGCATATGGACGGACACACAACCTTTGCCAAAAACACTTCACACAGCTTCGGCGCACCAAACACTACATAGTGTAAATGCATTTAGTCCATCTTCTGGCTGGGAATCCGTCAGTTGAAAGCTGTCGGACGATATCCAACTCCACTTGGCATAATGTTTCGCTGAAAATCTTAAACGATGCTTTGACTCATGAATCGGACAGTTTGACTGAGCAGCAAGTGCTGACGGATCAACTACGCACTTTGTTCGGATTGGCAGTGTCACTGCACCTTGTACATTAGGGACATTTCTCTGAAAAGGTTCACATCACAAGTAGATCCGCATCGGTAGATCGTGATAAAACAGATACTTTCGGATAGTCGCATACGGACAGTTTGTATCCAAGGCACTTCATCCGCGCGAACGACTGTGCAGTGTTAGCAACGGGGATTAACAGAAGTAGCGTATCCACCTTCTGGTAAATATCCAAGTCATTTACTGTTTCGCTGGATTCACGAATCGGGACGATTGTGTAGCAACATGCCAGGGAGTTTCAATAGGGTTTTTTATTCACGCTGGTATGTATCGCAGTTATCAGCGTGGAGAGAAGTATCCACAGGTTCCTAGACATGATCGCTTGCCAGAGTTTCAGACATTCCAGTAGAATAAAGTACTTGTCCGGTAAAATGGTTCCATCGGATAGTCGGACGTCGAAGGATGACACCGAGACTCCCAGTAAAACAAAACACCTAGGAAACAAAATAGGATTCGAGGTGCCGCGCATTATCTGCCAAACAGGGAAACAGGTGATCTTCTCGGATTCAAATTCACCAATTGTATCGTCAGTAATGATTCTTCAGCGCTGAACGACTGGAAGCTTTACGGGAATTGATCGCCTGGCTGACCTGAGCCATCTGGCAGCCATCCCACCAGAAAGGGGACGATTTCCGGTGGTGAATAGCAACTTCCTGAAGCTCGTCACAGAACCGGAGCGCAACTGTTCGTCACTTCATTCACGCGATCCAAATTGCCAGGACGTGTACGCGAAATGCAGAGCCGCTCAAGGTTCCTGTAGCAGCGTTTCAACGTGTTTCCATCGCAAATTTCCACGTTAGCACGACCGATCCTGGCATGCCTCATAATAAAGTCCATCCAAGGTCACACCATCGAGATAGATCCCAGGTTTAGTGAGGACATTCTACCCAGAAACTCGTTCCAGACCCAAAACGCAAAAAAAAAAACTTAAATCCGGTCGTGTAGTCAAACCGATCGTCGACATTATTTAGCCCACCAAGTCCTCAAAGTTTACATCTCCAGAGCTCTACGGACAAAATATCCGTCAAGAGACCAGAGAGATCAATGCTTCAGCTGCCGCCTGCTCACTGTGTATCGAGATTCTTTCGCTAGTGGCGGCCACGCTGTATTAAGAAGTGTAGTTTTGTCGATCTGGCATCTCCTGCGCTTAATCCGAACTGGTCTGTTGCGGGTGCAAACGGACTGGTATCCGATAGCGTTCGAAGGCGTTACATCCGCAGCCACTCAGAGGCAGACAACGTGATATGGGGGCACCGTCAACAAAGTCTGCCTTAGAAATCCTTCGACGACCGTTTCATCGCAACAGTCTGCTGCAGTCTGCGCATCGTTTAGCGCAGATTTGATCGTTCAAGCAGCAAACGCCAAGAGGGACAAGAAGAATCACTTGTTGGAGCTTTTAGACCAAGAAGATGTACGAGTCTCGAACTACTTGCTACCCTTTTGACAGTAGGTGTCCAGTCGAAATGCAGCTCAAAATGACCCCTATTTACCCTCAAAAGCTTATTAAAGGGCGGTGCAGCTTCACGGGAATTCCCAGTATTGTTCTCCTCGCCGATATGGTCTAGCTATCCCGCCCAGTCCCACCGAAATTTCAGAAAACTCAAAGCGGCTTACAATGCCCTTTTGCTGAGACCTGGCATCGCCTAAAAGCAGGAGAAGAAGGAAACCAGTGATTGTCCTTCACGTACTGTAGTCTTTCCGAACAAGGACTCGTTATTGAGACTTGGGACGTCCGCACTTGGGACAGTGGTACCCACCACAAGTCAGACCGCAGATCGGAGACCTATGCCATGCCTCATTCATTCTACAGCGAGCAGCGAGGAACGCAGCTGAGATGGAAGAAGGACACCCAGACGAGAACAAACTCCATGACGGAGCTGTCTCTAGCGACAGACAGCAACGTGATGGCAATTACGAGGAGCAAATCCAGGATGAACGCAAGTTCGGACTTCCGTTCATCTTGGATGTTCCCATTCAGCAACCAGCTCGTCCACCAGCTCAAATCCAGGAAGTTGCGATCGCCCCAATGAAAACCAGTGGCAAGACAACAGCGAAGACGGTGGCGGAGCTGACTAAAGAGGAGAAGAAGCTCCGTCGCACATGCAAATACGAAGGGTGCCACAACTACATCGTACACAAGGGACTCTGTTGTCGTCATGGGGTGGGTCCATCGCTGAAAGATCTTTTTTAACTTGTGACTTGACGTCCATCAGCTGTGGACACAAAGCTTCTCGGTGGTCGTCAACGTGAAGGTACAACTCACTTTGGCCGTCCGGTCTGCTGTTGCCGTTTGTAATTGCATAGGGAGGCAAGAAGTGCTCGCAGGAAGGATGCAACACGAGTGCCAAACATCGAGGACTGTGCTGGAAACACGGTGCGTCGCTCAAATAATGAACAGCGTCGAGAAATCGTCCTTTATCTGTCGGAAAATAGTCAACGTGATGCGATTTCTGTCTCGTTGGTAGGTGGCTCGGTGGTGTGCAAGGAAGATGGATGCGACAAGAAAGCGAAAGCGCGTGGGTTGTGCTGGGCACACGGCGGAGGCACCAAGTGTCGAAATTCTGAGTGTATCAAGGTGGCTGTGTCGAACGGATTCTGCTGGGCTCATGGTGGCGGGAAGCGCTGCGGCTACAATGGCTGCAACAAGCCGGCGTATGAACGTACGAGCAATTTTTGTGAAGATCACTATGAGCAACTCCGCCATACAGACTACTTTGAAGTGTACGTATATCGTAACGCTGAAGTGCAAACTGCTGGGGCTCTGACTGTGGCTGCTTGTTGGAATGGATGCAGATAAAATCACCGTTTTAGCGATAGTTGGCCGAAGCAAAAGAGCAGAAGTCAAGCATTAGCCAAAAGCAAGCAGGTAACCTTTGACAGACTAATTATTTGGTAAGTCTTCACCGTGCTGCAAGTTCGTATCTATTAATCATGGTGCAGCAAGGTTTTCTCTCGCAGTAGTTGCGCTTTATTCACCAGGAAAAGTTGAGTTGATTGCCACACACGCTAACTAACAGGGTAGCTGTGCACTAGTCTTGTCAGCTTTATCGCTAGTCGGAGATTTTAAGTCGGTGGAGACTCCACTGAAAAGCAAGCACCTTGTACAATTGATAGTTGAAGTTTATCTTGAAGTTAGCACCCTTCACAATGCATACTAATATCTGCATGTAAACTGCTGTATTGACGGCATTAGCGATGGAGTAAGTTTAGTTTAAATTCTCATCCACCTTCAGTGGTGTCGCTATATTCGGCGGTGTGAAGCTGAGCTCCTACGCCAGAGTCTCATATGACCGTTGCACATTCTCGTCAACCATTCAGGTGCAGAAGTTGTTTTGCTGTTTACATCGTCAGTTTCGTGAAGAGGTATCGAGTTCCATTCAGCGGATACAGTCGTGCTTCAGGAAGGAAGAAATGTGGTCCGGAATGGGAAGACATGTTCGACCGTGGGTTTACGACCAGCTACACTCCAGGCAGGTGCTAATGCAGACACAGATATTTAATCGTTTACAAAAGACACTTTGTGAAGCCCAGATGATGGTGGTTGAATTCACAGGTATGCAACCTGTAGTTTTCTCTTTGCAGATTTCATATGGACTCACATCTTCGTGCCGTTGGTGTGTACACAGGTCTGCTTTGGTAGAATCATTGAAGAAGATAACAAGTGTTTCATGGGATAACGTGGCGCTCCAATGCCAGTACACCAGCCTCCAAGCCTGTATCTCAAGTCATGAACGACGGTAACATCCTACACACACCAGCTATCTGACTTCTGCATGCACGACAAAACTCTGGTGGCCGTCGAATGGCTAATTTTCCACAACGATCTGCACGATCCCAAGATGCCACCGAAAAGCGCAACTTGGGACCTGGCTCCCCAGTCAGCACAGCACGTTGGAAGCGCCGGAAGGATATCGCCTCGGCCCAGCTTGCATATTGGTTTGGTCCCGCACAAAAATCTCGCGCACTTTTTCGTTTCCCGTGCATAACAGACGACCATATCAGGGTTGTGTTGCAGGCAAGGTGTGGACCTCGCCTCGCAGCCGATATGAAGACCGACGCAACTCATTCCAGGCTCAGTTTGCCTCGAGACCGCTGGCAGCCATGGAGGCGGGCCCAAATGATCTCGAAGAAGGTGGCACCGATAATGGGCAGCCCCCAGACGCGCCATCCCCCGACGAGAAGCGCAAGTTCGGGCTGCCCTTTATCCTAAACGTCCCTGTGCTGACCGAGGAGGAGGATAGAGAGGCCAAGGAGGACAAAAGGCGCCGCCGTATGTGCAAGCACGAAGGCTGCAGCAATTACATTGTGCACAAGGGACTCTGTTGTCGCCATGGTGTACGTATTGGTGACTTTAAATTCGAAAGCAGGAGGAGTTTGTGTTATTTACCATAGTATTTGCTTAGGGCGGCAAGAAATGCTCAGTGGAAGGTTGTAATTCGAGTGCTAAACATCGCGGACGCTGTTGGAAACATGGTGCGTTGATCTGGATTTGGAATGTTACAGACAGAATTCCTAAAGTTGATGTGGATATTAGGCGGCTCGGTCAAATGCAAACGCGGCGGATGCGATAAGAAGGCAAAGGCACGTGGTCTGTGCTGGGCGCATGGCGGAGGAACCAAGTGCCGAGACTCTGAGTGCATGAAAGTGGCCGTGTCGAACGGCTTCTGCTGGGCTCATGGCGGGGGTAAGCGCTGCGGAAAAGAAGGTTGCAATAAACCTGCATACGAGCGCACACATAACTTGTGTGAAACCCACTACGCGCAGCTTCACAATGCTGACTAGTTAGCAGTCTCATCGTGGAGAACTTCCATGCCGAGGCTGTTTAGGGGAAATTCGAGGCTGAATGAAGGTCTCGTTGGGCATCAAAGTGTTCGTGAAAGTTGTAGCAAGGCATAAAGGAGACCATTAAGGAAATGGCAAGCAGTTTACTCCATTGAAACAGAGCGTTGGCAAAGTCAACTTCAACACGAGGCTCTTTTCATTGTCTCCTCTGAAAAAATTCGTCAACTTCAAAGGGATCGTCTGAAGAAAAACACTTTTCTTCCGACCTTCACGTCACTATGTCACAACCCCATTGTATCGCTTCATTCGATGAATGCACTAACTGTAAGGTTGTCACTTGTAGTTTGCTGTGCCAACATACACGCTGTCAATGACAGTGCCGCTGCATTGCCAGCGAAAAGCTGTCTGTATATCGCGCGCTTGGGAGCCCCTTCTGAACAAATGATAGTTGGACGCGAATTGTCCTCAATCAAACTGCGTGTCCACGCACATGGACGCAGGACAGCCAATGATAAACCACAAAATTTTAGGATGGCGATAAATACTATATTAGTTTGACTTGCACATTTTACTTCGTAATGAACGTCGCGGGTCGGTGCTTGGAGCAGAAGTTCTGCTTCTTCTGTGACGCCGGACGTTTGCACCCGTCGAATGCGCAACGCTTGCCGCCCCCATGCGTCCAGCACAGTCCTTTGGAGATAGTCGTCTTCTGACAGTTGGCCACCGAGCACTTGGTGCCGCCACCGTGCGACCAGCACAAACCGCGCGACTTGGCACCGCGGTTGCAGCCACCCACCGTGCACAGTGTAGCGCCGCCGTGCTTCCAGCAGAGACCGCGATGCTTGGCACTGGCCGTGCAGCCAGATTTGGAACACGCTTTACCACCGCCATGGCGGAAACAGAGGCCACGATCGATAGTGTAGTTGGTGCAGCCGTCGATGCAACACTGACGCGCCATACGTTTCTCTTTGGCTGTGAGTTTTCGCTTGGGACTCCTGTGCTGCTGTTTGGACGAATGCGTCGGTTCCTGAACCTGAGACGGACTAGCACTGGCGCTCATGGGTGACAGCAGCGCCTTGTTGTCGTCCAGGATGAAGGCCAACGAGAACTTTGGCGTGCTGCACGCAGGTGTCGTTGGCGTCTCAGCCAGATCCCGGAGGCTGCCACTGCGGGGACTTAGTGCGAAGTTGGTGAAAACAGTCAACGGAGGTAGTGCGAGGCTCGCCATGCTGCTCAATACTCAAGTGCTATCGATCCGACTGTGTGTGTATGTGCTGCTAGGCGGATTGGGGAGTGGGTGTCAAGGACTCGAACGGCACAGCAAACATCGATGCTTTTTGCTGTCAGGATCGGGCGGCACATGACTGGGTTCCAGTATGGTGGTGTCTAACGCCGAGTTGATCTCGGCCTATCCTGTGGACACGTCGCTGAACACAGCGAGCAGCTGGTTCACGAACAGCACAACATATCCTTTTGCTCGCGTCACTTGGACTTTGTATGGATCGACGATGTGTTGGGCACGAACAGCATGAGATGACAGAAGCCGTAGCATTGGTGTTTGAGCTGCTTGCATTGCAGCGCCCCTGCAAGTTGGTTGCAACACGTGTCACTCGACGTAGAGGACAAATGCGGAGAACAAGTTCGCACCACGTACTTGTTGCTTGCTATCCCGACCTATCGTCGCACCAACAGGCTTTAGGCTACAGCTTCTACATGCATAACAGCGCTACATGCATAACAGCGCTACATGCATTGGACATAGGCTATGGCAGACTCGTTCTCGGCTTGCCAACTGCCAACACTCGCCACCGTCACGAGGATCGTCCTGGGCACGGCCGACTTTGCTGCGTTTGAAGCCAAGTGTGGCGTGCAGACGGATATTGATGATGGGGTATACATGTAGAGCAGTGGTTGTGTCGCACTGGCCTCGCAGCCACGCACCTGCAAAATGGATCCGCCAAAGGCAGCGAAACCCGATCATTCTGCAGGAATGAAACAGGCACGAGATCTGAACGGGGTGAGCTTCATGACCCACATACATGCACCGGACGCTGGCGCAGTACGTCCATGCACTGCGTGTGTTGCTCGCGTCTTCGTTAGTCGATCGCCACAACGCGACTTGTCCTTCATTTTGCTGTTTGAAAGATGACAGAAGCAGGATGCAACCATGACTGAGATAAAAGTTGCAAGTCGGTAACGTAAAAGAGCCGCTGCTGTTGGGGCATCATCTCTTGTGGACATGATTATGAAGGCGAGGCCCTGCAAAAAATCTGACAGTGGCATAAGATATCAAGGAAAGTTTGGCTCAGTTTCGATCAAATTATCATCGATTACGTAAGGCAATACAAATACAGAGGTAAAATTCAATATCATGCACTTTCAATGGCGGTGCAGTCCAATCAAGGATTGCCTTCATTGACGACGGGCTCTGCTTGATGCAACGATGGAGCTAGTCACACGGATCTCAGGGGTCTTCGCAGGTTGCCCAACCGCTCTTTCAAGCAGTGCAAAAGGTGCCTGTCTGAACGGTGTACAGTGGACGCTGATGCTCGGCGAACTGTCGACCACCACAGAGGTTGAGCGAGCCGACAACATACTCTACATGCAACTTGCAATGTCCTTGGCACAAGGTTATAGTGCGTTGCTCGTCGAACGTCTTAAATCGAAGGTAGTGAACATCGTTTGGCTGCTGAAGCCTAGCAGACAGCAACCTGTCGCCAACGCTCCTGTCGCCATCACTGTCCGATCGAATCGACCCCCCGATGCCTCTACAGTACTTGCGGTATGTCGTCGAGATCGGACCGGAGCGAACAGAAGAAAGATTCTCACGTGGCTTGGCCATTTCAGGCGCCCGCCCTATCATGAGATGCACGAAATGAACGGCAAAACGCTCACGGGCCCCACACGAAAGGCTCCGCGAAAGGATAGGTTGTGCTGTTCGTGCCGCGAGGCTCCTGCCAGCTGCGATGCAGCCAAAGACGGACAGGATCGAGCGTCTTGGCGCGTTAGACAGTGCTGCGGCATAACATCTTGGTTACTGCGACTAGCGGAGTCCAACTGGAGAAACGCGTGTCACGCTTGAGACGAAGGCCCATTCGGCATTTTCCCTGGCGTCGCTCACAACACCAAAGCAACAATCTTAGCTAAAGATACAAACGCGTCATGAGCAACACCACTCTGCCCCCTCTCCGCTCGTGGACCAGCTTCGCCTTATCAGCGCACGCCAACCCCGTGGTCATCGACAACCCCATGGTTTTCCACCCAGCACCGAAGTTTCACCACGCACCCAGCAGCCCTGGATCCCCCAAGCTTGCGTTGTCATTTATCCTGGATGATAACCACCCGTTGACATCCCCGGCCGCAACCCGACTGCAAAAGACGAGGATCGCGCCGACACAGCACCCCGTGACTAAAGAGCGTAAGCGCAAGCGTAAAATGACCCCAGCCGAGAAACGTGCGGCGCGCTCGTGCTGCATCGAGGGATGCACCAATTACACTATCGACCGTGGACTCTGCTTCCGCCACGGCGGCGGCAAGTCATGTTCAATGCCCGGCTGCACGGCCAGTGCCAAGCATCGCGGCCTGTGCTGGAAACACGGCGGATCCACATTGTGCACGGTGGGTGGCTGCACGCGTGGAGCTAAGTCGCGCGGTTTGTGCTGGTCGCATGGTGGAGGCACCAAGTGCTCGGTGGCCAACTGCCAGAAGACGACCATCTCCAAGGGACTGTGCTGGACACATGGAGGCGGCAAGCGCTGTGCGTTCGACGGATGTAAACGTCCGGCGTCGCAGAGCAAGCAGAACTTCTGCTCCAAGCACCAGCCAAAGAAGGCCAAGGCCACCACGGTTACTATGCAGTACACACAGTAAAGAAATCTACACTCCCCTGTATCTAAATACAACGTTAATAACGGACTCATGTGAACAATGTTGTTGGGCTCCAACACTTGAAGTGTGTCGGCTAGTATTAGCTCGCTTTATGAGCTTTGATGTAGTAGATAATCTCTACTATATCGTAGTACTATATCACTAGGAGTGCCATGATCTCAATCATATTATATGATTCAATCTTTTCCATATCATAACATTGTTCCACACTCATAGAAAATCATATTTATTTAGCGCGGAGTCGCAACACAACACACACTAGTTGAAGTGAATGCGACGCATGTGACGGCCACCCATGCCCAACACTGTGCGCGCGTGCAGCTGCGAGATGTTGTCCATGACCACGAACTCGCCCTTCACCCACTGGTGCCAGTGCGCGAACTCCTCCGAATACAGTCGCTCCTGCAGCGTCTCCGTCACGAAGTCGGCGTCCTCGTCCTTCGCATTCGACGCCGGGTCGTAGCCCACCGACGTCACGTATGTCGGGTGCATCTTGGTCTTCTCGGGTCCCCATGGCTCGTGGAAGCGCAGCGACAGCTCGCCGGTCATCGGGTGCGTCACCACCACGGGGGACGTGTGAACCTGGCCGCTCTGCTTGAAAAGCGACGTGTGGTACTCGAGTGAAATCTTCTTAAGGCGCTCCACCGTCGCCTCGGGCAATGCCGACAGCAACCGACGTGTGTCTGTGATGATGGTGTTACCGTGCTTCGGGTCGTCTTCAGGCGGTGCGGCCTCCACACAGTGGAAGAACATGAACACGGGCGCGTCGCCCAGCTCTATTGACTCGGGCGTCTTCTTCTTGAACATACCGTCGTAGTGGAACGACATAGCTTCGAGCGTCTGTGCCGGTAGAGCTGTGCCGGGCTCTGTCTTGATGTCGAAGATGTTGCCGGCCGCGAACGTTCCCTTGGGCCACTGCAGTACGTCTCCCCAGCGCTCGGTGGCTGTCTCGAAGTCGTCGTCCTGCTTGAAGCCACGCAGCGTCACCAGTCCGTACTTGAGCACGAGATGTCTGATGGCGTCGCGCGGCACGTCCATGATGGAGGGGGCCGGGAATCCTTCCATGGCTTGAGCGATGATGAACATGTGCGTGCGGATGAGCTGGACGTTGAGTGGGGCCCACTGCGCGACTTCTTTGGGCGTGCACGGCGGTCGCTCGACGTATCCCCACTTGCGTCCGTGTTTGTAGACCAGGTCGTACTTCTCCATGTTTACATCCTTGAGATCCATCGCGTGGATCGTTCCATCGATGTCTTCACAGATGACCGAGTGCCAGGGCGTCCGAGGAGTATCCATTCGTTTGGAAGGCAACAGGTGGATGCCAAACTTTGGTCCGGCGTTGTTGTAGCAGTGGATCGAGACGCGCACGGCGTGGGCGTACTCCTCCGCTACGAGCGACGAGAAGCCCACGTTGCGCAGCATCATCTTGCGCGCCACTTCATCGCAGCCCTTGCGCATCTCGGCCTCCGACTTTCCTTCCCAGCGGTCGGCCATGTCCCGTTCCATGAACTGCGAGAACGAACGGAAGTTGTTGCCGACGTCGGGCTCGTTCTCGATGCGGGCGTCCATGTCCATTTGGTTGATGTGGAAGCGCTCCAGCACCTCCTGCACTGGGTTGTCCGTCTTGGTGTAGTTCTCGAGGCCATCGAACTGGATGTGTGTGTGACCGGCATCCTTCACGAGCGCCTTCAGGCCGTTCTTGTACGCGCGGATGTTCTCCAGAGAAGCACCCACGAGATCACCGAAAACGCGACCGTCGCTGAAGATCGTGACCTTGCAACCGATGGGGTAGACTTCCTCGATGGACTTACAGAAGTTCTCGAGACGTGCGAGTGCAAGCTCCTCGGCGCGGTCGGGTAGCGGGCCCAACACTTTGCCGCCGTGGTTGGGCGTCTTGGTCGGGAATCCGGGCAACACGATCGTGATTGGTTCGTTGTGATCCACGAATCGGCCGATCGTTGCCTCTAGGAAGCGCTGGCCCTTGGACTCGAACAGGTCAGTGGATGCGTCAAAGCGGCTCTGCAGGTCGGAGAACTTGGTCAGGAAGTGCGCCGCGACGGCGTTCTTGTCGACGGTGGTGTGGTCGTTGGAGCTCGAGGACTGGGTGGTAGCGTTGGGTGCCATGGCGGTGGAAAGTGATAGCTGGATCAGGGCACACTGCGTGGTGGTTTGCTGGTTGGTGACTGGGTAGTTGGATACGACTTGATTTGAAGACGCGAAATTGGATAATGAGCTGCTGGTGACTGCCAGTCAACAATCGATCGGATCTGCTTGTGGTGTCCTGCTAATTATCCCTCCAGATTGCTGACCTTTTGTGGTACGTGTCTTGTGTCTCGGATTTTCACTGCAAGCCGCACTTGACTTCGCGCGCATTTTTGGGGCAGAAGTGTTCGACAGCGCTAGAGCAGATTACCAGGCGTGGGTGAAGCACAGCGAGACGTCCCGTTCTACGCCCTGTCGCTGGTCATACAATGCTGCGTCCTGCCGGATCATCAGTGGTGGCGATGATGGCAGGACGGTGTACCGTGAGGGATAACGTCAGGATTCGGGCTCATCGCGGCCGCGATTGGTGGAATTGCTGTTGACGGGCGAGTCGGGTTCGTATTCGCGGGATCTTCTGTTCGTCACAAGGATACGCTTCCGCGCTGGCGTGCCCAGAGCCGGACGTCGCGAAAGCAGCGTGAAGAGTGCAGGGGTTCTGCGACGAGCTTTCAAGATTTTGGTGCTCCAAGTTATCTCGATCACGAACTGTGGTGTGTGACAGCGGGTGGTGAATATGTGGTGCAGGTTGTTGGCGTAATATTTCTGTCGCATTCAGCTCGGTTGTTTCATGTGCATGTGTTGTAGAATATGAGTTCGACCGACAAGGCCACATCTACTTACATGTACCTCAGTAGAAGACGGCAACGACAACTGTATAGTTTTCATATATGTGCTGTATACTCGCTCTAGTATGAAATATCGGCATGAGCTGCATGTTGTGGGTTTCTTACAGCAATACTAATTCAGCACGTACACCAGCGATTGAAGAATAGGATGGTTTCAAAGACGTAGGCTCTGTGTGGAAGCGGTTTGTGACGAGCTAGCGAATCCGGCGGACCTGGACAATGCGAGCGGAGACGACCATGCTCTCGCCTTTGGCTGCAAGGCAGTCATTTGAGTCAGATGCATGTACAGTAGGCTTGCTGAGTGCGGGATAGCGGTCCATCGAGCTCCTTATAGGAATGTACGCGTCATTGTGATGTCACCCGTTCTTCTGCTGCACGAATTTGAGCTCGAGCTGTTGCCGGTGTCGTGTGCACTTGCTAGCGAAATGGTCCATGTTCTGTACGGATGAGTTGACACATTGGATCGTCTACAGTCACAAGGATACGTGCGATCAGTGAAATCGGGTAGTACATGTTGTAGAGAACGGATAAATGGACAGCAACAACTGTGCAAGTCCCGTAAACGAGAATTCTGGCTTGTCATCATTACGCAAGCACTCGTAGCAAAACAAATGCAAGACGAAGAGTGAGTGGTGGGCAGTTTTTTCGCCGGAGCAGTGACAGCTCTTTGAATCGAGGGGATCCCATTGACCTCACCAAATTTCCCTCTGTAGCCTGTTGAACTGGTCTGGTCGATTGGACGTTTGACGTGGCAAGGCGGGACCTTTCATTCCTCATTTCACTCGCCACTCCTCAACTCAACACAGCCACAACGGTGCTCTTTAAGTATCACACCACCGAAATGGCGCCCAACCTCGACCAACACACCTACTCGCACAACGCCCATCTATCCTCTGCCATGTGGACCGAAAAGCAGCAAACGAAGATCTGGGAGCACTTCGTTGACAAGTTCTCCATGATTCAAAGTCGCTTCCCTGCCCCAATCGACCGCTTCGACGAAGAGGGAAAGCCCAAGATGCAGAAGATCGTGATGCGGCTGATCGAGCGCCGCGCTCCGATCACGCTCGTGCTGCCGTCGTTCCCATTCAAGTCGCCCAATTCAACTGACAAAGTATTGGGCAAGCTGCCTGATCGTGCAGAAGAGCTCTCTATGGAGCGCCTGGAGCGATTCTGCTGTGAAGTGGAGGAGATGTATGCACCTGGATGCAAAATGGTCATCTTTAGCGACGGTCGCGTGTTCAACGACCTACTGGGGGTGAGTCTAAGCGACCTCCGCGCATTCGAGGACGAGATGCAAGCGATGGTGGAGGAGGCGGGTCACACACACATCTCCTTCGACTCCATGGACAACTACGTCAAGAATATGGACAATCCGATCCCGGAGATCCTCGAGCGATTCAACGTCTTGCATATGGATTTCGACGCTCGTATCAAGACGGAGCCTGAAATCCGCAACATGTACTGCTCCTTTTGTAAGTTCCTCGAACGTGACTTAGCTCCGCATTGGGCGGGGATGTCCCGTACAGCGATGAAGCGCTGCTGTGGCAAGATTGCCAAGCAAATGATGCATCGTAACGTGGGCTTCTCCGCACTAGTCGACGACTCATACCCGGATGCGCTGCGTATTTCCATTCACCAGTACGATAACGCTGGGCCGAAGTTTGGCATCCATCTCATTCCGCAGAAGTCTGGGCGGCCTCGTACACCTTGGCACTCAGTCGTTTGCGAGGACATTGACGGCACACCACATACGGTCGACCTCAAGGACGTGGACACGGAGAAGTACGACCTGGTCTACAAACACGGACGCAAGTGGGGATACGTCGAGCGACCGCCGTGCACGCCCGAAGAAGTCGCGCAGTGGGCCCCACTCAACGTCCAGCTCATCCGCACGCACATGTTCATCATCGCTCAAGCCATGGAAGGATTCCCGGCCCCCTCCATCATGGACGTGCCGCGCGACGCCATCAGACATCTCGTGCTCAAGTACGGACTGGTGACGCTGCGTGGCTTCAAGCAGGACGACGACTTCGAGACGGCCACCGAGCGCTGGGGAGACGTACTGCAGTGGCCCAAGGGAACGTTCGCGGCCGGCAACATCTTCGACATCAAGACAGAGCCCGGCACAGCTCTACCGGCACAGACGCTCGAAGCTATGTCGTTCCACTACGACGGTATGTTCAAGAAGAAGACGCCCGAGTCAATAGAGCTGGGCGACGCGCCCGTGTTCATGTTCTTCCACTGTGTGGAGGCCGCACCGCCTGAAGACGACCCGAAGCACGGTAACACCATCATCACAGACACACGTCGGTTGCTGTCGGCATTGCCCGAGGCGACGGTGGAGCGCCTTAAGAAGATTTCACTCGAGTACCGCACGTCGCTTTTCAAGCAGAGCGGCCAGGTTCACACGTCCCCCGTGGTGGTGACGCACCCGATGACCGGCGAGCTGTCGCTGCGCTTCCACGAGCCATGGGGACCCGAGAAGACCAAGATGCACCCGACATACGTGACGTCGGTGGGCTACGACCCGGCGTCGAATGCGAAGGACGAGGACGCCGACTTCGTGACGGAGACGCTGCAGGAGCGACTGTATTCGGAGGAGTTCGCGCACTGGCACCAGTGGGTGAAGGGCGAGTTCGTGGTCATGGACAACATCTCGCAGCTGCACACGCGCACAGTGTTGGGCATGGGTGGCCGTCACATGCGTCGTATCCACTTCAACTAAGAAAGAACTATTGATGGTTTAATGGAGTATACTTTAAAAATTCGATGTAGATCGCTTTTCATGCGATGGCTGCGTTAGAGTTCTTGTAGTTGGATGCATGCAGTTTGAAGAATCGGTTTAAATCACCATCTGTTACGTCTTGCATGCAGTATCATAAGAGCGTGGTTGTAAATCCAGTCGAAGGCGCGGCACTCGTGATCGCAATCCATGATAACAATGCGTGTAGCCAGCGATAGCAGCACTCGTTCTACATGTACGAGTCGTCTCGGGCCGAGTGCTGCTTTTGCGACGTCTGGCTCTGACACGAAAGCGTATCCTTGTGACGATCCTGAATACGAATCCGAGCCGCCCGTCAACAGCAAATTCCGCCAATCGCAGCTCTCCACGATGAGGATGAGCAGCACATTCCCACGTTATCAACCACGGTACTGCACCATCACCTGGGGTCATTGATGTGGGAGTACTGGGATACCACTTCGCCACCGACAAGACGCAACATATATGGTACATGTATGATCAGCAACAGGATTCTTGACCGGATGACGGCTTGGCACGGGACGTCTCGCTGTGCTTCACCCACGCCTGGTAATCTGCACCAGCGCTGTCGGCTTCCGCTCCAAAAACGCGCTGTCGAGTGCAAAGCCACCGGCTTGCAAGACCATTGAAGGCCCAGGACACGTGCCTGCTAAAGGCGTGCGGCACATAATGCCTGTACATGTATAGTTATTTTACTTGTAGCGTCATCTTTACACCGCGTCGCAGAACGAGACTCCGAAATCAGCATACACCGAAAGCAAATCCGATCGATTGTTGACTGGCAGTCACCAGCAGCTCATTATCCAATTTCGCGTCTTCAAATCAAGTCGTATCCAACTACCCAGTCACCAACCAGCAAACCACCACGCAGTGTACCCTGATCCAGCTATCACTTTCCACCGCCATGGCACCCAACGCTACCATCCAGTCCTCGAGCTCCAACGACCACACCACCGTCGACAGGAACGCCGTCGCGGCGCACTTCCTGACCAAGTTCTCCGACCTGCAGAGCCGCTTTGACGCATCCACTGACCTGTTCGAGTCCAAGGGCCAGCGCTTCCTAGAGGCAACGATCGGCCGATTCGTGGATCACAACGAACCAATCATGATCGTGTTGCCCGGATTCCCGACCAAGACGCCCAACCACGGCGGCAAAGTGTTGGGCCCGCTACCCGACCGCGCCGAGGAGCTTGCACTCGCACGTCTCGAGAACTTCTGTAAGTCCATCGAGGAAGTCTACCCCATCGGTTGCAAGGTCACGATCTTCAGCGACGGTCGCGTTTTCGGTGATCTCGTGGGTGCTTCTCTGGAGAACATCCGCGCGTACAAGAACGGCCTGAAGGCGCTCGTGAAGGATGCCGGTCACACACACATCCAGTTCGATGGCCTCGAGAACTACACCAAGACGGACAACCCAGTGCAGGAGGTGCTGGAGCGCTTCCACATCAACCAAATGGACATGGACGCCCGCATCGAGAACGAGCCCGACGTCGGCAACAACTTCCGTTCGTTCTCGCAGTTCATGGAACGGGACATGGCCGACCGCTGGGAAGGAAAGTCGGAGGCCGAGATGCGCAAGGGCTGCGATGAAGTGGCGCGCAAGATGATGCTGCGCAACGTGGGCTTCTCGTCGCTCGTAGCGGAGGAGTACGCCCACGCCGTGCGCGTCTCGATCCACTGCTACAACAACGCCGGACCAAAGTTTGGCATCCACCTGTTGCCTTCCAAACGAATGGATACTCCTCGGACGCCCTGGCACTCGGTCATCTGTGAAGACATCGATGGAACGATCCACGCGATGGATCTCAAGGATGTAAACATGGAGAAGTACGACCTGGTCTACAAACACGGACGCAAGTGGGGATACGTCGAGCGACCGCCGTGCACGCCCAAAGAAGTCGCGCAGTGGGCCCCACTCAACGTCCAGCTCATCCGCACGCACATGTTCATCATCGCTCAAGCCATGGAAGGATTCCCGGCCCCCTCCATCATGGACGTGCCGCGCGACGCCATCAGACATCTCGTGCTCAAGTACGGACTGGTGACGCTGCGTGGCTTCAAGCAGGACGACGACTTCGAGACAGCCACCGAGCGCTGGGGAGACGTACTGCAGTGGCCCAAGGGAACGTTCGCGGCCGGCAACATCTTCGACATCAAGACAGAGCCCGGCACAGCTCTACCGGCACAGACGCTCGAAGCTATGTCGTTCCACTACGACGGTATGTTCAAGAAGAAGACGCCCGAGTCAATAGAGCTGGACGACGCGCCCGTGTTTATGTTCTTCCACTGTGTGGAGGCCGCACCGCCTGAAGACGACCCGAAGCACGGTAACACCATCATCACAGACACACGTCGGTTGCTGTCGGCATTGCCCGAGGCGACGGTGGAGCGCCTTAAGAAGATTTCACTCGAGTACCGCACGTGGCTGCGAGCGGACCGGGCCAGGTGCGCCACACGTCCCCGTGGTGGTGACGCGCCCCGATGACCGGCGAGCTGTCGCTGCGCTCCGCGGCCCATGGGGACCCGAGAAGACCAAGATGCACCCGACATACGTGACGTCGGTGGGCTACGACCCGGCGTCGAATGCGAAGGACGAGGACGCCGACTTCGTGACGGAGACGCTGCAGGAGCGACTGTATTCGGAGGAGTTCGCGCACTGGCACCAGTGGGTGAAGGGCGAGTTCGTGGTCATGGACAACATCTCGCAGCTGCACGCGCGCACAGTGTTGGGCATGGGTGGCCGTCACATGCGTCGCATTCACTTCAACTAGTGTGTGTTGTGTTGCGACTCCGCGCTAAATAAATATGATTTTCTATGAGTGTGGAACAATGTTATGATATGGAAAAGATTGAATCATATAGTATGATTGAGATCATGGCACTCCTAGTGATATAGTACTACGATATAGTAGAGATTATCTACTACATCAAAGCTCATAAAGCGAGCTAATACTAGCCGACACACTTCAAGTGTTGGAGCCCAACAACATTGTTCACGAGTCCATTAACGTTGTATTTAGATACAGGGGAGTGTAGGTTTCTTTACTGTGTGTACTGCATAGTAACCGTGGTGGCCTTGGCCTTCTTTGGCTGGTGCTTGGAGCAGAAGTTCTGCTTGCTCTGCGACGCCGGACGTTTACATCCGTCGAACGCACAGCGCTTGCCGCCTCCATGTGTCCAGCACAGTCCCTTGGAGATGGTCGTCTTCTGGCAGTTGGCCACCGAGCACTTGGTGCCTCCACCATGCGACCAGCACAAACCGCGCGACTTAGCTCCACGCGTGCAGCCACCCACCGTGCACAATGTGGATCCGCCGTGTTTCCAGCACAGACCGCGATGCTTGGCACTGGCCGTGCAGCCGGGCATTGAACATGACTTGCCGCCGCCGTGGCGGAAGCAGAGTCCACGGTCGATAGTGTAATTGGTGCATCCCTCGATGCAGCACGAGCGCGCCGCACGTTTCTCGGCTGGGGTCATTTTACGCTTGCGCTTACGCTCTTTAGTCACGGGGTGCTGTGTCGGCGCGATCCTCGTCTTTTGCAGTCGGGTTGCGGCCGGGGATGTCAACGGGTGGTTATCATCCAGGATAAATGACAACGCAAGCTTGGGGGATCCAGGGCTGCTGGGTGCGTGGTGAAACTTCGGTGCTGGGTGGAAAACCATGGGGTTGTCGATGACCACGGGGTTGGCGTGCGCTGATAAGGCGAAGCTGGTCCACGAGCGGAGAGGGGGCAGAGTGGTGTTGCTCATGACGCGTTTGTATCTTTAGCTAAGATTGTTGCTTTGGTGTTGTGAGCGACGCCAGGGAAAATGCCGAATGGGCCTTCGTCTCAAGCGTGACACGCGTTTCTCCAGTTGGACTCCGCTAGTCGCAGTAACCAAGATGTTATGCCGCAGCACTGTCTAACGCGCCAAGACGCTCGATCCTGTCCGTCTTTGGCTGCATCGCAGCTGGCAGGAGCCTCGCGGCACGAACAGCACAACCTATCCTTTCGCGGAGCCTTTCGTGTGGGGCCCGTGAGCGTTTTGCCGTTCATTTCGTGCATCTCATGATAGGGCGGGCGCCTGAAATGGCCAAGCCACGTGAGAATCTTTCTTCTGTTCGCTCCGGTCCGATCTCGACGACATACCGCAAGTACTGTAGAGGCATCGGGGGGTCGATTCGATCGGACAGTGATGGCGACAGGAGCGTTGGCGACAGGTTGCTGTCTGCTAGGCTTCAGCAGCCAAACGATGTTCACTACCTTCGATTTAAGACGTTCGACGAGCAACGCACTATAACCTTGTGCCAAGGACATTGCAAGTTGCATGTAGAGTATGTTGTCGGCTCGCTCAACCTCTGTGGTGGTCGACAGTTCGCCGAGCATCAGCGTCCACTGTACACCGTTCAGACAGGCACCTTTTGCACTGCTTGAAAGAGCGGTTGGGCAACCTGCGAAGACCCCTGAGATCCGTGTGACTAGCTCCATCGTTGCATCAAGCAGAGCCCGTCGTCAATGAAGGCAATCCTTGATTGGACTGCACCGCCATTGAAAGTGCATGATATTGAATTTTACCTCTGTATTTGTATTGCCTTACGTAATAGATGATAATTTGATCGAAACTGAGCCAAACTATCCTTGATATCTTATTCCACTGTCAGATTTTTTGCAGGGCCTTGCCTTCATAATCATGTCCACAAGAGATGATGCCCCCAACAGCGGCTCTTTTACGTTACCGACTTGCAACTTTTATCTCAGTCATGGTTGCATCCTGCTTCTGTCATCTTTCAAACAGCAAAATGAAGGACAAGTCGCGTTGTGGCGATCGACTAACGAAGACGCGAGCAACACACGCAGTGCATGGACGTACTGCGCCAGCGTCCGGTGCATGTATGTGGGTCATGAAGCTCACCCCGTCCAGATCTCGTGCCTGTTTCATTCCTGCAGAATGATCGGGTTTCGCTGCCTTTGGCGGATCCATTTTGCAGGTGCGTGGCTGCGAGGCCCACAACCACTGCTCTACATGTATACCCCATCATCAATATCCGTCTGCACGCCACGCTTGGCTTCAAACGCAGCAAAGTTGGCCGTGCCCAGGGCGATCCTCGTGACGGTGGCGAGTGTTGGCAGTTGGCAAGCCGAGAACGACTCTGCCATAGCCTATGTCCAATGCATGTAGCGCTGTTATGCATGTAGAAGCTGTTGCCTAAAGCCTGTTGGTGCGACGATAGGTCGGGATAGCAAGCAACAAGTACGTGGTGCGAACTTGTTCTCCGCATTTGTCCTCTACGTCGAGTGACAACCAACTTGCAGGGGCGCTGCAATGCAAGCAGCTCAAACACCAATGCTACGGCTTCTGTCATCTCATGCTGTTTGTGCCCAACACATCGTCGATCCATACAAAGTCCAAGTGACGCGAGCAAAAGGATATGTTGTGCTGTTCGTGAACCAGCTGCTCGCTGTGTTCAGCGACGTGTCCACAGGATAGGCCGAGATCAACTCGGCGTTAGACACCACCATACTGGAACCCAGTCATGTGCCGCCCGATCCTGACAGCAAAAAGCATCGATGTTTGCTGTGCCGTTCGAGTCCTTGACACCCACTCCCCAATCCGCCTATAGCAGCACACACACACAGTCGGATCGATAGCACTTGAGTATTGAACAGCATGGCGAGCCTCGCACTACCTCCGTTGACTGTTTTCACCAACTTCGCACTAAGTCCCCGCAGTGGCAGCCTCCGGGATCTGGCTGAGACGCCAACGACACCTGCGTGCAGCACGCCAAAATTCTCGTTGGCCTTCATCCTGGACGACAACAAGGCGCTGCTGTCACCCATGAGCGCCAGTGCTAGTCCGTCTCAGGTTCAGGAACCGACGCATTCGTCCAAACAACAGCACAGGAGTCCCAAGCGAAAACTCACAGCCAAAGAGAAACGTATGGCGCGTCAGTGTTGCATCGACGGCTGCACCAACTACACTATCGATCGTGGCCTCTGTTTCCGCCATGGCGGTGGTAAAGCGTGTTCCAAATCTGGCTGCACGGCCAGTGCCAAGCATCGCGGTCTCTGCTGGAAGCACGGCGGCGCTACACTGTGCACGGTGGGTGGCTGCAACCGCGGTGCCAAGTCGCGCGGTTTGTGCTGGTCGCACGGTGGCGGCACCAAGTGCTCGGTGGCCAACTGCCAGAAGACGACCATCTCCAAAGGACTGTGCTGGACGCATGGGGGCGGCAAGCGTTGCGCATTCGACGGGTGCAAACGTCCGGCGTCACAGAAGAAGCAGAACTTCTGCTCCAAGCACCGACCCGAACAGATGATCATCGATACTCAATAACTTCGAATTAGTCTTTGCCGGTGTTGGATGCATTGGTTGGCACGATGCCATAGTTGATCGGGTCAACTTCTTCTTGGAGCACGAGCTGTTGGTTCTCTTCAGACGCTCCCATACTAGTGATAACTGTCGGACAAGACTGAACTATTTATTTGGGACATGTGGTTTGCCTCGATTTGTGCAAACGCATTTTTTTAGTATGATTAGTACAGGAGTATTATAAATACATTGTATTAAAACATGTGATTTAACAGTATCATATTCGAAGTTAAATCTCAATAGATCATATAAAAGTATTTCATATTGATATGACCACTTAATGCAGCTAGTTAGTGAGTGCTGCTCGCCAGCACATCAATGGATGACGGCCGTTCGACGTATCCCCACTTGCGTCCGTGTTTGTAAACCAGATCATACTTCTCCGTGTCCACGTCCTTGAGGTCGACCGTATGCGGCGTGCCGTCAATGTCCTCACAAACGACTGAGTGCCAAGGTGTACGAGGCCGCCCAGACTTCTGCGGAATGAGATGGATGCCAAACTTCGGCCCAGCGTTATCGTACTGGTGAATGGAAATACGCAGCGCATCCGGGTATGAGTCGTCGACTAGTGCGGAGAAGCCCACGTTACGATGCATCATTTTCTTGGCAATCTTGCCACAGCAGCGCTTCATCGCTGTACGGGACATCCCCACCCAATGCGGAGCTAAGTCACGTTCGAGGAACTTACAAAAGGAGCAGTACATGTTGCGGATTTCAGGCTCCGTCTTGATACGAGCGTCGAAATCCATATGCAAGACGTTGAATCGCTCGAGGATCTCCGGGATCGGATTGTCCATATTCTTGACGTAGTTGTCCATGGAGTCGAAGGAGATGTGTGTGTGACCCGCCTCCTCCACCATCGCTTGCATCTCGTCCTCGAATGCGCGGAGGTCGCTTAGACTCACCCCCAGTAGGTCGTTGAACACGCGACCGTCGCTAAAGATGACCATTTTGCATCCAGGTGCATACATCTCCTCCACTTCACAGCAGAATCGCTCCAGGCGCTCCATAGAGAGCTCTTCTGCACGATCAGGCAGCTTGCCCAATACTTTGTCAGTTGAATTGGGCGACTTGAATGGGAACGACGGCAGCACGAGCGTGATCGGAGCGCGGCGCTCGATCAGCCGCATCACGATCTTCTGCATCTTGGGCTTTCCCTCTTCGTCGAAGCGGTCGATTGGGGCAGGGAAGCGACTCTGAATCATGGAGAACTTGTCAACGAAGTGCTCCCAGATCTTCGTTTGCTGCTTTTCGGTCCATATGGCAGAGGATAGATGGGCGTTGTGCGAGTAGGTGTGTTGGTCGAGGTTGGGCGCCATTTCGGTGATCAACGGCAGATGCGAGGCTGGGAGAGGAAAATGAAAAGTGAGGTGTGACATCGAGCGATAAAAGCACTACTGTGTCGAAATGCAGTCCGATTTCGTTGATTTTGAAACGCCCTAATATCGGCTTGTTGGTGATCTCGAGGTAGGCGCTTAGCAGGAACTCACTCTGTTCTTCGTCTCCTGTCACAGCGTAGTAGGCGTAAGCTGATTCTACCTCCCGTAATAACTTCTTCCTCTCTGACTGGCGAGGCATGCCGATGCGTATTACGCATTGCGTGAAGGGGGAAGCGTAGTGTACGCAATCTACATGCGTATTACGCATTGGGTAAAGGGGGAAGCGTAGTGTGCGCAATCTACATGGAAGAATTTAGTACACATCAACACTACGTTGGACACCAGTGGCAGTTGGTCTACATGTACGTGAATTTTATAGACAACGTTCAACTGTGTTGTCGTTCTCGTCGTCTTCGCGATCACCACCTGTATGTACGTACATGCTCGGTTTGGTCGTAAGGAGACACACCGAGAAGAAATCATGACAGCATTTGGTAGGTATGTGTAGTTCAGTGTGAGTATGAACGTGCAGGAGTTTGGACTCCAAAGTTTGGAGGCACAAGACTGGTGCTCGTACAATAAAGTTGAAAACTAGTTCATGGAGGCGGCGCCGAAGTTACAACGTTATCAGTCACGGTACTTCTGTACCGACTTCATGAGAAGGACAAGCTATTTCTGCCAATAGATCTCGAACCCAGTTACTACCAACGCAGTCACATTGTCGCCAATTTGTGAAAGTTCGAGTTTTCTTGTAATTCGGTCAGGTTTCAACGAAAGACTGTTTATAACGAAAAATACGTGGTGATCTTGTGAACGAGCTTAGTAATTGCGGTTTGAGAGAGGCTTCTTTTACATCAGCGACAATTTGATAGCGTACCTACACTTCTCAGTAGCGATCTCTTCCGGCCTTAAAAAAATGCTTCACTATGCCGGCGCAGGAAGTCCTCGCTTCCTTCGTCGCTGCTGCTGTCGCTTTGAGTAGTACCACCTGCCCGCTCAACATTCGCAGTAAGTAGGCGCCGTAGCCGTAGTTTGCGCTTCTCGCGATAGCGTCTTTGGACTAAAAGTCTCTTCGTACGGGCGTCGTTCCCGATAACATGGAGGCGCTTCAGGTAATTTCGGTAGTTATCGCCATCGTGACTGCGAAGAGGCAGGATTCTGATGTGGAAGTTGGTTAGTGCAATGCACGCCTTGAACATGATGTCATAGTTGCCTTCATCCCAACGATACTTGTCGGAGCAAAGTGACCACAGTGTGCACAAGCGCCCAAAATAATTTTCAACAATGACGCGGTCGTGCGCTATGCGGTCGTTCGTTTCAACTTGGATAGGCGTCAGAGTCTGCAACGGAAGTTTCTTAAACGGAGTGATGGCCCGAAAGTCTTCTGCGAGTCCTTGGTAACCCTTGTCTGCTAGCACTGCCCACGAGTCTTGATACTTATCTCCTAATGGTCCTTCGTCATTAAGCTCCTTCTCGCTCTCAGTTTTGAGAAGATGCTTGAGATGAAATTCGTGGTTCTTGCGGAACACCTCAATATCCGCTTCACTGCCAGGGTAATGATCGGTGCAGTTTATCGCAAGCCCATTTGGTAGGACAGATACTTCGACCTTATACCCATGCAGATGGTGTTTGGCACTATAATACGCACTGCGCTCCTTCATTTGGCCACTGGGCATATTGGTGTGCTGGAACGTCACGTCCGTGGCGTATCGGGCACAGGGATAATTGCGAAAAGTATTTCCCCCAAGAACCAACGCCTCCATCGTGAACTTGTCTGCTGCGGACACCACAAACCTCTCGTATAAGTACGGGGAGAGCACTGTAGCGAAGGACAGCATCATCTTTTGAAATGTAGGAGGCTTAATCTTGAATACACCAGCTACAACATCCCATTTGCCGCAGTGCTTCAGGGTTGTGAGTAACATGAATAGCACGTCCATGGGGCGCTGAGTGCACTTACGGCCACGACCCACATTCCAGTTATCTCTTAGATGATTCCTGAGATAGCTCCAAAGGCGTTCAAACTCAATGGGAGCGAAGTTAGTCATCGCCGTAATGTTCGCGGCATCCTCGCGGAGGAATGAATGGTACACCGGTGACGGCGAGTCGGTTTCATCGTTGGACTGGTCAATGACCACCGAAGACATACTTTGACGTTGTGCTTGACGGTCAGTATCGAGCTGCCTCAAAATAGACACGCCGTGGGCAACTTGGGTAGCGGATAGCGGCTGGTTTGTGGCCTGACTTCGGCGAGATTGGGAGGATACCATAGCGATGTATGAGGTACGCAGCAAATTAGGAAATGACGGAGGCATTTCGTGATGTGGCGACTCAGTCAGTATTGAGCGACTCCTACCTACTCGATTCGGTGAGCAGCGATATGAGAATCTTTGATTGAAGACCGCGCAGTCGAACATTCTAGAAGCACTAAGCGATGTGTTGGCCTATTTTGTAGTGTGTGATGACTTCCTGTGATTTGCCGGAAATTTCGAGTAATACACAAAATGTGAGACAAAGGTCTAATCAGAGGGATTGCTTTCCGCCCAAGGACAAGCTCGAAAGTTGAACCTGTTGCGGTGTTTTTTGTTCCATCCCTCACTCAAGATTCCGGTGCCGGAGGGGACGGAATCTAAGGGAAGGCGGTCTACATAAAATCGTTCAGTAACCGCTACTACTCTGTCCCGAAAAAGTTACACGGTTCGGCTTTACACCACAATTATACTTGCTTTTACTATACCTACAAATCCCTGTGATAGAGACAGAACCTCAGCAGCTCTACTTGAGCTTCGGTGCTCAGGGGATGTCTTCCCTCCTTCACCAGGTGAACGTTTCCCATGTGAACAGGTTTGAAGTCGTCCCCACCATTCTCCTCGATGTACTGATTCATTGTCGTCAGCAAGCTCTGGAACGGAGCGTTTATAGTAGCTGGCGGAAGCTCCCAATACCCTGCATCAACAATTGCAATGATCAAATTCGTCGGCCACCAGTGCTAGAGCGGGCTCCCCCGACGGAGAGGCGGAAACCACGCGGCTGCAGGCCTCTTCGCTCGGTTCTTTTGTCTTGGAAGCGGGCATGGGAGACGTTGGGGTGGGGTGGGCGAAATCTTTAATGTGCATCTCTCGCACCAGTAGATAAGACCCCAGATCGCCACAAAAATGGCTGATTCGAGGTCAATTATGCGGCTCACGGCGAGCTGCGCACACCGTTGAAATGCACAGGATGTGCTCTATTCATTTCTGCCAATTAAACGCACTGGTAGCGAGTTTCGGCGAATCAAAGTTAGGAAAACCACTTTCGTGCAACATTTCCGGGACAGAGTAGTATTAATAATCGACTAAATTAATCACTGACCTGCATCGACTAAATTTGTACCACTCTATTTTCATGCAAAGTTCAACGGTTTTTCGGTTCGTTCAAATCTCTGATACTTCCCCATAAATAAACCGTACGTCGGAGTCTGATGGCGGCGTGATCTCCGAATTGATGTCTAGTGGACATGGTCCGCTCGCGCTTGAAGCACGTGATCTACAGGATTCAGTGGTTCGCAAGTGTTGAGCATTGTTGCTTAACCAAGAATACGATATCGTACTTCTGTATCCCGATAAGTAAACCGTACACACAGGCGCGTCGGAGTCTGACGCTGGCGTTAGTATTTTCAAAGGTGAAAAATGTATTTAACTTCTCTACGAACCATTGGTCAGATCGATGAGCTTTCCAAAGCTCAACGGTTGGATGTCATTTTTCAATTTCATTGATCCAAGTCACATCACGCTGTACTAATAGTACTACTATGGCCCCCAACGCTGAATCTTTACACTCACAAGGCCACACCACCGTCGACAAGAACGCCGTCGTGGCACACTTCCTGATCAAGTTCTCCGACCTACAGAGCCGCTTTGACGCATCCACCGACCTGTTCGAGTCCAAGGGCAAGCGCTTCCTAGAAGCGACGATCGGCCGATTCGTGGATCACAACGAACCAATCACGATCGTGTTGCCCGGATTCCCGACCAAGACGCCCAACCACGGGGGTAAAGTGTTGGGTCCGCTATCCGACCGCGCCGAGGAGCTTGCACTCGCACGTCTCGAGAACTTCTGCAAGTCCATCGAGGAAGTCTACCCCATCGGTTGCAAGGTCACGATCTTCAGCGACGGTCGCGTTTTCGGTGATCTCGTGGGTGCTTCTCTGGAGAACATCCGCGCGTACAAGAACGGCCTGAAGGCGCTCGTGAAGGATGCCGGTCACACACACATCCAGTTCGATGGCCTCGAGAACTACACCAAGACGGACAACCCAGTACAGGAGGTGCTGGAGCGCTTCCACATCAACCAAATGGACATGGACGCCCGCATCGAGAACGAGCCCGACGTCGGCAACAACTTCCGTTCGTTCTCGCAGTTCATGGAACGGGACATGGCCGACCGCTGGGAAGGAAAGTCGGAGGCCGAGATGCGCAAGGGCTGCGATGAAGTGGCGCGCAAGATGATGCTGCGCAACGTGGGCTTCTCGTCGCTCGTAGCGGAGGAGTACGCCCACGCCGTGCGCGTCTCGATCCACTGCTACAACAACGCCGGACCAAAGTTTGGCATCCACCTGTTGCCTTCCAAACGAATGGATACTCCTCGGACGCCCTGGCACTCGGTCATCTGTGAAGACATCGATGGAACGGTACACGCGATGGATCTCAAGGATGTAAACACGGAGAAGTACGACCTGGTCTACAAACACGGACGCAAGTGGGGATACGTCGAGCGACCGCCGTGCACGCCCAAAGAAGTCGCGCAGTGGGCCCCACTCAACGTCTAGCTCATCCGCACGCACATGTTCATCATCGCTCAAGCCATGGAAGGATTCCCGGCCCCCTCCATCATGGACGTGCCGCGCGACGCCATCAGACATCTCGTGCTCAAGTACGGACTGGTGACGCTGCGTGGCTTCAAGCAGGACGACGGCTTTGAGACGGCCACCGAGCGCTGGGGAGACGTACTGCAGTGGCCCAAGGGAACGTTCGCGGCCGGCAACATCTTTGACATCAAGACAGAGCCCGGCACAGCTCTACCGGCACAGACGCTCGAAGCCATGTCGTTCCACTACGACGGTATGTTCAAGAAGAAGACGCCCGAGTCAATAGAGCTGGGCGACGCGCCCGTGTTCATGTTCTTCCACTGTGTGGAGGCCGCACCGCCTGAAGACGACCCGAAGCACGGTAACACCATCATCACAGACACACGTCGGTTGCTGTCGGCATTGCCCGAGGCGACGGTGGAGCGTCTTAAGAAGATTTCACTCGAGTACCGCACGTCTCTTTTAAGCAGGACGGCCAAGTTCACACGCCTGTGGTAGTGACGCATCCGATCACTGGTGAGTTGTCGCCGCGCTTTCACGAGCCATGGGGACCCGAGAAGACCAAGATGCACCCGACATACGTGTCGTCCGTGGGCTATGACTTGGAATCTACCGAGAATGATGAGGACGCCGAGTTCGTGACGGAGACGCTGCAGGAGCAACTGTACTCGGACGAGTTCTGCTACTGGCACCAGTGGGTGAAGGGCAAGTTTGTTCTTGTCGACAACATCTCACAACTGCATGCGCGCTCGAGAATGGCCATGGGTGGTCGCCACATGCGCCGCATTCACTTCAACTAGAACGTCAGCAATAACTACGGCGGAAATAAATTGATGCAGCAAGCATTTCCAACAATCGCATTGGCGAGCACGAGCTCGGATGTGTTTCAGTCTTTCCCATTGCGCATGAGATCACTAAAATTTCACGCATTCGATGGCACGAGTCATCATCAAGTTGGTCTAGGAAAGTCTCGTTGCTGCTTATATTTTGGCTGCAATGGTGTTGGTCTATCTGTTTATTGTGGCTCTCTGTACCTATCAGAAGCTTAGAACGAGACGGACGAGCGCAATTCGTTCGGGAGACACACCGTGCCGTTGTTGAGCTTAGAGACGTAGGCCTCAAGAGCTGAGTCCACACGCTCGGCCTCGGCCTCCGTGACCTTCACCGTAGCGCTCACACCGTCGATCACAGCGAACTCAGTCGTGTACAGGTAGTTGCTGAGAGCCATGACAAACTCGTCCGTGTCGGCAATGTCGCCGGTCTTGGTCGGGTGGTTGAGCCACGTCAGACTCGACACCTTACCGGCGCCGGTACCGGTGCACGTGTACGTGTAGTTGAAGCCGGACGGATGCACGTAGAATCCATTTTGCTGAATGACGTTGGCACCGCAGTTTCCGACCATTTCATGATTCAGGAACAGCTTGAGGGACGCGCCGTTTGTCTGGATCGTCATGAGCGTGTTGCCGAATGGCGACCAGGACAGCACCTCGCCCAATGACAGAGGGCCTGCCGACAGTACCTTGTCGCCACGGATCCCGCCGCCGTTCATGACGGCGATGTCAGCCGAGCCGTTTCCGTAGTACTGCAGTGCGGCGTCGGCGAAGAGGTGGCCGATCTTACAGTCCTCGGAGCGCACGACGCTCTGCGAGAGGTCCAGGTCCTCACACAGGTTGCCGATGATCTGTTCCTCGAGCGCGTCCATTTGTGCCTGGTACGTAGCGATGATGGCGTCCAGATTGTTGTCGGTCGGCATGCTTTCAACGATGGGGATGGCCTTGTGGGTCATGAGCGACGTGCGGTCATTGTTGGCGTCCGCGGCGTAGTACTCAATGTGCGACTGCCAGATGGAGCGGAAGTCGAAGTCGGCCTTAAGGTACGGCGTGCCGTAGTTGGTCTGCAGCATCGACGTGTGATCGTGTCCGCCGATGATAAAGTCGATGCCGGCGACTTCCTTGGACAGGCGGTTGTCGTCGGCCAGGTCCTGGTGCGTCATGGCGATGATAAAGTCGACCTTTTGGGCCTGAAGAGCAGTCACCTGCTCGCGGGCGACTGCGATCGGGTCTTTCCAGTACAACCCCTTGCTGGTGTCTTTCATGTCGTACATGACGCCGAAGAGGCCGATCGAAATGTGGCCGTTCTTGGCGTCCGTCAGGTTCTTGACGGCGTTCGGGACGGTGCCGCGAAGCAACTGACCCGTGGCGTTCTCATAGCAGTTGGCGTTCAACCACGGGAAGTTGGAGGCCAACGACACGTTCATGAAATTCTCGAGACCGAAGTCAAACTCGTGGTTACCCAGAGACGCGAAGTCCAGACCGATGGCATTGTGCGCCTTGATCATGTGCTGGCCGTTGAACTGCGTGGACCAAAGCGACGGCGACACGGTGTCACCGGCGAACAGCACGAGCGTGTTGGGGTTGGCTTCACGCATGCTCTTGGCAATGGGGACCACACGAGAAGGACCGCCCAGCTTGATACCCTCCACGGTGTCCTGCAGCATCTCGTACACGTCGTTGTACGACAAGATGTCGAAGTTGGCGGTCACGTTGCGAGCCTGAGCACTGGAGAGGAGACCGAGCGCGAAAGCCAAAGACCCCCACAGCTGCATGGTTTTTCCTGGTGGTCGACTATAAATGAAGTGTCTGGTACAGGGCAAATTACCAAATGCCGTCCCGCATATGACATATGAGGAATAGACATCTTGAGCCGGTGGAGAGGCAGACATACGGCGAGGACTCGGAGCATATTGGCACAGAAACGTCAAGGCAATTTGTGGGCTTGGCCTATCTTAGTCCTATGTTACACATCACGAGGAATTGTTACTCGGAAAAGTCAGTCCACACAAGCGGACACTTGAAGCCACGGACAACAGCGCGACATTCGATACAGCTTGGTTTGTGGGGCTTTAAACGAGTGGGTCAAGGCATCCGTTGACCTGCTGCTGTAGGATCTTGAACTCGGTCAGCATAAAGGCGATCGAAGGTACTGTAAAGATGCAGTACACATTTCCAAATAGAAGTTGACATTCAGCCGATAGGATAAAGATTACTGTTGAATATCGGAGCCCGTAGCTGTCGACGACGTCGAGGTGGCTGTGTACGTGTTCATCGTCACTCGTGGTAGCATTTTCTAAGCGACCGCATGGTGCTTAAACAAGTCGTGCTGGCTACAGATGCAGGCGCTCACCAAGCTTGAACTATGGAGCGAAACTCTCCACCAGTGCTTTCGTCGCCGAAGCTGAGGTGGGCCAGCAACGCAACGTCTCCGTGAATGTTTTTTATGGATGGATAAGTCGCAGAGCACGTTCAAACGCCATGGAAAAGACCGAAACACATCCCAAGCCAGACTCTCCCAACGACACGACCCACTCCGTCACACAGTGCTTTGTTGCATCTCGCCGCTTAGTTGCGACTGATGAGCGGGCGTCCTCAGCCACGTAATTGCCCCCAAGCTTCGAACCGAAATGTGCGTGCAAATGTACGGATTGCTTCGGTACAAATTGCTTGGAACGCACAGACCTCTGAGCAAACGTGTATCCCGCAAACGATAAGACAAAATCACTGGATATTCAGTCATACAGAGCGCTTTACAAGGTGCAAATAGTACATGTACTTGCACTTATTATTATTAATATAATTTAACTTCCTGTGTGATGTCTTCCACTTGAACTTGTCGAACAGCAAGTGGATCCTATCCAATTGCCTAAAATCTGATTTCTATCCACGATCTTCGGACAACCAAAGCTTTGACAGCCCTCAATGTCTTTCACAATTCCACCGTCCATTGACCGCAATGCTGCATCGACTGCTCCCCCTTCTGGCTTTCCTGCCGATTTCTTCTGCCTGGTTAGCTCCAATTGTTGCGAAAGGTAACAAACTCTTCGATTCCGAAACGGGTCTGGAATTCCGGATCAAAGGAATGGCCTACTATCCTCGACCCAACAGTGGGGAACTGGCTGACGTGACCAACTACGACTGGGCTGCGGACGAGCATGAAGATGTGTGGGAACCGCATCTAAAAGTGATGCAAGATCTGGGCGTCAACACCATTCGACTGTACTCTGTGGACCCCAGCAAGGCCCATGACAAGTTCATGTGTGCTTGCTCACAAGCTGGTATTTACGTGTCGGTGGGTATGGCTGCACCTTGTGTGGGTTGCTCTGTGGCCGATGTGGCTGCACCTAAATGCTACCCGGACGACATGTTCACCCGCATGCAAATGGTGTACAACGCCTTTGCTGTTTACGACAATACTCTGCTTTTCAGTGTGGCGAATGAACCCAACCTTATCTCAGTAGATGGAGACACTGGAGAAGCGGTGATGCCCTGCATTAAAGCGATGATCCGAGACATTCGAGAGTACGCAGACGGTTGTGTTGGCAGTTTGAGGGAAGTTCCGATTGGGGTGGAAATGGCGGATATCCCACCGAGAGCTCAATGGCTACAGTATTTCGACTGTACAGGAGGCAGCAACAGTTCCAGTGGTAGCGGGGACGGGTATGAGAGAGCACAGTGGATGGGCTTTAATCCGTACGTCGAGTGCGATCCAACAGGCCACACAGAATACTCGCAATCCACTGGGTTAGTTACACTGATGAAGGACTACAAGGACGCAGCGTACCCACGTCCGATCATGTTTGGTGAGTTTGGCTGCAACACGGGGGATAACACAATGAACGGATATGAGAATCAACGCACGTTCTACGATGTAAGTAGCATTTTCTTTATTCTTTTGGATTGTATCATAAAAATATGTGTATTACTATTTTTCAGGCGAAATGGATGAACGAAGAAGCGGACATGACAGATGAGATTGTGGGTGGCAATGTCTTTGAGTTTTCGACCGAGATTGCAAACCTCGAGGGGGAGAAGAGTACGTTGAGAATAAATATTGATGGTAGAATCTACATAATGGTTTAACTGACATTTTTCTTCCAGAACTTACCAAGAAGGCAGACAAAGGCAAGTACGGCGTGGGCTACTTCCAACCAGACGACTGTGATAACGAAAACACCACGTGCGAGTTCACGGCCTACCCGGAGTACGACAACCTCAAGAAGGCGTACACAACAACCAAGAACGCGACTGTCGAAATGGATTCGTTCACTCCAACTCGAACTTCAGCTCTCAAATGCCCATCCGCTCTCTCCATGGATCTACCCGATACTCCCGACGGTGTGTTGCTTCCAATTGAAACGATTGTGAAGTAGTGAAAACTAATTTTTGTCTTCTGTAGTGGAGGCTCTATCGTGCTCCGTCGCCCAGCCTGTTTGTGATGGTAAGAAGTCCAACAACTTCGACTCCAGTACGTTGGCTGACCTCAACGAGGGCGACACAACGTCATCGAAAGGTAGTGGATCTTCAACTGCCAAGGACAAGGACAGCGCTGGTGCTCGTGTCTCCATTTCACTTGAAGTCTTGATGCTTTGTGTTGCTTTCCTAGTGCTTCACTAAGCAGTGCCTGCTGTCGGTAGTAAAGCAAGACGCAACTCACGTCGATATATTAGTTGAGAAGTAATGAATGGTAAGAAAAAGGAGAAAAACAAAACGATAACCTATGGGAAATTCGTCTCCATCTCTCCCGAACTAAGCGGAGCTTCACGACGCTCCCCGAAGACGTAGTGCCCTACCACGTAACCGACCACAACCCACAGAAGCAACGTCAAGTCGTACGTCATCGACACGAGCATCAGCATGTAGGCCACGAAAAGCGTCACGCCATGAAGGAGACTGTGTACGCCATGTTGGGTCTCCGGAGATAACGTACGGAACCACGCAGACCCACAGGAATCAGCTAGAGGCATGTTCTGAGCAGTAGAACGCAGCAATTGCGCACTCTCTGTGGCGTGTGGAGCGTTGCTGCTCAGAAGACGCTTGACACTGCTCTCCTTGCGTAGAACACGACGTAATTGCAGCAGATACTCGTTGAAAACAGCCACTAAAGCGACCAAAAGTCCGCCAAACACGTAACGCATGCGTGAATCCAGCACCCAACCAGGGAACCAGAGCAGAATGCAGGGCGTGGAGTTACCACTGAGCGAAAAACCGTTGAGCATCGTCGTGCCAGGACCAGAGCAGAAGCCGTGTTCCTCTTTTGCAGCTTCCTTCACGGCTTGGAATGATAAAATCTCGGCGTAAACTTCACGTGCGTGCGTCATACTGCACGTATGTACTGCCTGGTCTCCGTGAGTCATCACCACTTGCGGTCCACCGGAGAGGGACGACTCCATGCCGCATACTGGACACAAAACGCTATCGTGGTCGTTCTCATGGTCGTGAATTGGAGGAGAATCGACACCTTTTAACCCCGTTGTCTGTAGGTAAATAACAAGAGATTAAAACACTGATTTTTAGAGCGCTTCTTCCTTGTATTTGTAGACCAACAAGAGCGTACCGGGTCTTTAATGAAGGCGTCCAGTGTGTCTTGGCTCGCAAACCTCAGTCTTTGCCCGTTTTTAAGCTCAAAATTGTACGCTTTACTCATCACCATCTTGCCACTGACTGGGTCGTCCTACAGATCGTAATTAACCAGCATTAGAGGACTTGTAGGACCGTAGAAAAGGCAAGAACAGCTCGTACCGGCATGTCGTCCATGTGCATGGCTTTAACAGCCCCATAGAGAGCGAGAAGCACTGTAACTAGCAGGAAAACAGTGGGGAAGCTGTAGGATCTTCTGGCCATGGCTAAAGAAGGAGAAGAAGCTCTGGCAGAGGAGAAGAGACGTCAGAATGTTTGCGCTTCCTTTGGAGCTCCTGGCAAATTGCACACACTGACGTAGAAATGCGAGTGATTGTAAACCTGAGTAAAGAGATACAACGAAATAGAAAGGATTACTGTGGAAGTTGATGAATGGGTGCTTTGTGTGAAGGAGTTCCTGTAAATGTTAATATGGTATCTCAACCAACTTAGGTTGTCTTGCTCGACACTAGGCTAGTGTCCTTAGCATTTAGATTACCAGGCAAGAGCAACACCACGTACCACCAGCTCCGTTTCATCCTCATGACGGACATGGTAAGTTTGCAAAAGCTCCTTCTGTAGACAGCAACCGTACCATCGGGACAACGTTTTGGTGGTCACTTCCCACCTTACCCACAAGCTGCTGCGAGCAGTAGTTGAACATATTCCTTCGAACGCTATCCTAGGCTGGCAGCTTCACTGGAGCTTCCAGTGCAAAACATTTCTTGCTGTGAGGTCCTGTCTTCTATGGGTATTATTGATGTGGCAGGTATTATCGACTGGACTCTCCACCCAGATGTAATTTGACCGCTGCTGACTCCAAAGCGCTCACTTCCGCTTCGACTGCTAAGATGATGCACGAGGGTTTCTGCATGGGCCCAGGCTCGCTCATGGGCACAGCAGGCTTCAAATGGGCAGGACGCGACCCGATGGACGACTGCTCCATGCTGTGGCTCGAGACTTGGGGGCTTACGAGCGTCTCTCGTGCGGCAATGGCGTGTCTCCTCGTCTTCTTGCTGGCTGCGCTGTCCCAATACCTGACGACGGCCGATGGCTGTCAACTGCAGCAGTCCAAGACCATTGCCAAGCGTCGATTTGCTATTGCGATGGGTCAGATCGGCGTCAGTCAAGGCAATGGAGGAACATTCTACGATCCGGAGCTGGGCAGGGACTGCAAGAGCTCCAAGAACTGTTCCCATGCACAGACAGAGGAGTCCGCAGTGCATCCTGAACGGCCAGAGCTGCTACAGACGCTGGACGCAAAGATGGAGACTCTCTCCAGTGCAGAACGGGCCCGTCCAACGTCGGCTTTAATGCCTGTACGATCGACATCATCTACGTCTGTGAAGGTGGACAATTGGACGCATCTGGGAGACGCTCTGATGCGCGGCGTGCGGATTCTGCTCGCGTATCTTCTCATGCTGGTGGTCATGACGTACGATCTCACGCTCATCACTAGTATTGTGGTGGGTTTCATGACGAGCTTCTTCGTATTCGGCAAGGATACCGCCAAGGTGCCCGTGTCGGCGGACCCATGCTGCTCGTAAGCAACATTTTCTAAGGCATCCTATCTTAATTTACTCAACATCCAACGAAAAAAACAAGGGCCTTGTATTTTGCGTCTGTAGGTAACAGGAGAGCAAGGCGTATTTCTGCCTGGCCACTTCAAGCTCATTCACCACGCAATGACTACATCGCTGCCCTTTGTCACGAGGGTCTCCTCCGCCTTACTGCTTCTTGGCCGCGCTGGCGTCAAAGTCCTTGGGGAGGATGCCGTCGCTGATACCACGCGCCACGATGTCCTGAAACAGCGTAGCCGCGTTCGGAATGTCCAGTGCAACATCGTCCAGAACAAGTTTGAAGCGCTCGAAGCCCTTAATCAGTTGGCCCGTAGACACAACCTCGTGTGAGACCAGGTAAGCCAGCAGTGACGCCAAAGCCGCACTGTTGGCTTCTCCACCCTCTTCCAGCGAGTTCGTGATGCCGCGCTTGACTACTTCGTGGTGGAAGTGCGGCACATTGAGCTCGCGGACGCAGCGCGCAGCCTCCTCGAGGTCGCGCGACAGCAGGTACTCTTTGGTAAGCTGGTCAATAGCCACCTTGAGCTCCTCAACGGGGCGTCCATCGCCAGGTCCCCAAGCCTTCTCCATTCGTGCAGTGGCGTGATTGATGCTCAGCTTCTTGATTGCCTCCGCCGCGATCTCGGGGGCGTATCTCGTGATGAATGGGTCCTCAAGGAAGCTGGGTGGCAGGATCTCATCCACCACTGCACGAGCGCAGAAGATTGCCAACATGTTCTTGGCCGTGGGGATATCAATCTGCAAGTCGCCAGCGAGCAGCAGCACGCGACGGAAGCCCATCAGTACCTGTCCAGCAGTGAGTCCGTCCAGATACAACGCCGAGAGAAGGCGCGACGCCAGCTCTCGCTCCTTGTCGTTCTTGTCCATCGCCATGGTGATGGCACGCTTCACCACTTCGTAGTTGAACTCGGGCTCGTCCAGCTCGTTGAGCGAGCTCAGCACCTCGTCCGCTTCTCCACTTGTGAAATACTCCTCCAAAATCTGGATAATGCGCTTCTTAACCTCCGGCGGCGGGTTGAGCGCCAGCTCCTTGGCTGCCAGCTCGTCTGGCTCAAGAGTGGGCGTCGACTTGCTCTTAGGGGAACCTGCCACCGTAGACACAAGAACCACGTTCTCCTCCGCCTCGCTGTCGTAGTTGGGGTCGTGTTGGTCAGATGGCACGGCCTGCGGGATCTCCGTCACTTTCCAGGACGCCTTCTGGCCACCGCCCATGCGTTTGCCAGCGTCACGGGACTTGCTGCGCTCCTTACGAGGCGGCAGCGGTTTGTCACCACCAGAGCCTCCAGAGCCACCGCTGCTTGTGGACGCAGGGGTCGGTGTGGGCTGCACCAGGACTTCCTCCATGGCAGTCACTGTCTCTGCAGTTGATCAATATTAACTCGTGTTAATTAATAAAACTCATTCAAGGAGAAGGTTTTTCTGATGCGGTTATCGTCATACCTTCGGGAGCGGCAGACATTGTCGAGGTGGAAAGTGGTGGAGAGAGTGGGGAGAGGAGAGGACGAAGGGAAGAGAGAGAGAAGGCGACGACAGGAACTTCTTGGCTGGCGTCGGACTGCTCTGCTTCCGGGTGTCCTTCCTCCGGTTTTGCTTAGCTGCTTGGTTGTTGCTTCTTGAGCTTTTTGGATACTGGAAGGGGGCGGCGACATAAAAATAGGTTGACTTGGCGTTTGTATGCGCCCACTTCAATAGTCACTAATTTCCCCCCGAAAGAGTGCTCTGACGTCACGGCAACTTTTGCACGTGAGCTGTGTACAAGTTACACTTGCAGTGCATGCTTTTTGCTGTCTGCAATTTGGTTTGATCGAGGATTGTTGCTAGTATGGTTTGCAGAACTGCTGTCGTTGTCATTCAAGCTGGTGTTGCTGGCTACGGGTAATTGGCTTCGGCCCGCATAATGTTCTCTCTCCTTCTTCGTTCGCTTTGCATCTCCACCCCACACTCATTCCCTCTGGATTTCACGTCTAGGACACTCCATGCTATCACACCAACACGCACAAACTCAACGCACGAGACGCAACATGCAAGAACGACAATCATCTAGCTGCTCCCATCTCCCTCCCGCTACACCGAGTAGTTTGCGGTCATTGCATCTTGCAACACTTGCGCCAACCGTGCGGTATGCGCTCGGATAGATACTCCCAACGAAATCAGGACATGTAAAGCATCGAGCGGTCTACCTCGGGCAACGATTCCTTGCAGCCGAGACAACTTGTAGCGAATGAGTCGTTCGCTGTAAAACAACTTTGACATCAACACAGTAGCACACCTTAGAAAACGAAATATGGGTAAGATACAAATACAGCGCAACACGCACAGTGAACACAACCAGGATTCCGCTCCAATCTTGACGTTGCTCGGTGCATACACGCGTTTTCGCCCACACTTGTCGCACTTGGCAGTCCATATACTCACGTCAGCGCGGCAGCGAGTTTCAGTGCACCTCCAGGTATCGCGCACAGTCTGGAATTGCACGTTGAGAATACGCAGAGTATGAATATCCATTCTCTTCACACGAATCATCGAGTTCTTGACATTTTTCGCTGCACAACGGGAAAACAAACTGGTTATTGGTCTACAGTTTTCAACCAAATCCTTAGAAATCAGGTCCGGTGTCTTACCGTTAAGTTCTTCCGCCGCTTCTTGAGCTCCATCCTCCGTCTCAAACGTCACACATGCATCGCCACGACAGAGATGGTTTCGTTGGCTTGGGAATAGATCGATTGCTGGAAATCCTGTCTCGCGATCAACCTTCAATTAAAATAAATCCACAATCAAGGTTAGTCGCCACGTATCCATAATTGACGTCGGTCGGAGCCAACTCACCGCAACACCGAAACGAGCGAAGTCCTCCTCGATCTGCTCAGCAACAAGCGTTGGATTCAACCCCGTCACATATACCTGCTTCGACATCAAGGCCTCATCCACAGCAACACCGTCGAGGTCGAAGCGAATATCTTCAACTTCCTTAATCAAATTCTTCTCATCATCGTCCGAGTCCGAGATGTAGATATTATCACCATCGTCGTCAAACGTCGCCAAGGCATCTGACGAAGCAGGTGCTTCCATGACAGCAGAGCTTTTCCGCTTCTTCACGGAGTTATCAGCATGTTCCAGTTTACCATTCTGACGAACTTCACCCAGCTCCGGCGGCTCATTAGACCCCTTCTTCGTAGAATCGTGACTATCCGAGAAAAGCGATCCATTAGATTGTCGATCTCGATCGCGGTAGCTAGAGCCAGAACGCTCTGTGCGGCGAGAATCACGCTCGCTCGACCCCTCACGAGACCAGGACCTAGAACGCGAACCCTGGTGGCGCTGACTACTGCTATAGTCCCGACATCGAGGGCTTACTGAGCGAGACCTAGAACGAGATGACCCCCTGCGCTTCCGGTCTTCACGTCTATCATGGCGGTCTCGATCTCGAGAGGGTGGTGATGCTGAGCGCTTTCTCCAACGATCATCTTCTCGCCTGTAGTTGTTGAGTTCCCGACCTCGATTACCACGCGAAAGCGAGTCATACCTGCCCTTTGTTTCTGGCTTTGAGGCTTGTGGTCCATAGTAGCTTGGTCCAGAGTTTTTGTTCGATGACCCTGAGTTTTTCTTGCGACGTTTGTTTGGAGTATTTCCTACATTCCTTGAACCGTAGTCATTCTTGTTTGGTGGACTTGGCAATACTGCATCGCGAGTAGACTTCTCAGCTTGCGGTAGTTTCCTTGGAATTGGAATTTTGTCCCAATCTGTATTCTGCAGCCGGCTTTTAACCATTGGAGTGCCATTTCGCGCTGCTTCTTCCTGCATCTTCTTAAAGCGACTGGAACGTTTGTAGCCGGTCCCGTCGCGAATATCGCTTGCACTCTCTTGTCCGTCCATGTGCAGCGCATCATAAATACTAATTTGAGGCTCTCGCCTGTATCCGCCCTGCTGGGGGGCATTTTTGCCATTCACCAGCGAATGCCGCCCATTTAATGGCGCCTGACAATCTGATTTTGCAGACGCGTTCGCGTTAAAGCTGCTGTTACCCCCGCCAAATCGAGATTTTGGAGCAACACGGGACGTATCTGCTGAAAAAGTAGGAATATCTTCGGTTTTCTTGGCTCCAGCATACAAAAGATACTTCGTTTGGGGGTTGTCGTCTGGTTTCTTCTGCAACTCTTTCGCCAGAAGTGCCAATGGCACATTGTCCAGGTCCCTCGCGCTGCTGACCTTCTTCGTCGGCACCATAGTATATTGGCTTTTTGCCTGTCGTTTGGCTCCAGGAGTATCCCCTGGGTTCAGCATTTTAGTACTTCTCCTCGTCACCGCATATTTACCCTTAAACGTAGTGGTGGTAGCGATCGGCTTTTTACTTGGGCGAAGTCCGTTGGAACCTGCTGACTTTGCCGGTGTAACAGGGGATTTTTGGCGGTCGCCTGTAACTTTTTCCAACTCACTGCCTCCTGTCTTCGCGTGAGTTTCGGAGTAAGTGTGAACAGGAAGCGGCTTTGGTGCAGTCGTCGTGACATTGGCCTTCGGCTTCAATTTCAGTGGTTTGAAATCGAAAAACTGCTGGACTCCAGCATTCGACGAATCTGGCGTATTTTCCTTCTTGTCACTACTGTCGTGAGCTTCAGGAGTTTTTTTATCGCTGGATACTGCACCATCCTTTTGGGCCCCTGTGGTGTTATTCCCGTTGCGTGCAGGATTACCCCCAGAATCGCTGTCATCGCTGTAGTCAAGCCCGAGGTCGTCCGTATCTGGCTCGTCGTCATCATCCAGTATCTCCGTCTCAGCTTCAGAGACATCTTCATCGTCTACTTCTGCATTAGGCAACACTTTATCAGTCGTGTTCTCGCTTTGCTTGGCTCCATTGTCCGCTTGCACAGTAGTCTGCTCTTGATTAGTCTTCTCCTCACTTTCAATTGCACTAGCCACTCCTTCAGTCATCACACACGGTTTCTTACCAGCACCAGCTTCGTGCTCGCCTTGTTCGTTATGATAATCCAAGTTGCTTGTGTCATCATTCGTAGCTATATCCTCGTTGTCCTCGGCCCCAAGTGATAAATCTTCCTCCTCTAAATCAATTGTCCCCGTGTCCGAAATATCTGCATCGTCTCTGTCTGCATCTGAAGACTGCATCGCAGTATTCAATACCTCGCTTTCTTGCACTCGTCCAAGCTCGTCACTTTTGGATACCTCATCAGCTGCACGAGCCGCTTTCGTGGATTCTGCCGAGACAAGGTTTTCATTGTGCAGTTCGTGTTCAGCACGAATTCCCACATTTTTTGACATGATGACTTTGTCTGATTCATCATCACTGGACAAAAGTTCAATGGGATGATTTGACTTGCCCGTGACCCCGTCGATCAATTTCTCAGTCGATGCACTTTTGGTCATTGCTGGAGTTTGGCTAGCTTCACTCGCTGCGGGACTATTTCGCATCTCCATATGAGAAGGAGGAGGTGTGCTCTCACTGCTGGAGTCGGGCTGGCTTCGTTTTCGAGTGACAGCAGGCTTTCGTGATCGAACCTTTTTCTTCTTTGCAGACGTATTTGTCTGACGCAGCCTCTTCCTCTTTCGCTTTGCAGGCCGTTTGTCATCATCACTATCTAGGTAATCATCACTAAGTAGATCCACCACTTCGGGCTCATCTGGTTCCGGCATCTCATCATCTTCTGCTGGTGAGTAGTCACTGCTGAAGTCATCTTCGCTTTCACTGTCACTGTCGCGTGCAATCCGCTTGGCCTTCATCAGAACCTGTCGCTGTTCCTCCTCCGATGCCATACCGTAACGATGAGGATGTTTTCGTTTCCGTCGCAGATTTTCCTTTCGTTTAATCACTTCTGGATCGCGGCATCCCGTCACCCAACTCAGCATTTCTCGGGTAACATCATCATCCTGTTTTGTCGTAGCTGAGATAGTTGCCTTCTTCTTATGTGGATCTTGTGGACTCTTGGATGACGCTTGCTGCATGTACTTCAACTGTTCCAACTTCCTACTTCCACTTACGTGCAGTCCAAGGTTCCCCGCCTTGCTTTCTCCTCCAAAACTCTTCAACAAGTGAGGAGGTGTGCTCTCTTCTGTTTTGGTCTCTTCGTTGTCCAAATGCGTCGGTAAAGTCACATCCAAACTAACCATCAGTTTCTCAACTTCCTCTTCGGCCCCCAATATCGCTCCTGCTGTCACACTTGCCGTTGTTGAAGACCTCAACGCCTTTGGATCTAGCTGCGACATAGGCACTGCTTTCACCTTGGGCTTCAACTTGGGTGATGCCAAATCATTAGGCATATCCAGAGGTCTCATGAGGTCTTTAGCACTTGGCATGACACTCTCCACGGGTGGCATATCTTCTACAGTTGGAGCAGCCTTAGCGGCTTCAGCCTGCAGTAAAGCACTCATATCTGATGCATCAACGTCTGCCAGGAAATCTAACGCCGTGTCATCTTCGTCTTCACTCGCTATAGCTTCGCTCTGCAGCGATCTCTGGTGATCTTTGTAAGCGATGTGCGCCTTGACCCGCGTAAAGAGCTGAAGATGCTCCTGCTGCTTGTCCGTGCGAGTAGCTGCAAGCCAATCGCGAGCGCGCAGCAGCTCGCTCTCCCAAAGAGCCGCCGCGCTGTCGCCCATGGCAATCTTCCTTCCACCTTGGACCTGTTGTGCGCGAGTGCGGAATGCAGGAGTGATGGTCACGAGGTCACTCCGGCTGCGTTGCCAGCTTTTTGACGCGCTGTTTAAGCAACGGCAACAAATTTGTGATTGGCTAGAAATTAGTTTTGTGTGGTCCACTTGAGCTTAATTGACCAATCATAGATCACTGCATCAAATGGAGGAAGAGCATCAAGAAACAGGCGAGACGAGCATGGTGAAGCTGCGCGGCTACGACTTCTATCGCGCCATTGGCTCGCCCAAGCGCATTGTGGCACCTATGGTGAGATGATGTTGTCATTTATCTACAGATCCACGTTTGGACGGACGAAATCTGCTGCATGGAGCCACTATAACATGCAGTTGAAGGTCCTCAACTAAATGACCATCACTCTTGACTTTTTTTCCTTTATTGTAGGTGGATCAATCGGAGTTGGCCTTCCGCATGCTGTGCCGAAAGAACGGAGCTGACTGCTGCTATACGCCCATGCTTCACAGTCGCCTGTTCGCAGAGAGCGCTGAGTACCGAGAGAAGATGTTTGAACGCCACATTAAAGATCGACCACTGGTCGTGCAGGTCTGTTGCCATTTCTGTATGTAATTTACTCATATGTCGCTGACAATAAGCGCTTCTTTAGTTCTGCGGCAATGACCCGAAGACGGTGCTGACTGCAGCCAAAATGGTGGAGGACCACTGCGACGCTGTGGATCTGAACCTGGGTTGTCCGCAGGGAATCGCCCGAAAGGGCCATTACGGGTCGTTCCTGATGCATGACAAGGACACGGTTAAGTCTATTGTGGAAACTCTAAGCGCTGGCCTAAATATTCCTGTCACGGTCAAGATCCGTGTGTTTCCTGACGAGAATGAAACGCTGGAATTCGCAGACATGCTGCAGAAGGCTGGATGCGACTTGTTGACGGTCCATGGACGCACAAAGGAGATGAATAAGACAGCAGTGCGTGAGGTGGATTGGGATATCATCCGACGCATTAAGAAGCGGCTGACTATCCCTGTGATTGCCAACGGAGGTATCGAGACACACGAAGACATTGCACGTTGCTTGGAGGAGACGGGCTGCGACGGTGTCATGAGCTCTGAAGGGCTGCTGGAAAACCCGGCCCTTTTTGCCGAGACCAACAACACACCAGGTGAGGACACATCATTTCTGGCGCTAGCAAGACAATATCTTGAGTGCGCAACGCTATACCCTCCTGCGAGCGACAAAATTGTTCGTGCGCACCTTTTCAAGATCCTGTTCCAGGATCTGCGTGTTCATTCGGACTTGCGCGATGCTCTCGCAGCTGCTAAGTCCCAGGAGGAAATGGTGGAGATCGTCGACGAGCTCGCTGTGCGATTAAAAGAAGCGGGAAGTGAAAATGCGAAGCCAGAGACGAAGAAAGTTACGTATGCTGCCGAGACAAGTTGGTACCGGCGCCACCGTCAGGGACAGGAGAAGCTTCGACGCCGCGATTCATACGAAAAGTGCCTTGATACGGGCTTCGGCAATCTATTTGCCTAAGGCCATGCTTTCGGTTCTCGAACTTCGGAATGGGAAGGCAGATCTGCTAACATAGAGTCTATTGATTTTTTGCACGTGACGCGATAGGATTTTGTCTGATGTGTTAGCGTTCTCGTGTCATGTTGCCAAACGTGTTCTATTGCAGGTACCAACTAACTGTTACTCAAGTCTACCTCGTTATGATGTCGAGTTCAGTCCCATACCCCAGCCAAGTTTTGCGCGTTTTTCACGAGGAGGCAAACTCTCGTCGATCGGAAGTGAGGGTGAAGACCCAGCGGAGGCCGTGAAGCTAGCTGGTAGCGGGACGTGTTCACTGACATCCTGCATCTCCACGTCCTCCGAAGCAGCAGCAGTGGCATGATTGATATCTCGTCGTGATGTAGATAGTGATCTGGATTTCCGCTTGTCACTTCTGGATCTGTGTCGGTCATGATGACTCGTTCTGTCCCCATTGTCATGCATTGAAGACGACGATCTCTTGTGGCGATCACTACTGCTGTGTCTGTGTGAGGAGTGATGGTGTGGTCGTGACGAAGTGCTGTTACGACTATTACCAACACTCCGCTGCTTCTTCGCTTTGGATTTCAGCAAGTGCTGCACAAGCTTCTTCTTTTGCACTGGAAACGTCGACGGTAGCCCACTAAAGTCGAACGTTTGCTCACCGCGAACGCTGTCGAAGTACCGCATCTCGAGAAGTTTTTTCAACGTGCTGCGCTTCGCAGGGTCCAACTGGAGCATCGCTTCCAGCACCTCGATAGCGTCCTCTGGGAAGTCTGGAAACTTCGAGCGTTGCTCCAGCAGCGTTTTGCGAAGGCGCATCTTGTATTCGTGCTTGGGCCGGAACGCATTGTACAGCGGCAGTTTGTGTGCACCTTCCCACGACATACTCGGCGTACCGCACAGACGATAGATCAAGTCCAGTTGCACCTTGAGGTCTTGCCCTTGAAGGAATGGAACCTTCTCAAGAAGGATAGCAAGCGCCACACAGCCTGCCGACCAGACGTCCGCACGCCACGTGTACTTGTTCTCGCCGAGCAGTACCTCAGGCGCAGTAACATACAGCCACGCGCCATAGCAGTGCTGTTTACGCTCGCTATCGGTCATTTCATAGGCTGCAATGGAGAAGATTTCTCCTTCCTTCGGCTTAATGTTTGTGATCTTCCGCATGGCGTGAAATCCACCCAGCTTGACGGAGTCCTTGAATACTAGCAAATGTGATGGAGCAACGAAGCGGTGCACGTAGCCTTGGTCATGAACTGCAGACAGACTTTGCAGCATATCGAAAATGGCTTTCTTGCGCAGCTCCGGAGACAGCGATACATGAGCCTCGAAAATCCCAGAAAACATGTGCAACGGTTGCTCGAACGCCAAATAGTGCTTCTGTCGGGTCAAACGGTCCAAACCTTCAGGCAGTGGGTTGCCGTCGTCATCAATTGTAGCTGCAAGCAGGTCAAGCTCATCTGCGTCAGTGCTGTTCGCCTCTGGATTATTCCCTTTACGGTCCTTCTGGTCACCAGGGAATACAATCCCACGGAGCTTCATAAATCGATCTGGTAAAAGCGACGAGAGGGTGGTTGCTGCAGATAGTTCGCGCAAGCAGGCCTCATTCATTCCTTTTTCCTCCGTGAAAAATACCTCCTGCTCCAGGTACGGCCATGACTGCAGATACACCGGTTGGCCAGCCAAATCGATGTTCACTTCACTTGAGATAACGCCCAAGAAGGCTCGTTTCCGGATAGATTCGATCTTGGTAATATCGTTTGTGTGTAGGCGAATATCTTCATCACTGGCACCTCCAGCAGATTTCTTTGGGAAGATGGATAATGCTGAGATGACATCGAGAATTTCAGCTTGATCAGGTGAGCTGGGCCCTGCTACCTGGCTGCCCATCGCCTTGAACGTGATAAATCGTTTGTCTCCAATTGTCGAGGGCGTGGGCGTTGAATTATTCCCCCCTTCAGAAGATGCAGAAGCCACTGTTAGGATTGAGCTTAGAACGGACGAGTTAATCGGCAAACTGGATAAAGTGGGCAGATTAATCCACTGCCTCAGCAACCGAGCTATCTGTTCAGAAATCTCCACACCCTTCTTGTCCTTGGATATTTCATACTGCTGCAAAACGTACTCATCTGAGCTTGTATCCTTCGGTTGCTTCTGCTGAGCTGCCTTCGATTGCTTCTCCAAGCGCAACCATCGGTCTTTCAGCTGAGAGCAGAGTAATAAAGAGCAATCGAGCAGCATGCGCGCCTCACTGGCGTTAGCTTGCAGGTCCAGCTGAGGCAGGAAGTCCGGGATCTTGCTGATCGGAGAGGTTTCTTTAGAACTCAAAGCTTCGGTCACTGCAGCACTCACGTAAACAACGCTGAGCATCACACATTCCACTGGGGTGTGCGTCCAAATGGGCAACGGCAACGCCTCCGCCACCAAGTGCTTCGCTTCTTTTTGAACCTCGGCCGGGAACGAACTTGTTTGGCCATTTTGAGAAAGCGCTACGATCTTCTTCGTGCTCTTGCGTGTTGTGAGCAGGTCCAGTAACGCGTACGGGTCTTCTCCTGTGACATCATAGTGCAATCCTTCCAGCAGCTCTCCTTCCGCCTTAACGAGGTGGCGCTTAAGAACACCCAACTCTGGGGAGGCAGCAGTGAGGCGCTCGGCAGCTGAAGCACCATGCTTGGCCTTATACACCTCCTTCACGAAAGCTATCCACGATACTTTCCGAGCGTGAGCCTTCAAGAACAAGTGTAGCATTGCTGCAGCATAGATGTCAACCTCCATGGGCATCACGTGGAACGTGAAGTACCTGTTCAGCGCGATGATGGCACTGGTGGCATCCTCCCGGTCGAGACGTAGCCCCTTGGCGATGTGAAAGATACTCTTTACGTACTTCACTCGCAGCGTCTCCTCCAGTGATGTAGATAGCACTTGCTGTACCGACAGGTTCTTCATCTCCTCTTCAGTGACAAGCCAGTTAAGCTTGCGTCCAAAACAATACGGAACGTTTTTCTTCACAACCGGAGCGTTTTCCTTTTCTACTGATGGGGAAGCGTTACTCTTGTCTGCCATTCGCAGAGCCTGGACCTTCGTTTTCTGGTAGCGGAAATTCTCCAGGTCTTTGGCTCCCGCTGGGTACACACGCAACATCTTGGTAAGCAAATTCCGGCGATCCAAAGTACGACGGAAAGAAGACGCAAGCTCGTTGCTTGCCAATTCCACGAGCGCCCAACCAGTACCATCCGGAAAATGGAACACGTCTGCATGTACCAGCGCATTTGGATGCTTTCGACTCAGAAACAAACCGCGTAGCATACGCTCATCATACTCCTTGGGCAAAAACTTGACAAAAAGTTTGTTGGACACGATCTTGCCGTCGCGATCCAGCAGTTCTCCGAATTCATTCCTCTTCTGAGTACTGAAACTGCTCTCCAATCTCGCCATCGCCACTGGAGACGGAGTACGCGACGTTGTTTCCCTCTTTGGTGATGGATCTCGACTGCCAGCTGCACTTGACATTCCTGACGAGGTCGGTATCTGTCTTTTTGGTATGGCAAATACGGTTTTCCCCTCTCTCTCCCCTGGAGGACAGTATATCTGCCACCCGTCCCCCTTGAGCTGCACGTATTGCTTCTCGCCCACATCCTGTTCCTCCTCAGTGTCATTCTCGTCTGTCTCGTATCCTGCAGGTTCCAGAAGATCCTCCACCTCGTATCTATCGTACTCCTCATCGTACGCCTTAATGAGCTGCACGTCGTACTCCGTCTTATCCTCCAATGAGAGGAAGACACGAACGCGGGTCCCCACCAGCTTTTTGCCTGTATCCTGTTTCTCTGGGTCTCTCCAGTAACCTGTTTGCTCCTCTGCATTCTGCACTGTGTCATTCTGCGTGCCAATGACTCCCTTACAGCTGGGCGTTCCACAGCAACACTTAATCTGTCTGGATCCCAGAGCTTTCCACTGATAATCGAACGTCAGTTCTTCTCCCACGTCGATATCTCTTAGAGCAATGACTGCGATCCTCGTTTCCCCTTTAACTGTCCACTTCTCAGTCTTGCAGTTCGGTTCACAACTGTGATTCACAAATCTCGTAAAACTTCCCTTATTCCTGGCGTCAATATACACACCCGGAGCCAGTAACAAGTAATAGAAGTTCAGTTCGTGTCTTGGGACGCTTTTTAGTCTCCTCGCCAGCTCTTTCTGGTCAATAATTTCCCCCACATACTCCCCCACTATACTCAACTGAGTAATCTGTTGTTTGGTACGAACTCCGTAGCCTTTGTGCTCCGTTTTGAACGGTTCTAGATGTGGGTATTTCTCAGGATGTTGTAGTCTCTGATTCATGCAAAATTGGCCAGCAGGACACGACGGAGAGCACTCGACGTACGTCGCGAAGTTCAGACACGACACGTCATCACAGCGACGCAGCAGCTCGTCCTTTCGCTCCGCTTCTTCGCGCTCCACCGCGTCCGGATAATGACAGAAGCATAACGCGCCGTCGTCCTCGTCTTCCTCTTCGTCTCGACGTGCTTTACGCCTCACTTTCTCCTGTGCCAAGTGCTTGAGCGGGTATTCATTGCGCTCGATGAGCTGGACGTTGCGTAAGGCCTGGAGCTGGTCGAAGCTCGTGCTCTCCAGGGCTTTGGGACTGCGGGAGCGACTACGTGAGCGACTGCGTGAGGAGCTCCTGCTCATGGCAATGTAGGCGAAAAAAGGTGTCGCCCCTCCTCCTCCTTCGCTCTTCCTGTTTGACAGTGCAAAACGCGCCAAAGTGACCAGACGTTGTGCAAAAAAGTACTTTTTTTTCAAATAAGTACGACTGCCATTGCCAACCTACATGTACGTTCATTTGATTTCCACTAATGCTACGGGATTTTACAGAATGAATGGAGCAGCGAAGATTATCAACACAAGGGTAATAGTCGAAAGTGTTGTGGTTGATGCTGTGGAATTCTTGTTGGATTTCGCCTTGTCGGAAGAACTCAATGCGTTGCTGTCACCATTCGAAGGAGTTCGTTTCTCCCCCATAGATGTGCTCGAGTCGGTGTGAGTGTACGAGTTGGCACTGCTGCCATTGCACACTGGTTGCAACGCCGTGCATTCCAATACTGTCACTGAAGAGGGGACCAAGCAGACCAGGCGGGTCAGTGGACTTGAAGTCAACTTCAACATGTGAGACGAACAGTAAACGTACCGTTGGGCGTGGGAGGGAGGTCGATGGACATGGATTTGGGGCACGACAGGATCTTGCTACGAGTCGGTTTGTAGCTGTCGTATGTGACGGTGGAGTTGGCGGTAGTCGTGTACGCTGTCTTCAAGAACTCGTACTCAGGGTACGGGGTGAAGACGCACTCGATCGTGTCGTGGTCGCAGTCGTCCGGTTCAAAGTAACCGATACCGTACTTGCCGGGGTCTGCAGGCTTGACCAGAGCTGTACGTACAATTGTCAATATTTGAATATGATGAATACTCTAGGAACAAGGTGTGTACCTGTCTTGTCGACTAAGTTGGCGACTTCCGTGGTGAACTCGAACACATTTCCACCGACAATCTCGTCCGTCATTTCCTTCTCCTCGTTCATCCATTTCGCCTGTAGCAGAAGAGTAGTGTTAGATCTACAATACTATTTGAAAACAAAAATCAAGATTGCAACTTACGTCGTAGAACTCCCGCTGGTTTTCGTACCCGTCGATCGTGTTCTTGCCCTTGTTACAGCCAAACTCGCCAAACATAATTGGTCGAGCGTACTTGACTTCAGCGTACTCGGCCATCAGCGTCTGTAGGCCGGAAGATTGTGAGTATTTTTTGTGCGTGGCGGGGTCGCACTCCACGTATGGATTGAATCCCATCCACTCAGCTCTAGTGTTCTCATCCTCATTCACCGCGCAGTCGTAGTACGAGATCCACTGCCATCGTGGAGGAATATCCGCAATGTCCAAGCCCAGAGGCACTTGCCGCACAGCACTGGAGCAACTGGCAGCGTAGCTTCTCATATCGCGAAGAAACGCCTTGACACACGGAGCTGTAGCAGTTCCGTCAGCACCGTTCTCTATCTGCAGGTTGTTCTCGTTGCCCACACTGAAGCCCAACGTGTTGTCGTACACAGCGAAGGCGTTGTAGACCATTTGCCCTCGAGTGAAAAGATGTTCCGGGTAGCATTTCGGAGGCACATAGTCCAATACCGAACACTCTTCACACGGCGCAGTCATACCGACCAATACGTAGATCCCCATCTCCGAACACGCACACATGAACTTGTCGTGGGATACGCTTGGGTCAATAGAGTACAGTCGGATCGTATTGACGCCCAAGTCCTTCATCACCTTGAGATGTGGTGCCCAGACCTTCTCGTGCTCATCTGCAGCCCAGTCGTAGTTCCCGACGTCGGCCAGTTCTCCTGCGTTCGGCCGAGGGTAGTAGGCCATTCCCTTCATACGGAACTCGAGGCCGGTTTCCGAGTCGAAGAACTTGTTGCCCTTGGTGATGATGTGAGGCAGCCAAGCATCCGCTTGAGAAGCCAAGACTGCAGTTCCTAGAGCAGCAAGACGGATGCAACGACTGAAAACCATTCCAGAGGGGTTAGAACTTGGCAGTAAGTTGGAGAATGAGCAACAGCTCCAAGTGAATTACTGCTGCTGCCTCTCATATAACGTGCGGCGATTCCGTACAATGGTTCTCCATCGCATACTCCAGAAGGTTGCAAGCTATAGCGTTGACCTTCCAGGTCGAAACGACCGTCAATGAAGCTGCGACCATGCAGTGTGGAATTTGAAACCTTCAGCTATGCACCAAACGTGTGTATTGTGGGTATTGGGCCTATTCCAGCCTAGAAGAAGCAAATGGCAATGACAAGGACTGCCGCAGCTGGAAGGAGCGCTGTCGAGCCTGTCGATGCAGTTGAAGTGCTGCTATCCGAAGAGTTGAGGGCTGAAGCAGCGCTGCTTTCACCGTTAGTTGGACGAATTTTATCTCCAACCTTCGTCTTTGAAGCAACATGATCGTACGCGTTGGCTTTCTTGCCCTTGCACACTGGTTGCGCCACCGAGCACTCCAAAACAGGCACTACACACGATAGTATTGTGACAATATGTTAGATGCATTTCATACCAGCAATTTCATAATGGTTTTGTATGTTTACCTTCGGGGGTTGTCGGCAGCTCGATCGACATGTTCTTAGGACAGCTCAGGATCGCATCTCGCGGTGGACTGTAGCTGGAGTGCTCTAGAGTTGAGTTCTTGGTAGTCGAGTACGCTTTCTTGAGGTTGTCGAACTCTGGATATGGCGTGAACACGCACTCAATCTTGATATTGTCACAGTCGTCCGGCAGGAAGTAGCCAACACCATATTTGCCAGCATCCGCCGTCTTCGTTAGAGCTATTGAGAATATTGTTAGCACAGGAAGTCATTGTTCGCTACAATACTTGCAACACAATACCTGCACTATCCAGCAAATTCGCCACCTCAGTGGAAAACTCAAAAACATTTCCACCCACAATTTCGTCCGTCATGTCCTTCTCTTCGTTCATCCACTTCGCCTGAACACAGAGAGCATGTCAATTATCCGATAGAATACAGTAGAAACTCTAACTTACGTCGTAGAACGAACGCTGGCTTTCGTAGCCCTCAATAGTATTCTTGCCCTTGTTGCATCCAAACTCTCCGAACATCAAAGGACGAGCATAACCAACTTCCTTGTACTCCGACATGAGTTTCTTCAAGCCTGCAGACTGCGAGTATTCCAGGTGAGTAGCTGGATCGCACTCAACGTAAGGGTTAAATCCCATCCACTCGGCTCTAGTGTTCTCATCATCGTCCACCGCACAGTCATAGTACGAGATCCACTGCTCTCGAGGTGGAATATCTGCGATATCCAGTCCAATCGGAACTTGGCGGACTGATCCCGAACAACTCGCAGCGTAACTTCTCATATCTCGCAGAAAAGCCTTGACACACGGAGCAGTTGTGGTGCCGTCAGCTCCGTTTTTCACCTGCAAATTGTTTTCATTGCCAACACTGAAACCCAAAGTGTTATCGTACACTGCAAAAGCGTTGTAAACCAGTTGCCCCCGAGTGAAAAGATCATCCGGGTAGCACTTGGGCGGTTTATAGTCCAGGATGGAACAATTCTCGCATCTGAAAAAGCAACGTTCATCACAGTTAAACACTTTTCAAGTACAATATTATCCTAAAGTCGAACACTTACGGAGCTGGAATACCAAGAAGAACGTAGATACCGGCATTCGAGCAAGCACACATGAATTTATCATGAGACACACTGGGATCGATCGAGTACAGTCGAATTGTGTTGACGCTTAGATTCTTCATGACTTCCAGGTGAGGTTTCCACACACTCTCGTGCTCATCTGCAGCCCAGTCGTAGTTGCTCACATCCGCCATCTCTCCACTGTTGGGTCGGGGGTAATACGCCATTCCTTTGATACGGAACTCCAGTCCAGTGTCGGAATTGAACAACTTGTTCCCTTTCGTGATGATCGGAGATAGCCATGCATGGGAAGGAGACACAGCACTGCAAAGTACTAACACTGCGATACAGAAGCCGAATCCCATTAGTTGAGAGTGAGTTTCGTTTGATTCCTGCAGTAGCTTTCAAGTTCTGAGCACCTGGAAAGAGAAATGATCGCGACACGTCAAGAAGTTGTATGTTCTTGATCGTCTTCCATCTATACAAGGGAACATCGAACTTGGGAAAGAGATTGAGATTGATAGCTAAGGGACGGTATGGTAATCGGAAACAAAATGGCTTAAACGTGCAAGATACGGCAGAACTAGAGTTCTTCGCAGACATTCAGCCCCGACAGATAACTCGCTAGTCGTCGTCGCCCCCACAAGCATCACCATCACCAAAAAGTTCTTTGAGTACATGTAGCGTCTTCCCACCTCCTGACAGACGATGGCGTCCTTGTTCAGTCACTGAGTCGGTCGGGATAGCAGCTTTATAGGACATGTCGAGGGTTTTCAGCCTCCTCCTCTGTACGAAAAACGACGTGGTAGTACATGTAGAATACTTCCCACGGATATGTAGCGATGGATCTCGGTGTTGTACATGTCTCCGTACGTGATTGCAATGTGGTGCCACACGCGTGATTGTTGCCTTTCATCGCTCCTAAGGACAAGAGGACGATCTTGTCAGTGTTGTCGTGTGGCGTCAGTGCTTTCCCAACGGCCTGGACGTTGCACAGCAGAGAGTGTTACAGAGGTTGTCACCACGCGAAAGAGCCGACCAGCTTATGTGTGGCAGCTGGGATTAATCGCTACTTACAAACAGCAAAAACGACAAGTTGCAGCGCGAGTATCCAGCCTTTATGCGCAAAAATTGCCAACAGTTCAGGCAAATCCTGACATCAGCTCATATCGCTCTCCCGATAAGCTTTACTGCACAGTTCATTCTCCAATTTTGCTGCTCGAAACGAGAAGCGACCGGATTAACTGAGACTTCAGTACTTGTTTACCAGCATCCAACTCTTCCAAAATGGCCTTCGGTCTCCGTGTTCGCAGTCTTTGTGCCGCTACTGCACTTTGTGCGGCTATTGCCGTGTCCCCTACTGATGCGTGGGTGGCTCCGATCATCACGAAAGGCAACAAGTTCTTCAACTCTGACACTGGAGAGGAGTTCCGCATGAAGGGAATGGCGTACTACCCCCGACCCAACAGTGGAGAAATGGCGGATGTGAGTAACTACGACTGGGCTGCAGATGACCACGAAGCAGTGTGGAAACCCCACCTGGAAGTCATGAAGGACTTGGGTGTCAACACGATTCGACTGTACTCGGTGGACCCTAGTAAATCCCACGACAAGTTCATGTGCGCATGTTCGAATGCTGGTATCTACGTGCTGGTGGGTATGACTGCTCCGTGTGAGAACTGCTCCGTGCTGGACTTTGTCCCACCCAAGTGCTACCCAAAGGACCTCTTTACCCGTGCGCAGATGGTGTACAACGCCTTTGCAGTGTACGACAATACTTTGGGTTTCAGTGTCGGTAACGAGAACAACCTGCAGGTGAAGAACGGAGCTGACGGTACAGCTACAGCTCCATGTGTCAAGGCTTTCCTGCGTGATACTCGTAGTTACGCTGCGAGTTGTTCGGGATCTGTGCGTCAAGTGCCGATTGGTCTGGATATTGCCGACATTCCTCCTCGTGAACAGTGGATTTCCTACTACGATTGTGCTGTGGATGACGATGAGAACACTAGAGCTGAGTGGATGGGATTTAACCCTTACGTTGAGTGCGACCCAACTACTCACCTGGAATACTCGCAGTCGACGGGTTTGAAGAAACTCATGTCGGAGTACAAGGAAGTTGGCTACGCTCGTCCTCTGATGTTCGGAGAGTTCGGATGCAACAAGGGCATCAATACTATTGACGGATATGAGAACCAGCGCTCGTTCCTTGACGCCAAGTGGATGAACGAAGAGAAGGAGATGACGGATGAGATTGTGGGCGGAAACGTCTTCGAGTTCACCACGGAAATCGCCAACCTGGTCGAAGCGAAGAAGCTGACGAAGACGGGAGATGCCGGTAAGTACGGAGTGGGCTACTTCCAGCCCGACGACTGTGACAATGAGCTCACGGAGTGCGTCTTCACACCGTACCCGGAGTACGACAACCTCAAGAAAGCGTACACGTCGACCAAGAACTCGACGGTGGAGCACGACAGCTACACGCCCACGCGTGATACGATCATGACTTGCCCTAAGAACATCTCGAGCGAGTTGCCTCCTACACCCAAGGGTAAGGCAAACCATTGTGAAGATTGTTTCGACAATACTTATGACTAACCCGACTATTGTGCTTGTATTGTAGTCCCTGTTCTTGAATGCACCATCGCTCAGCCAGTGTGCAACGGCATCAAGGCCAACAGCTACGAGCACTTCAGCCCGAGCACAGCTGTTGGAGAGAAGCGTACGCCTTCGAACGAAGAGAACACCAACACGTCCATTTCTGGTGCTACGGACGGCAGCAGTGGTGCCAGTGCTACGGCATCCATGGCCGCTCTTGCGATGTCGGTGGCTACGGTTGCTGTCACGGCCCTGTCTATCTTCTAGAGCTTTTCGTAAAACGAAGGACTGGCACATTAATGGTTGAAATGTACATGAATGTGGTTGAAAACTACTGATGCTTATCATACAACCAAAGTACCCCCATTCATTTTGCTGGAGAAAAAAATGGTGGCGAAGAAGTTATTTTGTGACCTCGTTAGTGTCGCTGGAAGGTGGGGGGTTGACGACGTCAGCTTGACGTCTATGAGTCAATTCACACGTTGAAGAAGGAAGATGAACTCGAACACGTTTCAGTGCGACGTACTAGTACAAGATCTACAGCTTTTCCTAGCAAAGAAGGGAGACGCATGGTTTCAGTACGACAATCCTGCTGAGTTGGAGAAGGAAAGATTCATAGAGACGTTCAAACCATCATCAACGGTGAAGAGATCAAAGCAACGAGGACACTTGAGGACGTGTTGGTAGCTAGCTAACGGCATAAAGAGGTTTATGCTGGAACCAAGCTGGAAGAGCGCAAAATTCGCACTCACTGGTGGGCACATCCAGGATATTGAGAACGAATTGACCGTTCGACTGAGCACTTGCCAGTCAAGCTGAGGAGCAGCAGCGGCGCCGTCCTCACGAAAAATGTGCTTGATGCGGACAAAAAGTCACAATTCTTAACGTCAACGTTCCTGGTCGTAAAGGCCGCGACATCGAATTCTCTGGAACTGCCGATCTTCTTGTACTGGACGATGTCGTCAAGAAGGATCCGCTTTTGCCGGGAGCTCTTGAATGAGAGCTGGGTAGTGAGAAGTAAAATGACTCGGTTGTAATCCACAGAGCGCTCATCGACAACCCAAGCGAGGGTTCCGAGTGGCCAGAACGGTGCTGGAGCGCTGGTATTGATGCCCACATTATGCTTTTAAGCCATCAGTTCATTCACATAGTGTTGATTTTTTTTTACTACATGTAGCGGGGTTTACAATAGTGAACTTCATTCGCTCGTACGCATATCACTTGTCCATACGACTGGCACGACGAAATTGCAGTCAGGATTGATGTAAGCACAGTTGAAAACGGTCGCCACGTCTTCTAAACTGCCCAGCATTCGCAGCAAGGGCGTCACCATGTCCGATTGACTAATGAGTCTCATCACACGGTTGTTATCGCTGTCCCAACTGAAATGCACTGAGCCACGCATGACGAGGCGTTGATTTAGCAGTTTCTCAGCGATTCGGCTCCACTCGCTCGCTTTCCCGTAGCTTGCCAGGTGCGGGAAGATGCTACTCAAAGAGCTTTTGGTGATGATGATGCTCGTGGTCGTCATAGCGACTAGCGAGTTCTCCGCGATCTGGTCGAGCCGATTGAGTTGGATCTGAACATCTGCGAAGAACTGCGTGAACACCGTCCAGTTCTGAGCCAAGGCCTCCACGCCTTGCACCGTTCCAGCGTCTAGTTCTGGGGCCATTGACGCTTTTAGAAAGTCCAGACCGACAGTACGCGCACTCCCCGTTGCAGGGAGACCGTGTCGAAACACTTGAAAGTACTCAACAGCTACAGACCACACTGTACTTCCAGTTGCAGGCCTCTTTGCCGAGAGGATGTCGCGTGTGCGTTGGAGTTGTCGAACCTCCTCCTCCATCTCATGATTGCGGATCTCTAAGGCTGCCATCGATTGACGCTGCTTGGCTCTGTATCGCTCCTGGTTCTTCCGACGACGTTCTCGATGATACGCCGCGATGTTTTCTTTCATTTCGTCGGCGTAAGGGAGTTTCCCAGGTGGTAGAACGGGAGGTGCTGGTCTCCGGCCGGTAGTTTTTTTAGTCACATTCGGACCGGTAGGGTGATCATCGGTGAAGAACTGCCTGGTGGATGACTGGCCAGTGACATAATTGAGATTGTCGGAACGGAGAGCAGTTTGGGAGCGCAGAGAGACATCCCCAATGACATTTGAACTCAACGAGTGAAGGTTCGGCGGGAAGAGCGAGTTGGTCTGCATGGTGTGGCAGGTCTGCAGGAAATTGGGAACTGAATCACTGAAGCACTTAGTGGAGTGAGAGCGCCATCGTTCGTAATCAAAGTGGCCTAAAAAGACTTGAGTCGATTCAGATCGCAATCAAACTGGTCTTCATCAATGTGAGTGATCTCACATCGTGCCCTTCCATCCAGCTTGGTACACACAAGTTGCGTGACACAACAGATGCTGTGCATGCGAAAAAACCAGCACCACTCCATACTTCTCAGCTTATTGCTACCTTGCACTAGTACTGGTGTTCAAGTCGGTGCCCATCGTCTTGTTAAGGCCGCTGGAACAGCGTCAAGGGCGAATTGAGCGTGGAAAACGTGGATGTGCCGCCCTACGGTACATGCGCAACCAGAACCAACTGACGAGTTGATGCGCTACGAATTGGCTGCCTCTATCTCTGAGTAAGACCGCGGGGCTGTCCCCATTGCCGACATGAGCAATTCTCTTCAGCTGCTGGTACTACCTATCGGGTCACCCACCACGCCGCAGCGACGTCTGCAACGACGTCTCCTATTTCGTCTGGTTCTTACCTGATAGTAGTAAGCTTCGCCTGGTTCTTCACCTGATTGTTACAAGTGCTGTAGTAAGCTTATCACGCGTTTGTCTGCACCTCGAGCTCATATATGCTCGAGTTTTGCATCAAAGTAAGGACAAAATTGGCACCAAGTATTGCCTGTCCATTTGTTTTTTTTTATTCTTCTACCACTGAAGAAGAAGAATAGTTTTGGTGGGATTCTCAACAAAGCTTTGAATCGGGGACTTTTGCTTCGAGTTTTAAACTGAATCCTCGTCACGAGAGTCCTCCAGCCTTCGACAATCACGGGAATATTCGCTTCGGCACCTCCTTGGCACTTGCGCTTGACCGGGGCTGGGTGTGTTAGCAGGTGGAAGGAAGGAGCGATAATTAACGTTCGGTGCAGCACTCGCTTGAGCTACTAAGAAAACAACACCGATGATCACGACTTGGGAAAGCTTCATTAGGGCTGGTCAATTCGACGTCTGGAGGCGAACGTTGGGGTCGGTTAGTTGTGGACGAGGCCAATTGAAGAATGACTTCCAGTTTAGCAGAGGAAGAGTGCCGAGTCTTGCTTTGACATGTACTAGTACACTACAGACCCCTGGAATTCGTGTTTGTGGCGTAAATTGCAGTCATCCCGGGACGCGTTATATGAATACAGTTCTATATCTTGGACATGCCAGTGCTCGTGTTTTTGGATGACCGGTAGTACTGTTGTGGACTACCAAGCAAGGCCATAAGGAGAATACAGTATATGTACATGTACCAGCATTTCAGTTTACACACACAATTTCCAAACGCACTTTGAATCGTAGGGTTGAGCGATTTGAGGCCAATACAGGTACAGCTCAGGGTCCATTCAGCATATAACCACGCAAGTGGGGCCGCCCTCAAACATATCGCAACCGTATAATTCATCGACGCCATAGAATGCTTGCAACCTCGTCATTTATGTACACCACACCACATTAACATACATTTTCTCATATTAAAATAGTCCTTACCAAAACGAGAAAATGGAGATCCAACTGAACGCTGCGCCAGAGTCTGGGGATGAGGCGTCTTCCAGCACCTCCCACGCCGTCCCCATGTCCTCGTTACTCTCGGACGACGTTGTCTCGCCTCGTGTCATTGTCTCACCACCTCCTCCGTCTCGTTCCGGTCTCTCTAGCCTCATGAACTCTCCACTAGCTACGGATGAAGAAATCGTACTTAGCCAGGACTCTGTCCAAAATGAAGACGAAGATGTCGAAATGGAGCAAGTGTCGAAAATAGAGCAAGTGTCAAAAACGTCCACAATACCAGAACTGCAGACTCCAGAGCTACAGACGCTACAGACGCAGCTCCACACAGCTTTAATCAAGCTATTCACTGAGGCTACACCCGCTCCTAAGCGTCAGAAGAAGGGAAAACAGAGCCGTCGAGCCAGAGCTGCAGCTGCAGTCAATAATGCCGCTCAAGAGCTGGAGATTGTCAAGACTTTGGACCAGTTGCAACGCATTGTCAACACTCAATTCAGCAGGAAAAATGTCCTTATGGACATCGTTAAGCTCTCTCTGGGCTTCTGTGAACTTTTGGACGAAAAGGACTCCGTACAGAATTTACTGGTGCTGGATGAAGATAAGACGGTCAATTTCGACAAAACGGTGGGGAAATTACCAACTAAGCCGCTCTACAGTCAAGTGGTGGCAGTTCTACGACGTGCAGTGCTCGCTGGGGGGCAGGAAACAGGTCAAGAGCTGCTGATTCAGGTGTTGAATTGGATTTTGGCCCGGTCTGCACCCGAGAACTGGACGTGGGTGATGGTGGCTATCGCTCAGATGAACTCGTACACTGTGCAGGAGTTTTTGTTTCGAGAAGCTGTTGACAGAGCTCAGGTAGAACGGGGGCAAGTGGATACGTTTCTTCCGGTGTTGGAGTTTTTGGCGACGAAAAATCCGGCGCAGGTGGTGGATATTCTTCGAGATGTGGTGGAGGATTGTGTAAGTGACCCAACACAAGGAATTTCCACTGTGCGACGACTTGTATCTTTGGCGAGTGGCTCGGCCGTTCTCGTACGTGTTTGGGACGACAGTCTCCAGTGGATCATCACAGATGAAGTGGTTGTCACACTCGCCAAGAAGTTTGAGAGAGAAATCAACGCTAATGGAGCCTCCAAACAGCAAGAGGGAGATCTGGGCGATCAGCTGCTTAATTTCATCGTCAAGCGAAGTGTTGAGCTCTCGAACTCTGGATTTCAGCTGCTATTACTGCTTCAAAACCTGTCAGCAAAGTCCGATCTGCCTCCAGCACTCGCATCTTCAGTGGACTCGTTTCAGAAGAAGTTGGCGAAGTTTGTGGGATCAGAGACATCGTTTGCGTTCGCTAAGGGAATCTACCATTTCCTCCCGTATATTTGTCAGAGTACGCTTCGATATCTCCATACGGTGGTTCCAGCTGAAGAACCGGTTGATGACAGCATGGAAGGCGCTGAAGAGGTCTCCAAAGACACAGCTCAACAGCGTTTTGAGGAATGGAAAGAGTGGCTGTGTCTGCTTGCACAGTCAATTTCTCGGAAAGAAGTGACGGAGCAGCTAATCAAGGCCGAGTTGCTGTTGGCGGAATTCAACGAGTTACCACTCTCTGCCCCTCTCACGGTTGTGCAGCCTGCAGACCGCACGCTTTGTGAATTACTGACGTTGCTGCTGGTCCCAGCATCCCCTGACTACGTCGCTTTTATTCAGAGCATCGTACACGAATGCCACGCTGCAGCCCCGAGAACTCAACGACGTATTCTCAGCCTCGTTCAGACGTTGCTAAAGCTAAACGGCAGTGAAAATATGGTTACAGCTGGGAACGAACTACCGATGCGTGTGTCTGGAGATCAAGACGGCTCTTGTATGCAGCAGTTAGCTGACGCAACGAGCTGGACGAAGAGTTTGAATTCTTTTAGCTTATGGAAAGGAGTGCGTGGTGTGGAGTTCTGGGAAGGGTTTCTGGATTTGGCTCGCTCAAAGGACCCGTTGGTGGCTTCACGAGCGCTTTCACTAGTATCTCGGACGCCATTTTTATCTTTGGAGGACCCTGCGTGGCAATACCGTTGCATACGAAAACTTATTGCGGTATTTTTCTCGCTTTTGAGGCAATATCGGACAGAATTGGTGCTGCAGGGGGATGCAGCCTCGAGAAAATTAAGTTTGCCCAAGGACAGTTCTCTCCCGAGCCGCCTGCAAACTCTCAAGATGGTTTTGTTCCGTATGTTGGCGCTAAGTGGCGGTGTGGCGCACTATCCGTCTTCCGTTTACAGCATGTTTGCGTCGTTGTGGCTAGATTCTCTGCTTAGCACCACGTCGGCGACCAGCATCCCCACGCATTTCCCCAACAGCGTGAACTTTGATTTGGACAATGAGCAGCTAGATCAGCGCCAGATCATTCGCTGTGAGAGAACGATCAGCTCCAAGTGCACCAACCTACAGTCTTCCCAGGTGATTACGAAGGTTCCAGAGGCCAAGTTGGTGTACCGGAAGACTCTGGACTCCTCCTGGGAGCGCGAGATGCACGCCGCGCGCGTCTGCAGTGTGCTTGCGACTGATATTTTCTCCCAGCTTCTTGCTTCTACTGAAACTGCCGCCAGTCTGCTGGCCGACACTCAGACGAAAACTAATATGATGTCCAATGGCGCTGACGATGAGCAGCTAGAGCGGCAGTTAAAGATTGTGGTGGATATGCTCTTGGAGCGCGTGGTCCCATGCTGCGGCATCCCTAATGATGAAGTTTACAAGGATATGCTGCCAAATCGCTCGAGTTTCGACGTGGATCTACGTGTGGAGCAGTGGTTAAACCATTTTCCGGCATTTCTCCCATTGCTACGTGCTGTCACCTCGACGTCGACGGTGCTGGGCTCCTCTCAGTTACTTCGCCTCGTACCGGTGTTCAAGTCGGCGCTTATCGTCTTGCTAGGCCACTGGAACAGTGTCAAGGGCGAATTGAGCGTGGAAAACGTGGACGTGCCGCCCTACATGCGCAACCAGAACCAGCTGGCGCTCTCGTGTGAGTTGATGCGGCTACTGCGCGCTACGAATTGGCTGCCTCCACCTCTGAGCAAGACCGCAGAGCTGCTCCCATTGACGACACCTGCCGACATCCGTGCGATTCTGTTCAGCTGCTGGTTCTACCTGTCGGACCACCCGCCACGTTCTGGTTCCCGTGCTCCGACCCCAGCGACGTCTGCAACGACGTCTCCCATTTCGTCTGGTTCTTCCCCTTCTGGTTTTAGTATCACGGGTTTGTCTGCAGGCGGCCCTACCTCGAGCTCAAGCCACCCACCACTCGAGTTCTACCTCATTCCTCTGCGGAAGGCTTTGCATCGGAATATTGGCAAGATTGGCGCTAAGTACCCGCTATTCATGTGCTGATGCTAAATTGCAGTACCTGGAGATAGTTTTTCGAAGTACTTTTTAAAAAGGTATTATGGGGCTTTTATCGTGAAACCAGAACTACAGTGGACGACTGTACCAGGCTTCTCACTCTTCAAGCTGAATCCTCGACAGGAGAATCTTCCAACCTTCGGCAATCACGGGAGTATTCGCTTCGGCACCTCGGCACGTAACCTTGACCGGGTCTGCGGTAGGAACGGTACTCCATTCGTACGTTCGGCGCCGCATTCGCTTGAGCTACGAAGAACACAACAGCGATGATCACGACTTGGACTAACTTCATTGGAGATAGTCAGCTGGATGTCTGCAGGGTAGATCGATTTGTTGTGGATGTGGAGAATTGAAGAATGAATTCCACCTTAGCAGAGGAATGATGAAAGTCATTGACCCCAGGCTTCTTCTTGCGCACGCACTACATGTATACTCGGACCCCGATCTCTTTCAGAATCGTGTTTGTGGCGTATATTGCAGCCATCTCGAAACGCGTTATACTTTCGCAGGTTTGTAGGTCTTAAGAAGCATCTATTTCGTTAACTAGTCATTATAGAGTAAATCGTGTTATTCTTTCAGCGTTACGCACCTCAACTTCTTGTCTCTTCAATGCGCAAGTGCTCGGGTTTATGGACCGTTGTACACATGAATGCTTTAATGTACAACTAACTCATTGATGGACTTGTCGTGTGTAAATACGATATCGATGATTCTCGAAAATCTGGCGTTTTTCAGGCGTGTACGCAACAAAATTCACTGTAAGAAGACTGAAGAAGATAATTTTGGTGAACTCATTTCGCTGTACCTCTACCTACACAGCGATGAGTTTGAGCTAAACGGTTATCCACTTCTTCAAAGAATGAGCTTTGGCCAAGAAGTTTGCCTAACCAAGTAACCTAGTTTGGAATGATCGTTGCTGCGTAGCAAAAGTAGGCAAAGATCAGAAGAAATGAGCTTCAACGGTTAAATCAACTCCCGGTGGCTGTCGAGCCGGTCCATCAGCAATTTATTGTGTTTATCCCTGCACACCAGGTCATTCGATTATGACCCGTGTCTCCTCTTGGATGGTAATTGCTGACAGACCACCAACAGTCGATTATGAGTTAGAAGTATGTTTGTTCCTCCCTAAGGATTTGGCAAACTGACCTTGCAATTTCAAACGTAGTCAATTCTGTGTATTACTCGATCATTTGGCTCTTGCTGGGAACATCATCAGGGACCAACCCTTGAGTCTTTACCTCTACACTTGACGATTCCCCCAACAGCACCAACATCATGTCGACAACGACCACCTGCCCACCTAACAGCCAGAATCTAACTGAAGAGGTCATTGGCAACGTTCTCCAACGTGTGTGGCCTCGTCATCGCGTCGGAGCAGATGAGCCCAATACTGCGCTCCAGTCGAAGAAGCGCGAACGCTCCATCAATTCCGACGATACAGAACTAGAAGCCTATCAGCGAGAACGTCGTCGCAGGAACCAAGAGCGCTACAGATTGAGACAGCGCAAATTGATAGAAGACCTTGACGAAACCAACCGGAAGCTACGTAGTGAGATCGAGCGACTCTCTCACGAACGCAACAGCTTTCTGTGTGGAATCTCAACGAAGGAGACAATGTGGTCCGTCGCGGTGGAGTATTTCCGCGTCTTTCAGCATGGACTATTCGCTACAGAGGGTGTTCCTGTGGTCGAGTTGGACTTCCTGAGCGCGACGATGGCCGCTGACTTGGACGCCAACACAGTCTACGGCTTTGAAGCGTTGGCCAGGAACTGGAAGGTCTTTACACTATCGTTCAAGGACGTCCACGTTCGCCTGCACCGTCTGGATCAACTCGCAGACGATTCCCTTTTAGCGACGACCACAACGAGTATCACCATTACCAGTAAATCTCTGCGCTATTTGTTCCCTCATCTGACAAGAGATAGCACGGATCGTCGCAAAAGAAGTCGATGGGCTCATATTGCTGAAAAACTGGTGGATCGCCGTGTCGTGATACACGGCTCCGTGCATTTTAACTGGAGCGCTGAAGATCATTGCATGGTTGCCTTAATCACCCAAGCGGATATGTTGACTCCATTCAGAGAGCTGCTAGGCAACTTGGAGCAGGTTTCTCTCGTCTTTGGGAAGGCCTTGATCCAGCCAGACTGCAACTTGATCATTGGAGAGCACCTGGACAAATACAACCTGTGCTAAACAGATAAAGTAATGAAGTGTTTGCATCACCTTTATCTTGCAGCATCAATGGGGAGCAGAATGAAAGAAATAGGGGCATCATCATCTGCTGTCTCTTATTAGCTGCATGCCTAGATACAGGTACCTTACTTGCTTGAATACATGTACGTAAAAGTTAACGTTATGCACAGCTCCGTTCACTTCGATTGGGACCCCTCTTCGAGTCGAATCGTGAGTCTCATCAGCCAAATCGCCCGTCCTACAACTTCTGGGCAATTTGGAAGACGTCTCGCGTTTATCCAGTAATTCAACCTGACTGCAACAGTCATGAATCAATTCGCATACTGCACCTTTCGTTTCATCATTTTTTTCAAGACACGCCTATCTACTTAGTAGTCCAGATCCAACTTCATCTCACTTAGTCGCAATGACGGCGTCAAGAAGCGCAGCTCCTGCATCTTTCGCCGATGGGTGAGCAGTTCTTGACGAGAAAGCTGCGTCTGGTGCTCTGCTACGTGGCTGGAGGCGAAGCCTATGATTGTGTTCGCAATCTCGTCAGGGAAGAACGGGATGGATAAGCAGTAACGCAGCATATCGACGTTTGCTCGGACAAAGTTCTGAGTTTGCTGCCATTGATCTGGACGGACAGTGCGAGTAGAGACAATTGGCTTCTCAGAAGGATCCACAAGGTAAAACGTTGATACCGTGAGCTCTCCACCCTCAGGGTCTGAAGGATTGCACAACTCGAAGGGTTCTACCCGATGGACGAGGAAGCTGGGAACTGCAATGGAGCGACCTTCGTGCAATGCTAATGACCCCCACGGCTGCAAGAATTGACGTCCATATCTGCCATCGTAAAACGCTGATGTCCTCTCTCCAAAGGCCAGGAATGAATCTACTTGCGAGGTTAAACCCGCGTCTTCTGGACAGTGAGTAAATGCACGAAACGATAACTTCGGGGGAGTTATGTTTCTGGAACGCACAACGTAATAACCCACCGCAATAATGTGTTCATGGTTGTCGCTTTCCTGCCGCCACCCTCGATTGCATTGTCCATCTAAACCACTCGAAAACACTGGATGGTCTTTATCCAGTCGAACAGTTGACAGCTTTACGACGACTTGGAGTTGTCGCCCTCTTAGCTTGTAAGGTTTGATCGGTTCATTTGTACGATTTGAGGCGTGACTGGAGCCGATGCCAATGTCATGAGGTACTGGTGGTTTTGGTGTAGTGATACTCCCAAGTACACGCTCGAAGAGCGGTAGGAGGTTTTCAAGAAACCGAGGAATTGTCGTGTATAACGCTGGGAAATCCAGTGGATGGACTGATCCATGCAGTGGCGATAACGTCGTCATATCTCCATCAACTCCGACACGAAAGTCGGTTGGAAGCCACTGGTACTTCGTCATACCGCTTCTTCCACTGTAGACTCGACAACGCAATGAGGGATCGAGGATATCCTCCCACAGTGGGTTGTTGGAAGACGAAGTGTGCAGCTTCCGAATCTCTTCCAGTTCATTCATGAAAGTTTCTATCCCGACAGTAGAGACATTTCCTCTATCACAAATGAAAGTCTCAGGAATGTGCGTGGCCTTCACAGTCCGAGTCTGTTTCTCCAACGCACACAGTCGCTCAGTAATGAACGTTCGAGTTGCTTCCCGGTCTTGTAGTACTCTCGACCGTATTTCATCCAGAACTTTGCGTTCAACTCCATTCAGCACACAGCAGTCCATCTCGTCCTCAAACAGCCAGGACATGAGCACTGGAAGAATCTTCTCGCGAGCGGAATACAGCGCTCTCGAAAGCTGTTCAGGTCTCAATTGCAGCTCTTCAACCGGACCGATCAGTGCGAAGACTGTGCAGTGAATCAAGGAAGTGTAAACGTCTAGTGGTTTATCACCACGAACATATTGTCGTGCGTCTTCAAGGGATGGAGAGAACTGGAGCAGTCGAACGAGGTGACGCTCCAACAACGCTCGGTCCATAGCATTCAGCCAAGTTGCTCGAATGTCTTCACAGTGCACAAAGTCACTCACTCCTCGTCCTTCGGAAGCGTTTACGACTGCACCAATAGCACTAAGTACGTCCAATTCACTCACGTGACGGGCAACGTAGCTTGCTCGGTCGTTCATTGGACTTTCGCTCTGGTGACACTGAAGTTCTCGACGTCGGAAGATTCCACTGCTCATAGTCGAAAGTCGATTTGATCTCTGCGAAGTCAAAGCGAATGTGAGCTTGGAAGCTCCACAGGTTTACCGGGAAGTGCACTGGAGTGAGCCATGTGCGACTTGTGACGTCCACGTTGAAGCGCAAGAATTTTCTGTCGTGCTCTGAATTCTGACGCGTCCCGCGTGTATCGGTCCTCTGAGATCAACCACTTCAACATGCCAAGTACGTTCGTCTTCACCATCCTGGCAGGAAACGGAGACTCTAAGGGCTACACGCAATGTCCCAATCGTAGTTATCTTTCACCAAGCCAAACACTTCTTTGACATGTTCAACTGGTAATCTATTATATGTAACTCTACCTAGAACATGAAAACCTGATCGCTCTTGAATCCGATGTCCTTCAGCATCACACCTACAGCTTCGTCAAATTCTGGTGGACCACAGTGGAAAGCTGCCACTTCAGATGACGCTTTAGGTAGCAATTCCTTCAACAACGTTTTATCCAGACGCTTCCCCGTTCGGAACGAACCTAATTCACTTGAATCGTCATCACTGGCTTCGTGAAGGACGTGATGGATCTTCACGCGGTCCAGGAACATGTTGGCAAGTGGCTCGAGTTGATTGAGCGCGATGACGTGCTTCAGCGAGTGGTTGCAGTCCACCAGAGTGATCTTCGCCGTATCCTTGTTGTTCTCCATCATCGCTCGGATCAACTGCAGCATGGGGGCGATGCCCGTACCGGCAGCAATCATCACTACGTGACGAACATTCGTCAGCTTCGGTTGCCCCCCGACAGTCACGACTCCTGCTTCAGGGTAACCGATCACACCCTGTGGCCCCAACATCTCAATACTATCCCCTATCGTTAAACTGTCCAGATAACTGCTCATGATGCCGTCTGGGTAGACTTTAACGACCAAATCGAAGGATGCCGGCTGGGAGAACTTGGACGTGGGCGTGAAAGCTCTCTCAATCATCTGACCGTTGATCTTGGCTCGTACTTTAAGATGTTGGCCAGGAATCTCCAGTCCAAGCAATTTATTGCCAGGCAACTCGAACGTGAACTTGACAGTGTGTAGACTCACAGTCTGCTTGAAAACCAACGTGAAAGCTCGCCATTGGGTTTTATCCAGTGCGAATTTTGATTCCGAGCTGGTAGAACCCACCACGGAGTCTGGGTCTAATTGTCCAATGTAGCATTTCTCCAGCATACTGTGGCCATTCACCCATGGGTGTTTCTCATTGAACAGATCGGTACAGTCTCCTCCAGCCGACAACATGAGGTCAGCGATACCCCCTGGGTGGAACTTGAGGTACGGCGTCATGTTGTACACTTTACCGTCCAGCACACTCCAGCAGTCCTCCTCTGTGTTGTGACGACTCACTTCCTCCATAGTAATGGCACGACGTGGGGGTCCTCCTCCAAGTCCGGACAAGTCCTGACCGGATTGACACAGTCGCATCCAATGCTGTATAGAGGGTTAGTGACGTTAAATGGGGTTAAAGGGGGGATATACACACCAGTTGGCTGTAGCCTGGGGGCAGCGCCACCTTGTTACGGCGCTGGATCATGGTCGGACACCCGCCCATTGTTCTCGTTCTTCTGAAGAGCTACAAACGTTTACGACTGGTTGAAAATAGAATTGTAATTCGATGGAATTTTATTTTAACCAATGAATGATTAAATTTGCATCATGTTGACCGAAGGTTTCTCCAATTCAGGACATCTGTACGAATGACGTTGAAACTAGGGGTTATGAGCCCACCATTGAACACGAACGACACGTCCTCAATACTGTCGAGAAGCCGAAACAACGGCGTCATCATGTCGAATTCACTGTCGATTCTCTCCACGCGATGCGTCGAATTATTCCAGTCAAAACGTACAGATCCGATCAAAACGAGCTGTTGATCGATCAATTTCTTCGCAATCCGGTAGACTCTGCTCTCTACACCTTGCATCCCCCGTACAACACCACCGTAGAACAAATGGGGGAATAAATGCACCAATGAATGTCTTGAAAGAGTGATGGTTACGGTCGTTGAGGCGAGGAGAACACAGTCGTCAACCTTCTTCAAGCTCTGGAGCTGCATGTCGATGTCTTGGAAGAAGCGGGTGAAGACGACCCAGTTCCTCACGATAGTAGCGACACTTTGGACAGTACCAGCACTGACATCCGGCACTGTCATTGCCTGTAAGAAGTCTAATTGGGCTGTTGATGTCTCGTACTGAGTGTGTAGTCCGTGTTGGAACAGACGAAAATATTCCGTCGCGACAGTCCACATCGTTGATGAGTTGGTGGTAGTACAGGGAAGGCGTTGTAGTCGAACTTGTAGCTGTTTGATTTCTTCATGGAGCTGCTTAGTGGTATTCTCTAGACCGTCCTGGTACGTCTGCTGCTTGATTCGGTACCGCTGTTTGTAGATCCTCTGGCGTTCTCGGTAGGATAAGTTGCGTAGACTGGCACTGCGTTGAGTATTTGTCTTGACGTTTGGTGGCCAAATAGTGCTGAATTGCATACCACTCGAGAGAGTCTGCACGGAGCTTGTGAAATTGTCAAATGACTAATCCGACAGCAAGTTCTGTGCAATAGTTGGTGTTGTGGTAATCGCTGGAATATGTTTACGAATGTTCCTATCGGATGGGCTTCTCACAGGCCATGAAACTTTGCAAAGATGACACCCATGGAGACCACTCGTACATGAGTTCTCAGTTTTGTTCGTTTTCCAGCATGATCTTGCCAACCACAGTAATTTCTTTTTATTTATTTGAAGAGATAGACCGGGATTTTTCTTCTGCAGAATCCACCCAAACAGGGCAAGTGATGCTTCCGCTTTGGTGGCGGAAAAGCTCCTTGACTGGAAACGAGTCCAAATGGATGTTCCTACAGCTTACACGAGCAAAAGTTATCCAACGTCCCTATGTGATGGAATACATCAGTTGATTTTCAGGTTTTGCACACACAAGGCTTACCGCCAACGCCGTTGGGCGAAGGAAATATCAAGTTCAAGCATCTATGTTGAGGGATTTCAGCTATGCAGAAGTTATGCCTGGCGGATTTCTTCAATGACGATTCCACGGTTTTTGAATTCTTTTTTTTAGTTTCATGATGGACTGCAAGTTGCAACCAATAGTGCGTCGAGTGCGTTGCCACGGACATATTCGCGTTGTATCACCAACTATCCCAGATATTTGATCGGGTGCTACCTCGCCCTATGGTTGGAGAAGTACGAGCCTCCACTCGAGATAACCGGAACTAAGTTCTTCCCGATTATATTGCTTGAAGGCTGTCCAGCAATGCGTTAGAGAATCATACACAGCGACCGAGACAGTGGAGCACTGCTTCTTATCGTGCACAGCGCTAGATCAGATGTAGCGATCGCTTTGGGCTCCATGGACCAAATTTTCTCTGCGTTATTAGATTCATGGCTACTACAGTGATCTCAAGCTGGAATGGAGGCAGCGGTACAATACGCTTTTCGTTCTGGCGGGTCCATACTGCTATCGTTTTTCATGCAACGTGGAGATTTCGAAACGATATACACTTTCGCGAAACGTGAGGAGAGAGACTGAGCATACAAGCAGTGCTAGGTTCCTATCGCAGACATTGTCCATTTATCTACTATTGAAATTGGTATTGATGAGTCCGTACTACGGAGTACTCCGTTTCGAACCACCGGCTGCTGAAGTTCTATCTCCCCCTGAATATCGTATTTGGATTCCTCGTACGCAATGGCGAATTGATCAGGTGATTTCAAGTTTTGATATCTTAAGTAGCAAAACGAGAAGTCCGATAATTATTAATCAACTAAATTCTTCTTCCAATATTAGAGAACATTCGGTGAACCTTTTTAGTGTGTGTGTGTGTGTTTACTTATGTATCAGCTTCAGTTGTGATTCTAGGATCTAAAGAAATGGAGATACTGTCTGGCTATGAAAAAAAAAACTTTTATCGGTAAAACCGCGGCTTTCTGCCAACTTATCGTTGTTTAGCATATCAGCACGCTGCCGCAGTTAATATCGGAATTGATTTAGGGCAAGCTTTTCTCCTCAGTTGCAGCAGTCCTGTACTCATGTCAGAATTCTCGTCACTAATCGATCAAAGTGCTGTCAGAGTTCGTTGAAAGCCTTTTTTTCCAAGTGCCAAGCATGTTGGTGTCGGTGTTCTTCCGATTATCAAGTTGATGCTCTTGCTGGATTGAGCTTACTAGCAACAGCATTCATGGCAAGCTCGAGTTGTGGAGAATAGTTTTCGGTTTGGTTTGTTTGAAACGTGTAAGGGGGAAAAAATATTGGTGCCTAGATGAATTTGACCATCACAAGTGAACGAAAACAATACCATGACCGTGGAGGCATCATTGGATCAACGGATGTGGCTTTTCGTCGAGTAAGTCTCGGATGAAACTCAGATTTAGCCGTTTGCACGACTTCAGACGGAGTTTTCAGAGAGAAAAAAACAGTAGTATCGCGTTACTTTGAGTTCAAATGGCTGTGCCAAAACTTCAGCAAGTTCTTACTGTTATGGTGACGATCCAAGCCGCACAAAAAGAAAAATTGGACATCAGGGTGGTGTATTCTGTTCTAAACGGTGCTTTTTAAACTAGTTCAACGTCGGTAGCAAAAGAATCTACTCCACTTGCAGTGGTACTTGGAGCTGCACTCACTCATCCGCACCGTAATGAGTACTTGCCTAAGTGGGTTTGTCAATAATCCTCTATGATTACGCTGGGGTGCCATAACTATTTCCAACGGAAGTAGGTAGACAGCTCCTCACCAATTGCTTGGACGTGACTCCCTCACTGGCAGATCACGGCGCGAATTCAACCTCGAGGGGACGAAAACCCTTGTAAATGAGTGACCAAATACGCGCCAACGGTGATTATGACTTGTTTATGACTGTGAAAAGACGGGAGCAAACAACTTGTTCCCGTCTGTTTGAAACAAGTACCTAGTACCATGTCTAACACTTGACAAACCCCAGGGATCTCACTCTTTCTGGTCTCGTGGTGCCAGACTCTTACTTCCCAATCTACTGGCAGTCGATCATTTCCCACTTTTTTATCATGGAAAACTACACTCTCACTCCACGGAACAGCCAAAGTCTAACTGAAGACGTCATTTACAGTGCCGTCGAGCGAGCTTGGACTCCGCGTCGTCCCGAATCCTCTCATGAGCTAGCTGGACAATTGACAAACCACTCAAAACTTCCATTACCCGTCAAGAATCTGGGGAAACCAACTACTGCAAACAACAAGAGTATCTCCCTTAAAAGGCTTCGAGAAGTCGACATCGAGGTTTACCATCGAGAACGTCGTCGTCGAAATCAGGAGCGTTACAGGAAAAGACAACGACATAGCATCTCCAAGCTCGAAGTGGACAACCAGCAACTTACAACTGAGATCGAGAGTCTCGAATGCCGTCGCAACAAATTGTCTGATGGGGTCTCCTCCACGAAAGAAACGATCTGGTCTGTCGCATCGGAATACTTCCGCGTCTTTCGTCGGGGTCTGGTCTTGGCGAACGGGAACCGACTGCCTGAGTTAGACCTCCTACGAACGACCATGTCTCCCGAAATGGACGCTGGCAATGCGATCGGCTTGGAGGCTTTGGCCAGGAACTGGCGTGTCTTCACCGAATTCTTCCAGGACGTTCGACTGCAACTTGTGAGACTAGACTCGGTCGGAGAGAACGCGCTTGTTGCCACCGCCACTTTAAGCGTCACGATCTCGAGGTTCTCAGTGCACAAAATGTTCCCCCACCTCGCGACAAGTAAGCGTCAAACTTTGTCGTCGATTGCTGGGAGATTATTAGGCCAACGTCTTGTCATGCCTGTGTCTGTGCGCTTCGATTGGGACTGTTCTAGCAACCGGGTGGTGCGGTTGATCTCCCAAGGAGATATGTTGTCTCCTATGCTGAAGGTTCTGGGTAACTTGAAAGATGTTTCTCTGACATTCAGCCAGGCCCTTGTCAAGCCTGACTGCAATCTGGTCGATGGAGACTACCTGAAGCACTACGCACTGTGCTACTGAGATAGAAACTCATTCTTGAAAGAAATACATGTCAATTTTGAAATACCTGGGTTTGTACGACTTACATCATAAGGTCCGAGGCCCCATGACAGGCAAAGGCGACGTCTTCCAAGTTACCAAGCAGCTGTAACATCGGTGACATCATCTCCATACACGTCACCAACTCTGCCACGCGCTTGGTTGCGCTATCCCAGTGGAATCGAACGGATCCACGTAGAACCACAGACTGACCCAGTAGTTTCTTGAGAATGACATCTCGACGTGTGCTGTTCTCTCTCAACCTTGGGAATAGTGATTCGATCGCTTCTCTCGTTAAAAGGACGCGTGTGCTCGTAGTGGCAACGAGAGAGGCATCGGATATTCGATTTAATCTCTCGAGCTGAACGGCGCCGTCTGGAAACGTTCGTGCAAAAACCTTCCAGCGCTCTACTAGCGCGTCGATACCGGAGACGATGCCGATACTAACGTCGCTCGCCATAGTCGCTCGTAGGAACACAATAGCTTCCGCTTGCGATGTTTCTAGTCGAGGAAATCCATGCTGAAAGACACGGAAGTACTCGGAAGCCACAGACCAGATAGAATTCTTGGTCATTCTGGTCTTCAAGCTACTGTGCCGAAATTTCAGCTTCTCCACCTCCTCCCGAAGCTTTGGGACGTAGTCGATGAGCTCTTCGGCCATTTTTGCCTTTTTCTTCTGATGTCGTTGCTGGATGATCTTCCGACGCTCTCGACGGTCTTTCAGGAGAAGTCCCAACTTGGCCAGAGTTTCTTGATCTGTTATCGTCCTGAGCTCGTCCATAGTCAATAGGCGCTTGGCAATTGAGACGTTGGGTCCCGTCAGTATCGAGCTCATGCTGTTCTTTCGCTGTCTCGCTGCTGTAGTAACACTGGAGAAATGACGTTGTGGCTGCTTCCGCAGTAGAACAGTCCCAATGACTTCTTCGCTCATCGTTTCGCAGCTTGGAGGGTGGAACATGGCTTGTTGCAACTTGTTTGGTATGGATTAATTAGCAGAATGACGAATAACGAGCTGGAAGTGACTTCACCATGATGAAAACTTTTCCTCAAGTCACGAAACATTTTCGCACGAAAACGATTTCGTGATCGCGTGCCCAGCTCAGCAAATCTCATGCTCGTGCCATATGTGAGCAACGTTACATTGAGGAGACATTCTGCTTACGCACGACTATTTTTGACGGACGACTGACCGCTCGATGGAAAACCAGAAGAGGACGATATTGAAGCGGTCGTAGCGGTCGACGACGACATCCGAAGCGTTGGAGCAATAATACTCTTCAGAGTGAAAGCAACCTGCATGGAGCTTGGTCGTGCATCTGGGTCCAGCTGTGTGCAATCCATGACCAGTTTGTGAAGGTTGGGTGGGCAGTCCTTACGCAGCGTCACTCGGATCTTCCCCAAACGCACCAATTGTGCTATCTGCATACCTGGCAATCGCTCCCCTTTATCAGACGTCACATCGGAAAATGGCGCCTCACATGTATCCATTTCTGAAAGCACCACACCAAGCGAATAGATGTCTGCTTTCTCTGAGTATTTCTTGCCTTCGATGATCTCCGGAGCTGTCCACAGTAACGTGCCTACACCTGACGTCATCGTTTCGTTCACGTGCGTCTTGCGACTGACACCAAAGTCACTCAACTTGGCGTGGTACTTGCGATTCAGCAGCACGTTCTTCGACTTGAGATCGCGGTGAACCACCACTGGTCGTAGGCAGTGCAAGTACACTAAGCCTTCAGCCACATCCATAGCGATGGAGATCTTCTCGCGCTGCCAAGCGAACTTCTCTCGGTTCTTCTTCAGCACTTCGTCCAAGTCCCCCGCTTCCATGTACTCTACTACAGCACAGAGATTCTGCAAGCGGTTCCAGCTCACACCCACGAACGAGACGATGTTGCGGTGCTGCAACGTGCACATGAGCTGGATCTCACCAGCAAATTGCTCCAAACTAGCTGTGAACTGACACTTCTCCGGTAGAAGGCGCTTGATGGCCACATGCCGCGTCTCCAATTGTCCTAGCCACACTTCACCGTACGCTCCTTTGGACAACATCCGCAGGAACGTGAGCTCGTCAAAGGCGATGCGCTTGGTAAAGACTTCTGGATCCTGCATGAAGTCCGTCAAGATCTCCGACTCGTTGCAGTACTCGCTCACTGTCTTCCCGCCACCTGCAGCACCCACCCACGTCCCAGCCATGGACGACCGACGTCCAATAGCGGACTCTCGGTTGCTAGTGTTGCCAAACGTGTACCAGGATGATCTCCTCCCTCGATTCGTCTGCACATTCACATTTGTAGCGGCATTGGACGACGTTTCACTGTTGCTATCGCTGTTCTTCCCACGTCGTCCGATCACACGAGGAATAAAACCCAGCGCAGATCTAGTAGAACTCGTCGTCTCCTGCGCCTGCGATACACCAATAGCTGCTGTCTCCACGTGCTGTTGATTCTGCATCTTCTTCTTGCGACAGCAGCAGCAAACGACTAAAGCCACAACAATTAGGAGGACGCTTCCTCCAATTGCTGCACCTAGAATCAGCGCCATGTTGTCACCTCCCTCTGGTTCTTCACTGCCATCCGAGTGTATATCAACTCGTACTGCACTGACAGACTTGAGGAAGCTCTTCACTGTTTCCACATCCACCGTCGGTTTGCAGAACCCACTGCCACTAGACGAACCTGTCCCGGACGTCACATCTCCCAGTCTTAAACACGGAATGATAGCGTCCAGAGTGTTACCGCACGACACACCTGCGTCTCTATTTCGCATGTGGATCGAATCTAGTTGCAACGTCGTCGCTGTATCACTCAACGTAATACTGTGTTCGTACACTTGAGGGTACGGAATCGTACTTGCTGATGCTGCAGAGGACCAGATTGACACACCACTGGCTGTAGATGGCGTAGTAGTCCCTGTATCAACTGCACACTGGATAGTACTCTTGAAACTACCTACACAATTGGTGTTGGTAGCCTGGTCGTACGAACCACAGTTCGCTGCTTCACATTGACTAGTTTGACCTGTAAAATCCTCGAACGAGACCCCAATACTCGCCATTTCCACGCCTGTTGTTGATCCATTACTACAGCGTGTGTAGACCTGAATTACAGCGTCTCCAGCCTTGTCCCCGTTGCTAGAACCTCCTGAAAACACGTACCCATGTACCCACAGCAGTCCAATCTTCGCGACGTCGTTCAGTTCGTTCCAGGAAGCTTCAGAATACGCGGACAGCGTGGTTGCCACGTCTGTAGGTAGGTCTGTCTCTGTGGGTGTCGTAAGCACTGCTGTATCGCTCGGTAGATTCTTACAGCGCTCGAGAACGTCACTACCTGTTGATGACGCAAGCACCTGTACGTTTTCGAGCATTGCGAAGGCTACAGACACCGCTAGAAACTGCAACTTGCGCCGTCGACGGTGTAAAACGATGGTGGACATGACAGCGGACGTGTGAGAGAAGGGAAGATGCTGGGGGACGTGCACACCCACGCCAAACGTAGGAGGTATAGCAATTCTTCGGCCCCTCCACTGCCAGACTGTGGAAATATCAGGTGGCTTCTGATTGGCTCATGAGATGGATACATTTTTTTTTTTTTTTTTAAACTGAACCCTTAGTCGATTTAAATGTAAAAATGAACGTATGTTATTGGTCCTTCCATAAGGTTTTATAGAATCTGAAACAAGCCAATCACATGTCGATTTACTTTCTCGTAACTGATAATTCTCACTGAAGAAGCACAAGGAGACGGTGAATTCCTCCACCTTTAGGCCTCTCTGTTCATCTCTTCCAGGACATGATGTCGTCCGTAGACTTGTCCAATCAAAGTAGGCCGTCTCATACCCCTCCTAAGCAATTTTCAGCCTCTGGAGGTCGCTACAACGCTCACAATCCACGTTACCCTCCTCGCTCCTCCAGTACGTCCATCGGTAGTATTTAATTTTATAGTATTTCTTTCATTTAACGTGTAAAATTCATATTACTACAGCAGGCCGAGCCAAGACGGAGCAAGTAGTGCTTGAATTCCTATACAAAGCGGCAGAACTTATCGTCCAGAGTCGCGTGAGCCTCCAAGCAGAGCCAGATGTCCGTCGTAGCAGTCGCAGAGCCAGATTTAACCTGGATATTGAGGAAGTTCCAGTAGTAAGAGACGCTATGACGGCCTGGAAGGAGGATGTGGGGCTCCCATTGGCCATTGACATCTTTTGGGAAGCAGACGGACATAAAGTTTTGCTCGAGCGCTGGAACGTCACTTTCGCGGCAGATAAAGACGCCACCCACTTAGGTGCGACACAGGATGTCATTGATCAACTTAAGGAAGTCTGCAAACGCATCAGTGTGCTGCTACGTGCGCTGTTTTCCTTCATACGGCAACTTCCGGCTCATAGATTATTCGCACAAGCCTACCCTTCCATGCTGAGTTACTCGATGCACGCAGCTGCTGCAACTGACGCTCCGAGGGCGTTTGAAGCTCAACACGTAGCAACGAATGCGTACTCGTTTATCCCGATTACGACTCCGTTTGGACTGCTGAAGGTGGCCGCAGTGTATCGACGCGACTGTGACCAGTTCACAGAACGACAGGAACAAGCGGCACCGTCGAGGCTGTTCCAGGATAACTTCATTATCCAGGATTATGTGCCAGGATCGCCAGAGTTGACGCCTGCGAGTGCGCCAGTGCCGTCGCGGACGACTGCAGCGATGGCGGATTCGCCCATGAGAGTCACAGATCTACGCACGGATTCGTTTGTACCCGTAAGCGATGCAGAGCAGTTTGGTGCTGGTGTTGGCGTCCTTCAGCGCCGCCGATCGTCGCCTCGCTCGATCCCAATACCGCAGCAGTTCAGTACCACGGGACCTGTGGGAGATAGTCAAGCTGATGATGAAGTGGCGCGGCCTCAAACTGGAGTGTCCAAGCCAATGGCTATCCCACGTGTTAGCAACAAGGCTGGTATCGTTGGAGGAGGTGCTGCAACTGGATACAGTGAGGGACAAAGCGACGCTAAACTGATTCAACATGCGCACTCGTACGGCGGTGAACATGATCTTCGATTGCGGGGTGCAGCAGCCAATCCTAACGTCACTGCGGCTCCATACGGATACGGCAATGTTGCTATTGAACGGGAGCAGCAGAACTCCTCTTCGCCATCATTGGCCTTCCAGCAGCGGCAGCAGCAGCTTTGGGAGGGTACGAGTCGCCAGGATGCTGATAATGGACTGCACGTCTCTCAATCTTCTCTTCACGATGACCCGCCTACCAGCAACAGTAACACAGCGTACCATCGCTTATCGACTCCTCCCCGCCACCCCAAGACTGTTTCCTTGCTGCGGAACAGCCGCACTTCATTTGGACTGCCACACAAGCCTTTTCTCGCTGGCAATGAGAGCCATCCGATGCCAGGATCACTTGACAGCTTTACCCTCGACAGCGGATTACAGTCGCACGTGCAACCTCAAGCTCCACGACGCCGAAAAAGCTCCTTCAGCGGGGCCTTCGTGTCTGATCATGCTGAATCTGCTGGCATGACTCTGCAATCTAAACCAGAGAATGACAGTGCTCCGAGCGATGGTGCACAGGTGACTACACCAATTCCTGTGAAAAGCGAAGCCATTGCGATCCGCCCTAATGGCACGCTGCACCCCACAACAGACGATATGGCGGTATTCTCCGCGAGTCCTCCGTTCCAAGCGAATCCATGTGAATTGCTGTCCACATCTCCAGGCTACGCGTACAGCAAGAGCCAACTCAAGTCCAGTTCAAGCAACGTTCCAACTTTTATCACTACGGATCAGTTCCAACTGGGCCTTCACGGAGCGAAACGATCGACATCAGCCGGTTTGATCTCTGCAAGGAAGCGCGGATTCTCTCCGGACTTTGGCGACAGCGGGGTAACGGCCTGGGGGATTTCCCCTGACACACCCGATGCGTTTGGATTGGCGGTAGTTGATGGCGCAGGAAGTGCTTCTGGAGGCCGTCCACGATTTCTGTCATTGTCCGGAAGTGCTGATGTTGGTGGGGGGTCAAGTGACAGTCTGGGTGATGATCCGGACGCTGATGGCACAGATATGATGCTGCCGTTCGCTATAGGCGACGCGTCGACGACACGATCAAGCACTACGACAGCTGACTCTGCCTCCACTGGTGCAGGTAGTACTGGCGCGTCGTTGGACACCGCGTCTGTAGGCAACTTTCTACATCAACTGAAGAACGCCCCACGTTTGAACAAGTGTGCGGATTCGGAAGGAGAAACCGACCAAACCTCCGACAAACAGGCAACTGTTGCGCCGACCTCGATGTTTGATGATGAATTGGCAGGCTTCCGTAGCTTACGAGACGAGCTCGCACAAATTCTCTAAGCATTTGATGGATTTCCGCTGGGAATTGACGTAACTTTATTCTTACGTAGTGAAGAAGGCTCGGATATGTTTATTTCCTGAAAATGGCGTCTACTTCTTCTTGGTAAAAGTGTCCTCTTCTTTTATTTTTCCCCTTCTGTTTCTTCTTCTTCTCTCTTTGAAGCCGCTGCTGCTCTTTAGCGGCTGAATGAGCCTGGTTCTTTTTCTCTTCCAGTGCAAATTCCAGCTCTTCGATGTTGTCATAAATGAAATCGATCAACGTATCAATATCCATTCCAATCGGAATGAGGATGCCCATTCCTTCTTCAGGTGCTTCTTCATTCCACAAGGTCTGAGGCTCTTTCACTTCAGTATCGGCAGTAAGAAGAACAGTCACTTTGTTCCACACGAGACTGTGGAGACGCAACTCCATGAAGTTGAGAAGCAAAAAGTTGGCGATCCAATGAAACGCGCTCTTCTTCATGTGTGGGTCCGTAAACTTAGGCAGGAAAAGCCTCGAGTGGAGCAGACTAGTAAGTACAGCATGTTGGGAGGCTGCACATCAAGAATTAATCACTACATACCAAATAAAATACCACCAGCAACACTTACTCGGCCCGTCTTCCAGCCCCGTCGTCGTTTCATGCACGATATTCTTCTCGCGAGTCAGCATCTTGTGGAAAACCTTGTCAAACTGCTCAAGTTCTTTCTTCTTCGCTCTGTTGTGTTCCCCCACACGAACTCCATGTCTATCCGCCTGATCTGCCACTGTTTCCTCCTCGTCCAACCACTCAGCCAATGCCGTTCTCTTGGTCTCTTCTCCTTCTTCCTCCACAACCAAAGGTACTTGTGCCACCTGGAACAGATCCTGTAGAATTCGTTTTGTAATCCGCTGCCACTCCCGTGCGAACGGAGCTTGCAACGCTGCTTCCGGGTCGCTTTTAACGCTTATCGACCGTCCAGGGTTGGCCAATGTGCGCTTCACCAGACGTCCTGGCACCTCCACAGTGTACTGCACTTCCACGAATCCGTCGATTTGTTCCGAAATCTCGAAATCGTCCGTCGGGACGTGGAAAACCAATGGGAAACGCACCGGTTCCTCCGATGTAATGGCTTGTCGACTTTCACTTAGAGCTAAAACCTGTTTGCGAGCATTGAAAGCGTCGTTGTTGCAGCCGAAAGTGGCCAATTCCAGGAAAACGTTGAGTTGTTTCAGAGCTTGTTCATTTTGTTGCGCCAAAGCGGGACATTGCCGTTGCACCGTGTCTGGATGAAGACGCAGTAACAGAGGAGACACGTAAGGCGTGAGGTTGAGGCCCTTGGCGCGGCGCTGAATGACACGCGTGAAGCTCATTCCATCCACTCGTCCAGGAATTGAGATAGATTCCGTATTAGGGATAGGGAGAAAAGTTGTAGATTACCGTAAGATATTTTTTTATGAGCTGGCAATGGAGTGGAAGAGTTCTGCTGTCTGCTTGAGTTCTTCGCAGCTTGTTTCACTGCGATGATCGATGTTTTCACACAGTCGTTCAGCTCTCTTGACTACGACATCGGTCATACTTGCCTTGGAGGAGGAAGATAAACTGGAATACGAGTCTCCTGCCATGGCTGGCGGTTGTACGAATCGGAGAAGTCGAAAAGCTTCTGCTGCTGCATACAGACGGACCTTCTGGTTGCGTGTTTGGCTGCTGGTTGATGTCGATTTAGCGCGATGCCATCTCCAAGTTCGTTGCACCAGTACAGTAGCTCCTTCTTTTCGCTGTCGGACATACCGATAGAACCGAGCGACATCCAGTACCGTTTGTTCTTGTGGAGACAGTTGAAGTGCGTCGATGAGAATGACGCGCAGCAGACACGCGATGACCATTCCGCCGATGATTCCTCCAGTTGCAATGACAATTTTGCCGCCTAAAGTCCATGGGGACGTGTCGCCGTACCCGACGCCTGTGATCGTGACGATTGTCAGCCAAAAGGAATCGCTGACGTTCGTCTCCGTCGGGTTACTAGCCCTGTAGTTATCTTTGATAAGTAAAAGATCATCAATGAGTCTACTGAATATACACACGGGCGTACCGTTCAAAGAAATTGAGAGCGACCGAAGTGAGGAACCAATCCAGAGTTAATAGACCCAAGGCCACCTCGAAAGGGAACTTCTGGAACGAGAACTTGATCGTGAGCCAAATTGACGATAAATCCACGTGATGAATGGAACCTACAGAACCGCACACGAATAAGCGCGCCAATTTAAAAACCTCGCCGTAATATTTCTTCAGCGTACCGATTAGACGAGCTTCGTGCGATCCAGAGTTCAGGCCCAACTGGTTTCTCAATACCCGACCCAACAAATAGATGCGAGCAAATACTAGAACATCTGCGCATAGTATTAGAAGAAGATCGTTGACAAAGCGAAAACTTCAAGCTCCCAAACCTAATTGATCCAGGCAAAGCACATCATACTCCCCCCAACGCCAAATCTTACGGTCAGCGCTAAGAAGTGGCATATGAAGTGTGCACACCAGCGCCTCGAGTAAAAAGCGGCTACCAAATCAAAAGTTGGTAAAGCAAAGTTTCAAATAACAAAGTCCAATAACGAACCTCCTTAGCCCTGAACACGAGCTGAAAAACGTAGCATAGGGAGGCAATTGTTTCGCCAGAATCTTGCTCTTGCACACAGTTCCTGACGTCAGATGCATGCACAATAATTAGCAAATTAAAAGAAATTCTTCAAATGAATTTCCGTACGGTATCGCATGACCAAAGCATAGAGAAGTAGCCCCGACGTGCCCGAGAGCACACCCTTGAGCACAATGAACAGTGTCGAGTAGACGAGTGAATTCGTCTCCGTTGAGGAAGTAAAAGTCTTCCTTTCTTCAACTAACTGAGCCAGTTCAACTCCAAGTAGTTCCCCCTCCACACTGACACATACAATGCCGATCACTGCTAATAGCAGCGTGAAAGTCTCCCAGAAAACTTGTTCCTGAGCCAACTGCATCACAATTATTGTTTTTAGAAAACTGCTTCTGTGGTAAAAACAATATAATTATCATACCTTTCGACTGTGGTCGAAACTCTGGAGGATGGCAATAGTATTTTGCCAAGAAGAACTGTTGGACTGGAATTGGCGTCGCAGCTGCGGAAACCACGGACAGTGAGTGTTTAAGACTTAGTAGAGACGTATATTGGGGACAGACATACCTGATCAAGGTAGACGGCCTTGTGAGATGTGGACACGTGAACAGCTACGTGTGTCATTTTCAGCCCAAATCATTAATTGGATAATGATTCAGATATCTCAATATGAAGAGACCACACACAGTCATTACACAGTACTCGAATGCACTACAACGGCAACACCGTGACAACCTTTTTCTCATACTAAGCGTCTGCAATCGCCAATTAATTTAAGCAGAGGCAGGGGTGGCAACTCCAGCTTGCACCACGTGTGCGCCGTCGCCGATGCGCGTCAGGAAACTCGCTGGCTTGGGCAACTCCGAGCCGAACTTGTCCACCGGGTATCCGGCGTCCAGCGTCTCCATCAGTTTCTGTGCGTGCTGCTGCTGCACGAGCGCCACGATGCAGCCGCCGAAGCCACCGCCCGTCATACGCGCACCGAACACGCCCTCGCAACCGCGGGCAGTCTCCACCAGGTAGTCCAGCTCGGGAGTGCTCACCTCGTAGTCGTCGCGAAGAGACTCGTGACTCTCAAACATGAGCTTGCCGGCCTCGGCGTACTCGCGCGCACGGATGTGCTCCACGGCAGCCACCGTGCGCTCGTCCTCCGTGATCACGTGGCGTGCGCGGCGGTACACCACCTCATCTTCCAGAGCCTCACGCACCGAGTCTAGCGCCGGCACCGTCGCGTCACGCAGGTGGGTCATCTCCGGGTGACCGTGTGTCTGCAGTGCCTTCACGGCGGCCTGGCACTGCATCACGCGCTCCTTGTACTCGCCGCCGTTCAGCTCGTGCTTGACGTTCGAGTTGCACACCACGATGACCACGTCCGGGTCCTGGAACGCCACGGCCGTCGGCTCCTTGGTGCGGCAGTCGATCAGCAGTGCGCAGTCCTTCTTGCCGCACGAAGAGATGAACTGGTCCATGATGCCGCACGGCACGTTGCAGTACTCGTGCTCGGCCGCCTGACAAAGCAGCGCCTTCTGGATGGCCGACACGCCCTTGATCTCGAAGAGGCTCTCGAGGAACGTGGCGAAACCCACCTCCAGCGCTGCAGAGCTGCTCAGACCGCTGCCGAACGGCACTGTGCTCACGATGGCCGCGTGCACGCCCAGAGGCTCCGAGCGGTTGAGGTGTTTGAGGTACTCGGCCGTAACACCTTTGGGGTAGTTTCCCCACGATGGCTGCGTCTTCTCCAGTTGCTCCGTGTTGTCGGCGGCGAACTCCAGTACTTGACCGGGGAAGCTCGCGGACACCAACTTGGTGGTGGCGACAGACTTAGCGGGCGCACGTACGCCCACCACCACCGTCGTCTTGTCCAGTGCCAGTGGACACACGAAGCCGTCGTTGTAGTCTGTGTGTTCGCCGATGAGGTTGACTCGACCGGGTGCGGCCGCGATGGTCAGAGCCTCACGCGGCACGTCGGCGTACTCCTTGAAGGTGGAGTAGAAGAGGTTCACGGCCTGCTCCACGACGTTATCGGATCCGGCCATGGTTTGTCTTGTGTGAATATGTTGTGTTTGTTGCTTGGGTGCTCGGAGAGGAGACAATTGCAAAGTGAGCATTGAATCCTGCAAGTACCCTGCCACTCAGTTACGGTGGAATTCAAGCGGGACGTGAACTGCAATGACACCAATAGTGGTGACGTCGAGGCTCAGAGTTGCCACGCACGGTCAGCAGAGGCTGCGTTTATGCCGCTGCTTGAAGGCTCTTCAAGGTGGGCCTTGGAATCGTCGCGATCAGCAATAATTGGTGCAATTATTGCGTGGAGCAAACTGCGACGACAACAATAGTGTCGCTGCAGTAGGGCTAATGCTCTTGTAAGATGCGGTAAGTGCTATCTGCAGACGAAAGAAACGTATTCAGTACCTCCGTAACTTCAATCACGGCCACATTTCGTTCTGGATCAACTTTAACAATTGCTCAGTAACATCACAGCCTGGGGCACTTCTAAGCTGGAGCTTGTGTCAAGTTGCTGCATCGTGTAAGGATCACTAGCAGCACTCAGTCGTCCCCCGAAATGAGCTTCCTCAAAACGATCTGGTTATTCCATGTCCAATTACGGCCGAAATCGAACTACGTTGTGTTTTCTGAAGAAGCATCAAAGACCTGACAAACTTCAGGAAGTTCGTCGCCATTGGCTTTGATGCAGTGTACGAGGACTCAACCTCGTGGTTGCGCATCGAGGCGAACCTGGCTGTCGGTGGCAACGTAATTGTGCTGCGTGACGGCTCCTTTGAATGCTGACTGGGGGCACCCTATCGCTCCGGTTCACGGCGCAAGTCTCACCACTGGTGACACCAGCGCTACAGGCTACAGCATATAGCTTGTCAGTCTTGAGCCCAGCATGAACGTGTTTGAAGTTGGGTCAACGGCGGTCTGCATGCAACTCTTCGAGTTGGCCAACAATTGACAAAGTATAGGTCATCACAAGATTTATGTATTGGAATTCATATTGAAGGTCAACGTTGAAGGTCAATGTGCGACCTGGACATGGTGAGACTTGGCAGATCAAGTTAAGCGCTGTAGGACTGAACAAGCTTAGTGAAGCTGAGACTACCATAGTCACTGTATGTGAAGCGAGGACAAGCCCGCTTAAAGAGCTCTGGTACGAAGAGAGCTCACATCTAATCTCACTTTTCATTTTTCGGTATCAAGTGAACTTGCCTTTGGATTCTGTGTAGTATCTAAAAGGGTTCTGAGCCCAAAAGAACTTTGCTGCATAGTGAAAGATCCAAGATGGCGGATGTAATGAAGTTCACCGCTGATGGAGTTCCGAAGAACTGGAATGGCAAAGACTGGCAGGCATACAAGTTTGCGATGAAGATGGTGTTTCGAGAAATGGATCTTAGTGACATTGTGGAAGGGACGATAACCAGATCGATGCTTTCAAATGCAGATGCTGAAGCGAAATTTGACAAGAATCAGACCAAGATCATGCGCTTGATCGGAATGTCAGTGCCATCGGAGATCTTGCACCAGATTCGTGACAGAATGACTGGGACGGAGATGTGGGACGCGTTATGTGATCTGTTTGAGAATAAGATTAATAAAACAGTGAAGGCTCATACTATTCGTCGTTTGCGAGATGAACTCTGGACCATGAAGTTTACTTCTGGTGGAAATATGAATTTGCACATGAGCAAGATGTTCAATATCCGGACCGAATTGCAGACATTGCAGTATACTGTGGATGATATAGACATGGTGGAAATGCTGCTGGAGAGCTTGCCCAATCAGGTAGAGTTCGAGAGTCTCAAGTCGTCGATTCGGTACAGTGCAGATACTAGTCTCTATACTCCAACCAAAGTCCGTGAGCTCATTCACGCTGCTGCTGCCCGGCAGATTGAATTTCGCAATAAGGGAGGTGGTCATCGTGGTGGAAATCAAAAGAACGGAGGAAATGGTGGTGGAGTAAGTGGAAACAAAAGTAAAACTGGATCTAATCAAGAAGAGAAAAGCAGTGATCCGAAGAAGAAGAAGCAGAAGAAATGCTGGAACTGCGGAAGTACTGAGCATCTCAAGAGTGATTGTCCACATAAAGCAGATAAATCTAGTGGAGCTGATGCTAATGTCACTACAGAGCAGAAGCGGAAATCACGAGGGAATGTGACTCTTCGGCAGGCTATAAATGAGCCGCAACATCCAGACATTGAGCCATGGGTTCCAGTTGGAGAACACGAAGATGCTGGTGTGGTGATGAGAGAACTCGATCAAATGACTCTGGACGCTGGTATCGAAGTGGACATCCGTGAGCCAGGACACCAAGACCTTATTGAAGAAGTTGCACTACAAGACGCCGCAAGAGATGACGTGATTGAGAGCACTAGTGGATGGTGGTTTTTCGATACGGCAGCTAATGCTCACGTCACTGGAAATTTGTCAGACTTTGTGGAATTCACAGAGGATACAAGTCAGTCTCAGAGTGTGCATGGTGTTGCATCTGCTCTCGTCTCACGCATTGCTGGGGTTGGAACCGTAGCTCTAAGCACCGATGTTAATGGTGAACAAATTGAAGTCCAGTTGAATGATGTCGTTTACGTCCCTGGAGCTGAATTTGGCTTGTTTTCGCCTGGTTTGGCGGCTGAGCAAGGATTTGCCTTTGATTTCGATCGTGATACATTGAGCTTCAGAGTCATGCAAGAAGGACGCACAGTGTTAGTTGCCTCTCAGTATGAAGCTACCTGGGGCTTCTTTGCAGTTCAAGCGACTACTGAAAGACTCGAACGTTCCCTAGCTGGTAGATTTGGCAACGCTACAAGAGTTGACGGAGTAGCATCGCTTGAGATCTGGCATGAAAGACTCGGACACACCTGTCCTCAATACTTGAAGATCATGATGGATAAAGCACTCGTTCGGGGGATGATTTTGACTCATCGACAACTCGGAAATTGTGATGCGTGTCATGTTGGAAAGCAGAAGAAGACTCCAAATCGCAAGAAACTGGATCGAAAGACCAACTCACCAAACCAAGTGGTGTACGCGGATCTTTTAATTCCTGGTCAAGGAAATGGAACGCGTTTTGAAGCAGTTCTTGTTCTAATGGACGGGTTTTCTCGCTTTGTAACTATTCACTTGCTGAAGAGTAAGGATAGCTCTGTCGTGAATAAACACATCATGGAATATGTAGTGTGGGCTGAGCGTCAAGCCGGACGAGGTGAACCTGCTGTCAGACAAGTCGTGTACGAAGTAAAAGAAGTATTGACCGACAAAGGTGGTGAATTTTGTAATGAAGCAATGGAGAAATGGTACGCATCTCGTGGTATTGAACATGTACGAGTTGGACCAAAGAGCTCTCAATTAAACCTTTGTGAGAGAACTCATCAGAGCTTGGTTGGAATGATGAAGGCGATGATGTACCAGTCTGGTTTACCGCGCAGCTTCTGGCCTGAAGCACTTATGAATGCAGTGTACATTAAGAACCGAGTGTACAACAAGGGCACAGATGGCATCCCGTTCGAGATGATGTTTGGAGTGAAACCAGACATCCATCATATTCGTAAATTTGGCTCTCTAGCGTACGTGCACGTTCCGGTTTCTCCTGGACGCAGAAAGCATCAAGACAACGCCAAACTGGGTTATGTTCTAGGCTATGCAGAGGATGTAATTGGGTGTAAGGTGTTCTTTCCTGATGAACACACAGCAAAATTCGTACCGGATTTACGGGTGGCAGAAGACGTCATGTACCGTGATCGGTATGAAGTGACTTCAGAAGATGCTGATCTCGAATCTCTGCACTTTAAAACAACGAGTGATTTCAGTGCTGAGTGTGAAAATTCAAGTTCTTCGGGGGTATACACTCAAAGTATTGCGTGGTCTGGAAAGAAGACGGAGACATACCCGCCAGTTGCTACTGAAGTAAACGAGACCATTGATATGCACAATGTGGATCTCGAGGAAGGCGAAGGCTGTGCAACTGATCAGGATGCTGATGATCAAACCTGTGATAGTGGTTCTGTACCTGTGGATCATGAAGAATTGTTTGAGCAAACAGATTGTCGTGAGGATACTGAAGATGCTACTCGAGTGTTCCATGGAGAAACTATTGCACAGATTGATGGAGTGACAGTCGCTATTGATGACGTGACTACTAAATGCTGTGACGCTGTTATGACTCAGAAGACTGAAAGTGCAACAGGAGCAATACTGAGACGGTCAAGTTTAGCGAGTGAAGCTTCAGATGAAAATGAGTCTGTTGCAGGGGTATGTGGATCAACTGCTGAAGAACAAAACTTTGAAGAAAATGATCAAGAGGACGATGATGCAGTGACCGTGGCCAGTAAGTTTGCGGATTCAGATGAAACTAAGATGAATGACTTGCAGTCTGTACCAGAAAGAGTTGATGCAAGTATGTTGCTACCGCAAAGGCTGACTGGGAAGCGCACACACCGTGATGAAACTGGATCAGAACAAGATCGTATTGAGCGTGGTGCTGAGAAGCTAGAGCCAAAGCGTAAGCGAGTGGGACTGCGTGAATGTCGCGAACGTCGACGTCCTAGCTACTTAGCTGATTATGTGGTGAATGTTACCCAGGCAACTTCACGTGTTCTCGACAAGAATGGACGTCCTATCCGAGCTGCAAACGTGAAAATTCCGCGTAACCATCGAGAAGCGATGAGATCGGAGTATGCAAACATGTGGCGAATGGCTGAGCTTGAAGAGATGGCTGCTTTGAAGGCAAAGGGTGTTTTGGAAGAGATTACACGCGGTGAGATGCCTGAAGACGCCAAGGCTATTCGTACAGGCTGGGTATATGCATTGAAATCGGATCATTTGGGTTATGTGATTCGGTTTAAAGCCAGGATTGTGGCTTTTGGCAACTTTCAGAGACCTGGAGTAGACTTTCGTGAGACTTTCTCTCCTGTTGCGCGAATGTCTTCATTTCGATTGTTGGTTGCTCTTTCTGCGGCTTTGGGGCTCACGATGTTCAGTGGAGATGTAAACACTGCATATCTGAATGCAAACCTTACTATTCGGCAGTATCTGAGTTACATCGACGGATTTCCGTGTGAAATCGATGGGAACTTGTGGGTGGTGCTGAAGGCATTGTATGGACTACACCAGTCAGGTCGTGAATGGAATAATGAGCTGGATGGATGGATGAAGAATCGTGGCTACCTGCGATCATTAACTGAGCCTTGCTTGTACTACCGGTTTGAAGGAGATACTATGGTATTTGTGCTGATCTATGTGGATGATATCCTTGTGGCAACAAACGATGAAGAATGCAAGACGGAACTGTTCCAACAGATCAATGAAGCTTATGGACTCAAGGACCAAGGTCTGTTGACTGAGTATTTAGGAGTTGAAGTTGAGCAGACAAGTGAGCAGATTACTATTCGACAAAGCAAGTACACTCATGAAATCTTGGAACGTTTCGGTTATCAGACTGCTCATTCAGTTGGAAATCCTATGGAGGTTAACGCGAGACTTATTCCACTTGCAGACAATGAAGAAAGTGACACCAGCTTTCCGTATCGAGAAGCGATTGGTATGTTGATGTATCTGGCTACTAGTTCACGTCCAGATCTAGCTTTTGCGCTTGGACAACTGAGTAGATTTGTTGCTCAGCCTTCTGGGAAACACATTGGCGCTCTCAAGCGCGTGTTGCGTTATCTAGCTGGTACTATCGATTACGGAATCACCTATGACAGACAAGCAGACATGCATCAAACTGTGATGTTGGATGGCTTCTGTGATAGTGATTGGGCAAATGACCCGGAGACCCGGAGAAGCACTACTGGGTTCGTGTTTACACTGGCGGGAGGTGCGATTTCTTGGATGTCCAGACGCCAGTCTATTGTCGCTCTATCCACCGCTGAAGCTGAATACGTGGCGGCATGCGAAGCTACTATGGAGGCAGTTGCTGAAGGCAATATTTTGCAAGAAATCCTTCCTAATCACGTAGTGAAACTGAGAATTGGTATTGACAGTCAAGCTGCTCATACGATGGTTACTAACCCGACCTACAGTCGTCGCACACGTCACATTGAGCTGCGCTGGCACTACGTGAGAGAGCAAGTGGAAAAAGGTGTGATTGAAATGCACAAAGTGAAAGGAGATGTGAATCCTGCTGACGCTTTTACGAAGGCGCTCGACAAGAAACGACTGAAGACTCTGCTGAATCTTGCCAATGTTGGCAATGCAGATTAGTTCGAAGTTGCACTTCGAGGGAGGCGTATTGGAATTCATATTGAAGGTCAACGTTGAAGGTCAATGTGCGACCTGGACATGGTGAGACTTGGCAGATCAAGTTAAGCGCTGTAGAACTGAACAAGCTTAGTGAAGCTGAGACTACCATAGTCACTGTATGTGAAGCGAGGACAAGCCCGCTTAAAAGAGCTCTGGTACGAAGAGAGCTCACATCTAATCTCACTTTTCATTTTTCGGTATCAAGTGAACTTGCCTTTGGATTCTGTGTAGTATCTAAAAGA
>JAUMGV010000065.1:1369745-1439182 GCA_032432875.1 Phytophthora meadii | reverse complement strand
CACAATTACGTTGCCAGGTTCGCCTCGTTGCGCAACCTCGTACACTGTAAGTACAGTACCAAAGCCAATGGCGACGAACTTCCTGAAGTTTGTCAGGTCTTTGATGCTTCTTCAGAAAACACAACATAGTTCAACCGATTTCGGCCGTAATTGGGCATGGAATAGCCAGATCGTTTTGAGGAAGCTCATTTTGGGGGACGACTGAGTGCTGCTAGTGATCCTTACACGATGCAGCAACTTGACACAAGCTCCAACTTAGAAGTGCCCCAGGCTGTGATGTTACTGAGCAAGTTGATCCAGAACGAAATGTGGCCGTGATTGAAGTTACGGAGGTACTGAATACGTTTCTTTCGTCTGCAGATACCGATATCGCTTAAACGGATGCATGCACCAACCGTAGGTAAACATGGGGCCTCGCATCTTACAAGGAGCATTATCCCTACTGCAGCGACACTATTGTTGTCGTCGCAGTTTGCTCCACGCAATAATTGTAGTCCGCACCAAGTCGGTTGATTCCAATTATTGCTGATCGCGACGATTCCAAGGCCCACCTTGAAGAGCCTTCAACCAAGCAGCGGCATAAACGCAGCCTCTGCTGAGCTCCCACCGTGCGTGGCAACTCTGAGCCATCCCCTCGAACGTCACCACTATTGGTGTCATTGCAGTTCACGTCCCGCTTGAATTCCACCGTAACTGAGTGGCAGGGTACTTGCAGGCTTCAATGCTCACTTTGCAATTGTCTCCTCTCCGAGCACCCAAGCAACAAACACAACATATTCACACAAGACAAACCATGGCCGGATCCGATAACGTCGTGGAGCAGGCCGTGAACCTCTTCTACTCCACCTTCAAGGAGTACGCCGACGTGCCGCGTGAGGCTCTGACCATCGCGGCCGCACCCGGTCGAGTCAACCTCATCGGCGAACACACAGACTACAACGACGGCTTCGTGTGTCCACTGGCACTGGACAAGACGACGGTGGTGGTGGGCGTACGTGCGCCCGCTAAGTCTGTCGCCACCACCAAGTTGGTGTCCGCGAGCTTCCCCGGTCAAGTACTGGAGTTCGCCGCCGACAACACGGAGCAACTGGAGAAGACGCAGCCATCGTGGGGAAACTACCCCAAAGGTGTTACGGCCGAGTACCTCAAACACCTCAACCGCTCGGAGCCTCTGGGCGTGCACGCGGCCATCGTGAGCACAGTGCCGTTCGGCAGCGGTCTGAGCAGCTCTGCAGCGCTGGAGGTGGGTTTCGCCACGTTCCTCGAGAGCCTCTTCGAGATCAAGGGCGTGTCGGCCATCCAGAAGGCGCTGCTTTGTCAGGCGGCCGAGCACGAGTACTGCAACGTGCCGTGCGGCATCATGGACCAGTTCATCTCTTCGTGCGGCAAGAAGGACTGCGCACTGCTGATCGACTGCCGCACCAAGGAGCCGACGGCCGTGGCGTTCCAGGACCCGGACGTGGTCATCGTGGTGTGCAACTCGAACGTCAAGCACGAGCTGAACGGCGGCGAGTACAAGGAGCGCGTGATGCAGTGCCAGGCCGCCGTGAAGGCACTGCAGACACACGGTCACCCGGAGATGACCCACCTGCGTGACGCGACGGTGCCGGCGCTAGACTCGGTGCGTGAGGCTCTGGAAGATGAGGTGGTGTACCGCCGCGCACGCCACGTGATCACGGAGGACGAGCGCACGGTGGCTGCCGTGGAGCACATCCGTGCGCGCGAGTACGCCGAGGCCGGCAAGCTCATGTTTGAGAGTCACGAGTCTCTTCGCGACGACTACGAGGTGAGCACTCCCGAGCTGGACTACCTGGTGGAGACTGCCCGCGGTTGCGACGGCGTGTTCGGTGCGCGTATGACGGGCGGTGGCTTCGGCGGCTGCATCGTGGCGCTCGTGCAGCAGCAGCACGCACAGAAACTGATGGAGACGCTGGACGCCGGATACCCGGTGGACAAGTTCGGCTCGGAGTTGCCCAAGCCAGCGAGTTTCCTGACGCGCATCGGCGACGGCGCACACGTGGTGCAAGCTGGTGTTGCCACCCCTGCCTCTGCTTAAATGAACTGTCGGTTGTACGCGAGAGGTTGTCGTTGTAGTACCTTGTAGACAGCGTGGAAGCAATGAAATTGGTTGAAGTTATACATGTAGTCGGAAGTGTTGGGAGATTCCAGGGAATGTCATGTCGGATTGATCTGCATTATTCCCAGCAACGAAAGCTACAGCACTGACACGTACACAGATGCAAATACAAAATGGATGAAAGAGCGATCAACTTACTCGAAATCGCAGGATACACGAATGGTGCCTGCCTTAACGGCATCAGGAGGGAGGTTTGCCATGTCATCACCAGCGGACACGAGAGAGTGGATCGACAAAGAACGCGACGACGTGGCTGACCCGGCAACTTCCACCTTCAGAGTGAGGTAACCAATTGGTTGGCCGGACTGGTCCTTCAGCACCAACTCCTCAGTCGTCGGGGGCGCGTTGATTCTCGAAGCATCGATTTCCAAAGTCGAAGAACCGAGGCGCGCATCCATGAGAATACTCTGATCCTTGAGCGATACCACCAGTCTGGAGTCGGCGCCGCCACGGTGCAGCTCCTTGGCGGTCAACGGGAACGTAAAGCTTTCTCTCCACGACGCGCTTCCCAACTGCTTCTTCTTGTCCTTAGTAAATGACATCTTGGCGATGTTCGTGCGATTCGAGGTCTTGCCAACGTGCACTGAAATATAAGGCGAAATGTTGGGTGTGCTACTCCCCAGGTTACCCAGACCGAGCACACCGCTACCGGTAGAGCTCGTCACCACCATGTCTCGTAGTGACAGAACCGTCACCAACACCTGGTGCTTCTCGTCTCCCAAAGATGCAGCGTGACTTGCCTTCGAACTGTTCTTCTTGATCATCACTAGCGGGTAGTCTTTTTCCGTGATCACGTGGCTTACGTTCTTCTTAGTGTTTCCAGGCTTCACTTGTGTGTGCACCCATTGAGCCAAATCAGAGGCATATTCGGGTGGTTTAAAATCCTCTTGAAGCTGTGTCATACTCAGGATGCACTTCCCGACGGTCTTGGCCACAGTTCCTCCGTAAGAATCCTTCACCACGAACTGAACTTCATTCTCCTCGCCTGTCAGTGCTAACTGAATTTTTTCTTGCCAAACAGGATTCACCGTGTTATAAATGACGGCAGTTTTCATCACATCCACGCCATCGATGCGCACAACACACAGCGGGTCGCAAGACTTGTCCGAATCCAGACCGTTCGCACCAAGCACTTCTAGATCCAACAGTGTCGGTTTGTAATGCTCTTCGTCAAACTCCGCGATCAATTTTCCGTTCTCGATTAGTTTCGGCTTGCGACGACGGCCGCCGAACGGCGATCGATCTACAACCGTAGATCGAACACCAAGGGCAAGATTGTGCGACGTAGACGTGATACCCTTCAGTAGAACAACACCGGGGCCTGTGATACCCCGCACCGTGCCCTGCACGAGCCCAGTTACGCCGCCTTTCATGGCACCTTCCACAGGCTTCGTGAAAATTCCTGTGAATCCGCGGCCAAGGTCCTTCGCGAACTTAATGCCAGCATTGTCACTCGACGAATCATCACCACCTGGCGTCTCGGCGCTGTTGTCATCAGCAAATTCGCCCACAAATTTATCTAGTGTGCCTGTGATCTTCGCGACGGAAGATGCACCTGACTTTACGATAGTCTTGCCCAGCACCTTGACTCCTTCTCCGCGAGTCTGAGCATCGCCAGTCAGTTCGCCCTTCGTGATCTTCAAGAACTCGACCACGCCAGATCCCAAATCTTCAACAAGGCCAATCGGGTTGCCGATAATATCTGCACTGCCAACAAGACGGTAAGCCTGCATCACGCCCTGCTGGACATAGTTCGCAACGAGCTGGCTCTGAAGCCGCTGCTTTGTTGAAAAACAGCGTACAATCACAATTTCACTGAAGCTGAAGGTCGGCGAACCACTCAGATTAGATCCGATAAGACCAATGATTTGACTCAGGAAGCCGAAGATCACCGAGTGGCCACCGCCAGTAGATGAGACGATATCTTTGCGGGTGATCGAATACTCCAAGTCCACAGACAAGGAAGAGATGCGTAAAATGTCGAAATACACGAGATCCGTCTGGATGCTTCCGTCCTCCGTCACTAACATCACTGGCATTGGCGGGGCACGGCGTTGAAGTGTGCTCTCAAGGGTCAGTCTTGAGCGGTGAGCCATGGTTGCGTCTGACACCAAGTACGGCTCCAGCAACTTTACAAGGTTCACCAAGTAATCAATATCCACCTTCACCGCCAGATCACCCAAACTGAATTCAAGCAGTTTGAACGTTCCCATACGAGCCTCAAGATCAGCGTCAAGTACAAGCTTCAGGAACGGCTCGGGCTCTTTACCCACAGACTTGTCACTGTAGCCAGAACTCACAGGGTTCATGATAACAGGGAATTTGGCGGTTGCCAGCATGTTGTCCACTTGGCAGTGCAATACCGAAAGTGTCCATTCCAGCGAGGCAGGAGCTTTTTGCACTTTGATAACATCGACCGACGAGAAAAATACCTCCTGTGGGAACCCATCAAACAAGGAGAAGCCAAAACCATCAAAGGCAACATCACATGACGACGCATAAAGCATCCGACGGTGCTGGAAGTCGCCTTCTCCCTCCGAATCCTGATTCTCCAGTAGACTCAACTCCAACTCCTTCTCAGCAATCTTCAGAACTCGAGTGCTTTCTTCAACCACAACTTGAACTGTCAATTCCACTGGACGTTGTTTTTCGCCATCACGAGACACCCACATGGTAACGGGATCCAAGTAGCCAACGTAGTCAATATCATACGTTTTGGTCTGTGCCTTGGGGGCATCCACATGCGAGAGGCGGAGTTCAACATGACGCTCCTTCGACAGTGGATTGAACCAAGCGAACGCGTGCCACGCGCCAGACTTGATAGTAGCGGCCATCTCCTTCTGCCCCCCACTGAAAATGGAGGATTCGCCCAACTGCGCGCAGTCGGCAGTAAATGGTGTGTAGTTTTCAATGCGATAAGGGGGAGCGCAGGACACATCCGTCAAAACCACATACACGTACATGTCCACCACCTGCACACTTGCTTGGCATATCAGATAGCGTTGGCGAACCGACGAGTAGACCTGTAGATAGAGATCTCCCGCCGTATTGATCGGAATAGCGAACGACCAGTTCTTTTTGTCAGCATCAGTGCCCCATTCCTCGGAGAACGAAAATGACACGTAACGTTGGCTCTGATCTCCAGACTCGCCCTTCTTCAAAGACCCGAAGTGATACAGCGGCGTAGTTTGGCCATCCTCCAGCGCAAGATGCAACCGCTTCACCTCCTCTACACCTCGCTTGTGGAACATATCATCGACCTTTTGTGGGTCATTATCGTGCGACGCAAAGCTTTGCATATACAGCTTCTGGTTCAGGCGATTCTGCACAAAGTACCGCGGGCTCAGCGTGAGCGAGACACCCGGCTCGAAGAGGCCATACAATCCTTCCATCTTCACGCTGAAGACACTTGGTCCGCACACGACCTCGCCCATCGTGTTAATGGCAGTCGTGTTGATCGGTTCCGACCACTCCGCATTTTTAATGGCGTGTTCTGACATAGCAGAAGCCTTGTAAGCCGTCTCAGGCATATTGCCAAGCGCACCCCACGCCTCTGGTCGGCGGTTAAGATTTGCAACGGGCTTCAAGCTTAGACGATCTTGTGTCAGCGACGTCATAATGGGATAACTGAACGGAGCGCATGTGTCCATCGCCTTGAATGAACTCCGCTTAGCACCAGGCTCAGTTGACGCGAAACTAAACGCAAGTGAGGTGTTGTCCACAATCCAGTAAGGACTCGAAAAGCGTACAAGTCGAGGGTAACCAGGAAGCGTGATCCGGTCAATATTAAACCTGAGGCCAGTGTCAGCTTCCACACTTTCTCGCGATGTCGTGAACTGCTCAACTCCCTTATGGATCATCATCAGAAGCGGCTTTGACCATGGAGACGCCACGTGCTTGCCTGTGCTTTGTTTCTTGGCAACCAGTCGAACAGACAGATATGCAGGATACTCTCCAGAAACACCAGAAACCTCCGTGTCGTGGCCTGATTCAACCACGCCGCTCAATACACCATCTGAAAGTTCGGGTGCACTCTCACTCCGTAAAAGCGCTTCTACCTTAGCATATTCAACCTTCATGTCCTTCGCTGACATTGTCTTGTACTCGATGAGTCGGTATTCCATCTCGTACGGTAGCGAGTTGCGCACCACGAACGGGGGCAATAGCGCCAATTCCCACTCAAAATGCGATCGCAGGTACCAACGACGAACGATCATGTTCGGAGTCAAACTCTTGATGACACTGGTGCATGTTTCCTCGGTCTCACCATAGACGATGGTACCGCCTCGGCGTTGTTTCTTCTTCGCCTCACGCTCGCTTTCGTGTTTTTCCAGATCTTTGATCGCTTCAGGCGATGTTAGCATGTCATTGTTCAGGGAAGTCTTCACAATCCAGTGCTCGTAGTTCTCAGGACGAGCGTAAAACTCCGTAATACCCATCAGAAGCGAAAGCGGCAGTGAGATACGCTCATTCGGTCTCAGTTTGATAACGGGGGATTCAACAGTCTTTCTGCCCTCGCTCGCAAGACTCAAGTACTTTACCTCGTAGCACTCGGAGCTGTGGTTGCAGAAGTACGTATTGGACCGGAGCACGATTAGCTGTCGACGCGGGTTTTCTAGTCTGGAAAACACCGTCACAAACAGAGTAGACGGTGCTGCCTCTTCAGTACTCACGCCAACACTAACATTCCCAAAAGACGGCAGCTTTACAGCACTGTTGCTAGCACCCCACTGATCAATTTCAATCGAGTCCAGTGTGGCCTCACCATCCTTGAGAGCTCCATCTTCGATATGGGAGCGATTGTGCGCTTCAACTGTGATCGCCTCGTCGCTGCCGTTAAGCTTCAAAGTAATTTTGCATCCCGTAAAGTTTTGCACGAGACAGTCAGTGTCCTTGTGCTTCTTCGCAGCGGTAGTGCTTTGAAAACTATCCTGGTGCTTCTGCAGAGCATTCTGCTGAGCCTCACCATCAAGAGCATCCATCAGAGCGCGATATGTCTTCATAACACTCGGAGTAACATTGATCTGGAAACGCTTGGCAGCTTCCATCAACACAGAAAATCCATTCTCGCCAGCTCCAGAGGAGATACCAGCAACCAAATCCCACGGCTCAATGATATTCTCCATGTCGTTGGCGATGTCACTGTAGCACGACGATGACATCTTGAAGCCAAACAGCACTGTCCAGTCCGAGTTACCGGAAGTAGCCAAACCGATCCAATCGACAGGACCAATCTCGTCGATTTCTTTCCCAACCAATTCCATCGACATTTTGACATCCTTGATGACGAAATCGCCGCGGCAAAAGCGAGCAGGCAGCTCTGTGTCCGTAAGAACAAACCGTAGGTTTCCCATCTTTACATCTGTTGTGAACTGAAGCTCCTTCTTCACCGATTTTGTGTTCTGCGTAAGCTTGCTTACCAGGTGCTCGGCTTCTTCTAGTGCTGCACTGAAAATGCCGTCACGTTTCTTTTTTGCAATCACCTTTGCAGCGCTCTGATACTCGCTAATACCTCCGCAGTGTGTAAACGGCTGCAGTAACCACTCGCACATAACGTGGTCCGTACAGTTGTCTTCAACGGCAGGCAGTACCATAGCGTCCCAAATGAGGTTTGCTGCGTCATAGTTCTTCAACAGACGAACAAGTTTCTTTTGTACATCCAGAGGATTCTGGTCACCGAGTGAGTGGTTCTTGATTCGAGCTTCGGTTTCAAACAGCTCCCAGAACCGTCCTACAAATGCAGGACGTTTGATCCACTCTGCAAGCTGTTCGGATGACGTTATCTTCGTTTCGCACATTTTGTTAATCACCTCGAACGAATGGTATTCATTACCACGCAGATTGAGGAAGCCATTGAGCGAGTTACTGCCGTTTCCTGTTGATGTACCGGAATCTGCAGCAGCCTCGTCAGACAGCAGGTCATCGCGCAAGAAGTCCCGCAGCTCTTGGAACTCCAAGAATCCATTTCCATCCTGATCAATCTCCTTAAACAGTTCACGGACGAAATATTCCAATTCACTTTCTAGCAGAGTGTCGCCAACCTTCACGCGGCGCAGTAGGAGAAGAAGCTCAGCCAACTCGATGCGACCGTTACCGTTTTCATCGATTTCATTGAAAAGACGATGCAAGCGGTCGAGAACGGCATCAACCTCTGCCTGACGCCTAATTTCTTCTTGCTTCATACGACTTTCAAGCCGAAGGCGTGCTTGGTCAGGTGTCGTCGTCTGCATATTGCCGAGAGCCTCACCACAAGACGCCAATAACGACAAGCTGAGGTCCGATCCAGCCATCAAGACATCTGGCATGTGCATCACCACACTTTGGTGGCAAACCAATGGGTCCTTGGCATCTTGCTCCAGTTTGAACTGGAAAAGTATGCCTGTTGGGGCTAAAATGGCTTCAACCTCCTTCGCTCCTTCGACATATTGGGCTCCGATGCTGAAGCTGTGAACACTGAATTCCATCAGCTCCTTTACCTTTGAGCTCTCGATGTGAATATTCAGAGTTGCTGGCATGTCCACGCGACAATCCACTACGTACTCACTTTGCCAAGTCTCCACGTTAATGTCCGTGAACAGTGACTTCGAGAAAGATTGTGTGGGTAGAAGCAGGATGTGACAGTCATTCATGTTCACGTCCAGATCCAGCAGCATTCCCCCAAGCAAGCTGAACGGAGACATCGACACTTCCTTTGTTACGGTCTCCACCTCACTCTTGGCAACCTCCACTGGAGCAGGCGATGACTCGGAATGAGCTACTTGTGTTGTTGGTGGTCGCGCCGTTGACAGCACTTGGGTCGTCTTTGTGCTCAGTCGATCCACGTACAGTAGGAAATGCTCCAGTGCACGTGCGGAGAGCACCAACTTCACGTTGTTCACGGCAGCACGCACATCCTGCTTACCACTTTCAAATTGGCTTACGCGAGCCGTGAGCATCTGCGGCGGTGTAATTGCGTCCGATTCTGCGGCTACCTTGCTGAAGTCTGCAAACATAAGCTTTGCCGTCGGTGAAACAGGGTTCAAAATTGAAGTCCCAACGTGCACAACAAAGGTGGTTTGGCCCAACACCATGTCCACGTCAAGCTTCTGTTTCTCGTCTCCTTCCGCGATCGTAAACACGCGCACATTGACGCCAAATCCAACTACCACCATTTCAGCAACCTGGCGACCACGTTCAGCGAACCCAATGCTCATGTTGTCCCACCGCAGAGCGATCTGCATGGCCCGGAACATGATGTTGTTCGTCTTGACAGCATTCTCCTGCACGACCGCAACATAGTCCGCAAGCGAAAGCTCGTCTTGGTTGCTCCGGTAATACTTGGCCAACCCTGTCGCTCGACTTCGCAGCTTTAGAATCTTGTTCAATGTCATTGCTGCTTCTAACGTGTGAAGCTTCTCATTGCGATCTTTCTTTTCTTGAGTCGACAACGACTTGTCGCTATCCACGTGGTCATAGTTAGCCACATAAAAGGACTCGTCCTCCTGTGAAATTGGCTTACGCACAGTCTCGTCGTGTTCAAGTGCACGCACTCCCTGTACCAGTATCTGGTGGTCCGTGTACGGAACAAAAAGATCCCGCAGCACACCAACCAGAAGTTCACGTGTGACTGAAATGTTGTTGACTGACGACGACACCATCTCCACTTGTGCAAGACGGTTCTTCAATGGGATAGGAGCAATATTCTCCACAATACCCAGCAACCGTGGCATCGGTGGCACCGTGAGTTTTAGATCGAAACCCGGGAACGATAACAAAGGGGTCTCACCAGGCCTAATTCCGCCATTGCCCTTCAGTGGGTCCTGCTTCATCTTCTCCTCAGCCTTGTCATCTTCTTCTTCGTCAACAGTTGCAGCACAGATGCTCATTCCCTTGATGCTCATGGCGTGCTCCACAAGAATCTCATCCGACGTCAATACCAACTGCAAAGCTTCATCCCCTACGTCGTGTAGTGCATCCGTAAGTAAGTCGTACGACTTCATGGAGAAACTAACTCGCGTGGGCTTGAGTACAACAGGGATGGAGCTCGTAGTGGCAACTTCTGCCTCTTCGTCGTCCTTTTCCTCGATTTCATCGTCGTGGCCGTCAATAGCAGCAACTCCAGGCGTGAGACCAGTGATAGCAACTCTCACATCGCTCACATGGACATCCACTTGAGCAGCGATCTGCTGGAGCACGCGATCCTTGAAAGAGAAAGTCTTTGGTGCAGTTCCAGGTGGTGCATTGGCCTGCTCCTCCTCTTGTTTCTGCCACAGCTCCGTCTTAGTGCGATCAGCCGCAAGCAGATTAACCCAATTAGCTGCTTCAGCAAGCTTCATGGCCACAGCATCCTGTAGCTCAAACACTCCCTCCACATTAGGGTCCACCATGTGGCCATCCACAGCCACACCTTCCACTTTCACCACCACCTTCCAGGTCGTAGCTAACTGGATAACAATCTTCTTGATACTGACACTGTGCAGCTCCACAGGAGCCAGACCCTGCTTCGTGAATGCTAACGTCTTGAGGAACTCGCTCTGCAGCTTCACAAAGAACAGCGAGATCGTGACGCCGCGCAGCAGCTCCGAAGCCACAGAGCTGCCGCGTCGGCTGCGCACTTCGAAGGAGCCGAAGGAGTATTCAACCTGGATGCTGTCAGTCAGATAAGCGGCCGCGAACTTGTGTATGAGCCCTGAGAGAAGCGGGAAGACCGTGAAACGCGCCAGAGCGGGCACCACACAGAGCGAGAGCGACACGCAGACGCTCAACACCGCCACCGCCAGCATCCCGAGCATGCTGGGCGAGCGATTGGCGAGATACAGCAGCAGCTTGACCGGCGAGAACGTCCGAAAGGGACTGACCAACACTCCTGATGTGCTCGGTAGCTTGTTTCTCTGCAAATGAGTCGAGGATACCGCTTTGAAGTGCAATGACTTGAAGTTTGTATGCTGGGCATTTTGTGGGTGTCAGTGAAAATTGGCCATACGATCTTTATCTGAAATTCAAATGAATGTGTTCTAAGAGGTTATTTTAACATAATGAAGAGTTTTGATTTAATATGTTATATGAGTTTATAAAATTATGCAAATCTTTAGTGGGAGACATCAGTTTTGCCTGATTTATTACGCACATGGCTACATTTGTGACGACACCTCCTATCGCTCATGGTCCTCGCAGTGCCGTCGCTCCCGCGCAAGTTGCTCACGCTGGCGTTCATTGTGCGCGATGGCACAGCCTCCCAGCAGGTTCTGCTGGGTATGAAGAAGCGCGGCTTCGGCATGGGCAAGTGGAACGGGTTTGGTGGTAAAGTGGAGGCCTCGGACGCCACGGTTGTGGATGCCGCGGCCAGGGAAATCAAGGAGGAGGCCAACGTGGACGTTAAAGTGGAGGATCTGGAGCCACGTGGCGTACTGCTTTTCTCGTTTGAACAGGCTACAGAAGTCATGGTGTGTGACTGCAATTCCAGGTTCTGATTAAGAATGAGGAGCTCACTTGTTGTGATAATTATCGAGTAGGAAGTGCACGTATTCCTGACGCAACAGTTTTCGGGCGAGCCGTCAGAGAGCGAGGAGATGAAGCCGCAATGGTATGACGTCGCGGACATTCCGTACAAGAACATGTGGGCGGATGACCACTTCTGGCTGCCGCACGTGCTCAGTGGTAAGAGTGTGAATGGCCATTTCCACTTCTCCGCGGATGAAGACTCGATACTGGACCATGAGCTCAAGGTGTCAAGTACCCCAGTTGTTTAAGATCGGTCTCCACATGTATTAGTACAATGCGCGTAACCAGCAGCTCGCAGTGTAGCCGTAGTATAGTCGTGTACCAAGTGACCTCAGCATTAGGATACTACATGTACGTGCAGTATTGTGCCCAAACTAGGGCAGAAATCGCTTTGATTCGGATCGATCAGAGAATTGTAGTCTATTGTGAACGTCATTGAATATCTCCACAAAGGTGTTTTTCCTCACTTCGATCTAATAGCATGCAGCTCGCTAGCTCATGTACTACGTAGATATGAATTCAGTTGATAAGCATGTCGCCACCCTTAAGACCATTGCGTCCACTGACTCCTTGGAAGAGATGAACGCGGCGGTGAGTTAGAATGGCTTCATTCTAGCAAGTGAAAAAAATTGGACTTTTCTACGGGCGAAGAAAAGAACAGAGTGTATCTTGCAACAAGAGGGACGGAACCAATACAAACAAGTGATAGACATGTACGACCGCCGCATCGACTTGAACGGACAGCGCCGCACCAAGCGATGCAACAGTGCATGCGGCTTCCGGAACAGCAGAGATGCACTCTCCACCGCCTTCGCACCGCAACGCTCGCTTTCTGCTACATACTATACCCATTGGCACACATCGAAGAGTGCAAGCGGGCTGTTGGATGAGCATACAATACAGGAATGTACGTGCTCGGCCTGGAATTGAAATCTGCTGTGCGCCTTGCCGTCGAATTCGATACTGAACTCCGAGTCGGAAGCCTCGCAACCACCGGACTAGCAATGCTTTCTGATTGGCCAATGCATCGACCGTCGCTGATTGGCGGCAAGTATTACACAGCCGGGACAGGTATTTTAGTCCCGTTTGTCTTGTTGACTTGAAATTTGTAAGGGGTCAATCAGATTCCAGAACCTGTTATATCGGATACAATGACATTTTTGTGTCATGGATACACCATAACCTATTGTTATTTTTCGCGTCGGAATCGGACCGAAGTCTAGAGCACGCTGAGAGGCGAATCTAAAGCTGAAACTCGGTACGCATGTAGAAGATCTTCAGGTGCGTCTGGTAGATGTAAGAAGTAGTCGAGGCAGCGCATAGAACGCGACCAGGACACGAGCATTACATGAGAATCGCACCAATGGAGTGGCAATTGGATTCAAGATCCTGTTATATCGGATAGAAAGTGGGTGGCTTATTTATGGCGGCAACCACAAATAAATCCATCGTACTTAAATGAGAGGGTCTTGTAGAGGGACTGTGCGTACTACATAGCATCAACAGCTCTCATCTGAACGCCGAATAGTTTACACCCGTATCAAAGGTTTGGACGCGACCGTCGCAGTTCTCATCCCAGTAGAAGGTGATCCGTGTCTGGTTCGTTTGAGGCAAACCCATTTCACAGGCGACGTTTAGTTGTCGAAGACGCCCATGTTGACGCAGAGCTGCGACTTGTTAGACCCAGTGGTCCCGAAGTTCTTGTCCACGAAGAAGTGGACGGATCCAGCCACTACAGTGAAGGGCCATGGTCTTTGATCGAGTGCTGGTCTTGGTAAAACGAAGAATGAAGCTTAAGAAGGCAAACCTGGTATGTCCTTTATCCACGTGCGTTGAATGAAGACCCCCACTGCAACCAGCATCAAATTGGTATCCAGTGTTCTGTTGCAGCGAAGCTTTGGCGATCCCCATTTTCTGCTGTCAAATCGAACACGTGCGTTGAGTTATCGTTCAATAACCCACGGATCTTGGGATGGGAAATCGTGGGGCTCGCTTTGATCCCGAGTTCGTTGTGGCCCGAGCGTGAAGCTTTCATTCTTAAAGTTCACTCGCGAAAGCCACTGCCCAACCCATCAACAACAGTCATGAAGTTTATCCAGATCCTCGCTGCCATCGTCGTGCTGTGCTGTGTTCAAGGCTGTACTGAAGCGAACCCCCCAGCTGGTCATCGTCAAAAGTGTGATTCGTACAACCGTTCCCCCGATTGCAACTAGAAGCAGTAGCTTTGCACTGTAGCCTCCAAACGCAGCGACATCCGCTGCAGATGGGAGATAACTTGAACGTCGCCATACCATTTTTGAAAAATACAGCTACCTCTTGAGAAACAATCTTAAAATTGACCTGAGCTTTTAGAAGTAAAAATGAATGCCAGTGCTAATGAGACGGCTTATGGTCGCCTAACACCTATCTTGTAGACGCGCTTCTCGTCGGCGTCGGCATGTGAACAGCAGGTAACAAACAACGTAGCTGCGTTTTCCAATAAATCGCAGTGGTCGCAGCGTATCACTTTCAGCTTTCATCACGTTGCAGGTTGTCGCGGCACTTGTACTTGTAGGCAGCGTTTGGGACAGGAGATTCGGCCCAGTAGCTTGGTCAGCGGCATTAACGTGGACCACAAGCACTACAGCGGCTACAAGAAGTAGTTGACCGAGCTTCATATCGGTTCTTCTGGAATACCAAACGGTCCGGAGCGAGGAGACTTGAATAAAAAACAAGGATCATAGCCGAAGGAAGACCAAACCCAATGTGCAGATGGTGATTAGAGCAGAAAGTGTTTAGTACGCTTGATGATGAAAGTCCACACTTTGAAAGCGTGTTTCCATCAAGGAATACTTCCACTGCCAATCTCCTGTCTCTACATCAAAACAATGGCAAGAGCACCGCCTTTCTCACGATAGGAGCGAACCAGCATCGTACTAGCATCAACAGCTCTCATCTGAACGCCGAACAGTTTACACATCACCTGTTCGTTGGAGACATGCCATCGCACCTGTAGCCTTCCCCCCAGTTTGATTTGTTCTAGCCATACGTTCTGTCCGTTGATTACTTGGTTAACCATTGCAATTGCCTGAGCGCTTAGTTTCCACAATTCTACTTGCAACAGACTCAGTGCCTGGATCACGTTGAAAGCGAATGTGACGGTAGTAAAAGTGTCTGTCAAATACGAGGAGGACCAGAAGACGTTCGACATGGATATCCTGATGACGCTCATCGAAGACGGGCTCGGAAGTGGCCCCAATATAACTTAACTCGAGTTACAGTTTTTCTCCGAAAGCGCCAGCAATTTTACTGTTAACCATGTACTCAATTCTCTACTATTATCCCAACGCTCCATCCTATCGGGATCAACGCACGTGTGAACTTCACCTACGTTGCGATCGCTTCCATTCTACTGCGCGAGTTATGTCGCAAACCCAAATCCGAATGCCAAACCCGAACGTTCTCTCGAGGATGTCACTGACATTACGGTCTAAAGGTCTATAAGTGTAGCTTGAATACATGAGTGTTTGGCCAGCAGCGGCACAGCGATCGTGTGATTTTCCAGTATCGATTGAGTCAGCACGCTGGTTGCTGGCAAGTCCCTTTCAGCAATGAAGACAGCGTTTCAGTCTATGAGAAATCCTCGCGTTCAAGACTGCGAGCACAGGCTCTCCCTGGGCGCTACTCCCGGAAACAACTGCCCCATACGATCTTCTTGTCCAGCTCATCACAATGTCAGCTGCAAATGCCACTAACAGAACGTAAAAGCCTGCTGCGATGTTGGAGAGCGTTTCATCCGTGCCTACCATCGTCGTGTAGCCCCTCGCGTCCGACTTCCAGTAGAAACTCAGCAAGAACTCGGGATCTAGTTTTACGTGACTTCTTCGTCACATTCGAACTCGCAGCCATGCATACTGGCTGTTTTCTTCGCATGATGACGAACTGCAGGGCGCTCACGCGATCACGTATGACTTGTATCGCAGGTTAAGTGTTTGGCGTAGTGTACTTTCCCCTCTCAAAACGTTCATTGCCCAATTTGCCTTTTCGATCCCAAGGCCCAACAAGAACGAGATACAATACGATGAACTTCACCTACGTTGCGATCGTTTCCATTCTACTGTCCATTGCCCAAGTTGACGTTGCTGCCGAGCAGCAGTTGCGCGTCCCACCCGAAAACTGCAGAGGGACATACAACCGTGGGTGTTCTCGACTCTAGTCAGAAGTTCCGACTCGGAACGTGTCAACACGTAGTTACAGAGGTGCGTCGAATTACATACATGCCAGTGAACAGACCTGTCTTGATCAGTTACAAGATGCCTGAAGCCTCCGCCTAGTGCTACGCAGACCTTAATCCGCCGAACTGAATCCAATTTGTTTTGTCACGATACTTTCAAAAGTCAAAGAAGCACTCCACTTCAACGTACAATACTTTGTCCAGGCATCGGTCGCAGACAACCTCCTCTAAGACAAGTGGCGTATCGGCAGAGCTGCAAACCTTTCGAACCGCAGTCATTCTGTCTTTGATGTATCTTGAACTTTATGTAGCCATTTCACTTTTTAATGAAAATGATTGGCGAGCCAAACGTGGGACCTGAGACCGAGCCAGGTAACGGGTGAGCAAGCACCGTCCTAAAGCTAAAGCTGGACGTCCACTTACTCAGCATCGATAGGCCAGCGCAACGGGCGGTGGGCATTCACTTCTGTGCCTAAATATCCCTAATTGCATTTACGATGACCACCAGCTCGGACCTTCCGGAGATCCGTACGCGCTTCGACTCGAGGGACGAGAGTCACAGTCTGCACCTGGTGCCACCGTCGTCCGCCGATCGCTCTCCACTCAAGTCATGGCGTAACCTGCCAAGTCCGTTGGGCCATCATCATCTATTGGAGAGCCAATTGGAGTATGAAGAGATTGAGGAACAGGCCAGGAAGCAGGGCCGCACGAAGGCTCGCACCATCAACCATATCACACTTGGCTTCATTGCCTACTTTGCTGTAGCTGCTGGACCTTTTGGAGTGGAAGAAGCTGTACGAGCTGCAGGAGCTTATCCTGTTCTACTGGCTGTAGTGCTATTACCCTTCACCTGGGGCTTACCACAAGCGTTGATGACGGCGGAACTCAGTACTATGATCGATGAGAACGGAGGCTACATTCTGTGGGTGCGACGCGGACTGGGAGAATATGCAGGCTGGGTTAACGCCTTCAACAGCATCGCCAGCAACGTCTGTGACTTGCCCACGTACCCAGTGCTGTTCTGCAGCTACGTTGAAGCGTTCTTGGAGTCAGGGTATGGCTACACCTTGTCAGGCACGGAGCAATGGCTGGTGAAATGCTCAGCCTTATTGCTTGTGTTCACGTCAAATGCAGTTGGAATGCGCGCAGTGGCGTTGGCTTCGGTGCTCATGTCACTATTTGTACTAGCGCCGTTCGTCTTGGAGCCCTTGTCAGTGGAAACCTTTAACTTGTCCACGTGGGGCAGTGTAGCGCCGGAAATCGATTGGTCGTTGTTCCTCTCCACTATCTTGTGGAACTACCAAGGTGGGCACTGCGTAGATTTGAAGAATAATAACTCGTGCGTTGGACTGATGCTGTTATTCCTTTACAGGCTGGGACTCGCTGGGTTGTGTAGCTGGAGAAGTGAAGGATGGCGGACGGACTTACCCCATTGCCATTTTGATCGCGATGGTTCTCATCACCATCAACTACGCCTTCCCTGGTACGTTGCCACAGGATTTTAACTCGTTCTTGAGTGCTTTAACCGACATTTTAACTGTTCTTGTATTTGGCAGTTGGTGCTGGTATCATGGTGCAGTCGGATTTTACGCAGTGGCACGAAGGTTCTCTGGAGACAATCGCTATGACTATTGCTCCGTGGCTGGGCGTTTGGGTTGGAATGGCTGCAGTTGTGGCAACCTTAGGCGAGTTCAACGTCGTGATGGCATGCAGCTCCCGCGCGTTGTGGGCAACGGCGGACTATAAAATGGTTCCTTCATTCCTTGCCATCGAGTGGAAGCGCTTTGGAACACCAATTGCAGCAGTAATTTTCCAAACCGTGACTACAGGTGTGCTCATGAACTTCTCGTTCGCGTTTCTCGTGGTTCTTGATACCTTTTTCAACAAGTACGTGGTAAATTTCTAGATCTCATAACCATGGGGAGTATCTAACCTGTTCTCTGTTGCTTCTGCAAACTTCAGTCTCACACTGTTGCTGGAGTTCTTCGCGTTCTTGCGCCTCAAATACGTCGAGAAGGACACGGAACGCCCATTTGTGGTCCCGTTCGGAAACGCCGGCGCGTGGGCGATCACGGTGCCCAAGATCCTGGTGCTCTCGGGTGTGTTGCTCGCGCAAAAGCGTCACATTTGGGTAACCTGCGGACTTTTCAACCTCGCTGTGTCCTGTTCGTACCTGGTATGGCATCGCTTCCGGTCAGCTCCTCAGGCTTCTCCCATGTCCTCCACTGCAACGACCTCATACGGCACCGGTCAGCTTTCTTAGCACGGCTTTTTCTAGCATTCCCAATTGACACCGCACCGATATCATTTACTGATCCGGATATTAACAATGCCAAAGGCTTTGCTCCTTTTTTCTTTCGAAAAACTGTGTTGTACTCGTCCTTCCTCTTCTCGATCAATCTGTTGTTGAATCCACAGTGCAGCAACAGACTTTTACCTACCGGTACTGCCACGAATTTGTAGTGGCTAATGCACTTTCGTAAAATCGTAGGGGCAATCAATGCCCGCTGTGTTCTTCTTGTGCATTTCAATGCGGTGCTAGCGCTCATTATACTGTACATGTACCAGAGCTCCAACGTTTATTCCTCAAATTACTCCCGGATCCTCAAGACTCAACCAGCCCCGCATTACGATGAATATCGCCCACGTCATTTATTGTCGCTGCCGTCCTATTGGCCTTCACCTTGACGTCGTAGCTGAACAGCAGTTGCAGCCGCCTGACGAGAAATTCACTGTCAAACCCGACTGCAGAGGGAGATTCAACCGTGGATGCCGGCAATTATTGAAGGTTGAGTCGGATACATGGTCACTTATCATGACTTCCATATTGGGGCATTTAAAGTGCCGAAATTACCGGTACGCCAAACTCGTGAATGCAACGCGGATCGTTGTTCTTGAAACCTGCTGTAGGTGAATCTTATCGATGCATTCTAGCCGCGACGTCACCCACAACATGGACTGCCCTTCCACGTTCTATGGTGATATTTAGCGTTGGAGCTTCCTGTCCGAATTGGTTAAGCTTAGACGGATATATTACTCTTCTCCCAGTGCCATTTTTTTTAATGTGAATGTGTAAACACAATCCCAACTTGACGACCGAGATTCGCTGCCAAACGCCTTCGCCTCAAACGTTCATTGCTCATTTTGCCTCGTAAATCCCAAGACCCGAACAAGAACGACTCGCTAGCCTGCCATTCCAATACGATGAACATCGCCCACATTGTGATCGCTTCCGTTCTGCTGGCCGTTGCCCAAGTTGACGTTACTGCCGAGCAGCAGTTGCGTGCAAATGGCGAGTACCCCGGTATGCCACCTCGCAACGAGAATGCCAGACGCTGCGGGCGATACAAACGCGATTGCCAGTAGGAACCCCTAACTACAGTCGCGCATCAAATTGAATACATGACCTGTTGTGGCCGCAGTGATGCATTTGTTACCAGTATTTCAAAGCAAACGGCGCTTGTGTGACACCCATTTTGTACAACGTGAGATCACCAGGACGTCATCAAAATGCACACACGAACGCCCAGCAATTATCCGAAGCTAATCTGAGGTGAAGCCTGTCGAAGCTGCAGATTTAAGGTTGAAATGGTAAGGCCAACCTTATATTCATTTACTCGTGTAAGTTTCATTTACCCTTTTTGGTATGATCGGATTCAACTCACAATAGCACTATAGCGTGTAGTAAGGGACATCAGATCTGATGACAGCATGTTTGTGAACATTGATTTACTGCTCCAGGGTTGCCTTGCTGAAGTTTTACCTCCTCCTGAACAGCGATTCCTCATACACGTAATAGCGAATTGGTCAAGTGATTTCCAGTTTTTTATTTTAGCAGCAAACCGAGAAGCCCGATAACTGTTAATCAACTTTCTTCTGCTCCAGGGTTGCCTTAGATGATGTGATGTTGTACAGTAATAAGGTTGCGGTAAATCCTCTCGTAAGCACCCACCCCAACACGATGCAATGATCTGTTGCCCCGCCGTGCTTTTAAACGTTCACTGCTCAATTTGCCTCCTCTCTCTAGAGACCCAAACAAGAACGACAAGAGCCCAACACGATGAACATCGCCCACATTGTGATCGCTTCCGTTGTACTGGCCGTTGCCCAAGTTGACGTCGCTGCTGAACAACAGTTGCGCACGGCTTACAATCTCCCACCTCCGAACGAGAGACCCACACCCTGCGGACCATACAACCGCGGATGCCATTAGGAAGCCCTAACTTCAGAATCGAATACATGAACGAAGCTCTTGTATCCAAAAGCAGTGCAGCTTGTGTGACACTATCCTCAAACCACGCCAGCATTGCTAGCAGGACGACGTTGCCAATTAAATCACTTCAAAACCGTCAAAGTATGTGCAGTTGTTACTCAACTAGTGTCGGAGCGAAGGCAAGATCGTCAGCACTCAGCATTGAAGTTGATAGGTGTTATTAGGTAGCAATATGTAGTCCCATTTGCATCATGGCTACAGTTTCAAACCGCCACAGCTCTCTCCACAACGCGCTTTCGGGGCCAAAACTTGGTACGAGCATGTAAAACCTTTTGATGTAGCTCGTGCCATATTCACAGGGCGACAGCGCGTTTGTATGGCGCACATATCCGCGCCGTTCGTCTACAAGACGTGGTGTGGACCACACGGTGTCTGAGGATACGTAGTATCTTAACCAAGCAGAATCAGATCAGATCATTCTTTATTTTGCCTCGCCACCACACAGGAGCTCCTCGCCAGTCATGGCCGCCACCGAGCACTCCCCGCTGTTGCAGGGCCGCTCCCCTCCACCGAGCAGTCGCCCCCCGCTGCGTCGTGCGCTGTACGTGATCGTCCCCTTGGGGCTCGTAGCCATCGCCACCATCTGCATCCTCTTGGCCAGCGACGGCGCCAACTCTTCGTCTTCTTCCTCCTCTTCCAGCTCTGGAATTGCCACCACCAAAGCCCCAGTCGAGATTCAGCTCACAGATGGGGAACTGTTGACGATGCGGCCGCCATTTGAGGAGAAGCTCCACCCGATCTCGCCCAAACTCGTGCGACGCAATGGATTTGGTCGTTCGTTACCTACCAACGAATTCTGGTCGAATCTCCTGGTGGCCGACAGCCACGGACTCAATGCTGGAGGGGGTGAAGTTACTCTCAGTCCATATACAGTCCGGAGTCTGCCCAAGAGACTGGAGATCTCGTACGGAGACTCTCGTCGTGTGGCTACAAAGGATTCTATCACAGAATACTTCAATGTGGACGCCAGTTTCACGGCTTACAGTCACAAGGCACTAGCCAACAATGACACGCCTAGTGCGTTACTAGGAGACGGCAACAGCACGTCTAGAAATGTTGTGGCTTTCGACGCGCTGTCAGTGCTGTTGCAGTATTACTATGGAGAAGACAAGAAGTGGATGAAGGTGCCGATGGTGCGAGGTTCTCCGTACATCACAGTGGAGTACCAGAACGTGCTCCCTGTGCTGGAGTTTAACGCTACAGTGTTAGCTGTCAATGGCCAGCAAGTGCAGGACACGGACTCTTTGGCCAAGTGGAACGAGCTACAGACGTGGACCAGCAACAGGTTTGAATTGGATCTCGAAGTCTACGGAGCTGGAGAGAGTGCACACGGCACGGGCAAGTCCCTACAGAAGTGGATTCTCTACTTTGACAAGGAGCGCACGCTGCAGCTGCAGTTCGCCAACGAGAAGGACTACCGGCTGTATAACTGGCGCGGGGAGCTCACTACCCCTACCAACGTCCGTCTTGTGGATACGGACTTCTACTCTGGAGCTGCTCGTTTGGCTATAGTCCCCCAGGGAGCGTCTCAAGCGGCTGCGGATGCTTTAGACAAGGGTGCACCCATTTACCCTGTGGGTTCCTCGATTACGACGGATGTTAATGCTGCCACTGCCTCGTTCTCCTTCTGCTGGAAAACCAAGAGGTTCCCCGACCTGGGAGAGCCGAATTTGAAGTCGACTTCGACCGCTGAACTCCTGATGCTGGCGAACCCTCACCATGCCGCGACATTCAAGCCTGGCAGTAATGTTTTCCATGTCCTTGGACAGTTTGGACACCGGACGCTGAAATCCAACATGACCGCAGTGCTTGGCAGCTGCTGGGAGATGCAGGAGACGCTGCCCACGGCCTCGTTCCAGGAAGAAAACGTGCAAATCCAGCCGCAGTATCTGGAGGCGATCAAGATTGCCCTGGCCAACGACTCCAACTACACGCCGGAGGCGGACGACCCGTACTACTTCGGCAAGGAGATTGGCCGTCAAGCTCGCTTGGTTCTGATCGCAGACAAACTTGACGAGAAGGAGCTTCGTGACGATATTCTGAACAAACTGGAGGAGTGGCTGACCCCGTGGATGCTTGGTCAAAACAGTGATCACTTCGTGTACGACCGCAGTTGGGGCGGTCTGTGCTCGCTCAATGGATTAAAGGGGGTGTTCTGGATGACCGACTTCGGCAACGGCTGGTACAACGACCACGTGCGTATAACCCTGGTGTAGATTTGCTTATGTGGGTTGTGAGGAGCTTACGTTGGATTGTATACGTTGTTGTTTTATAGCACTTCCACTACGGATACTTTTTGTATGCGGTCGCTGTTGTGGGCAAGTACCGCCCGGAGTTTGTCAAGACGCACAAGGCCGTTGTGATGTCCATTGTTCGTGATATTGCCAGCCCTGACCAGAGCGAGTACGTATGCAATTGAGATGTCTTTTAATTCACTGATATCTGACTGTTTGCTTGGTTACAGCACCTTCTTTCCGTTCACGCGTCATTTCTCCTGGTTCGACAGCCACTCTTTCGCTAGTGGTGTCTACACGCTGGACGGCGGCAAGTCGCAGGAGAGTGTAAGTGAAGCTATTAACGCCTACTACGGTGTGTACCTGGTGGGCAAGTCCTTCAACGTCCCCGAGGTGGAGCACATGGGCCACCTCCTTCTAGCGCTCGAAATCCGTGGGGCCCAAACGTACTGGCAGATGCCATCTACCTCGGACATTTACGAACCCATTTACGCTGCCAACAAGATGACGGGTCAAGTTGCTGCCACGAAGGTGTCATACACGACGTGGTTCGGGCCTCAAGTGGAGCACATGCACCTGATCAACATGATCCCGTTCACACCGATCACGGACGCGTTCTTAGGGCCTGAGTATGTCCGGGAAGAGTACCCAATTTTGCAGAAACAGGCGTTCGACCGTGTTGAGGACCCGATCGACGACCGCTGGAAGGGCTACGCGTACCTGGACCTGGCCATCATTGACCCAACGGATGCGTGGACGAAGGTGCAGAACATGAGCTTCTTCGACGATGGCAGCTCACGAACGAACTCGCTGTACTGGATCGCCACGCGTTCGTTCAATTGATCCTGAGATTTGGCAGGTCTGTGAAATGTGCAGCCATTAGATCATTCGTGAGAGTAAAGACAACACACGCTATGCTTCGACGTGATCCACCGTCTCTCTGCAGTGACTAATCCCACAACAAAGGTATACGATCCATTACCAATCTATGCAAGAATGCAAGATCTGCTCGCCTACTTGTTGTCTTCTAAAGGCAAAGTGAATCCGACAGGCACTCGTGATCTCGTTCCGCAAACGTCCATTCCCCAATTCGCCCTAAACGCAACAAGCCCTGACCAAAACGATGAATCTCGCCTACGTCGTGATCGCTTCCGTTCTACTAGCCGCTGCTCAAGTTGACGTTGCTGCCGGACAGGATTACACTTCAAGCCTCCCACCTTCGAACAAGAAATACATCCCCGAACACTGCAGCGGGACATACAATCGTGGATGTCATTGACCCTAGTCGATCACGTGTATCGATTTGAACATCATAAATGAAGTCGTTTTTGCGATCCACATCAGAACGGATTTCTCGTTCTCCTGTGTAGAATATGGCGAAGGGGAGCTGGTGCTGCTAGAGCAATTCCCTACTCGGCTGAAACATTCTCTATTTTGTATCTTAGTTCCACGATCGAGCTGCTACGAGTGCATCACCGCAAATTATGCTGGGCATGCTTTGTTTCTCTCTCTCCGGAGTCTGTACTGTATGCCGCACAGTGTACGGTGAAATTCTCTCTCGAACGCAATCTGTCATAACGTTGAACAGGTGCTCTGTCCTCCAACGCTCGATCGCTTGCACGAGAGTGTGAGGCCATCGTCCCAGCCGTTCATTTCTTAACTGACAACTTCCGACGCAACAAGGCACTCGCACTCTACAATGAATCTCCTTCACATCGTCATCGCTGTCTTTCTTCTGCCAAGTTATTGTCATCGCCGACGACATCCCACCTCTGAACAAGGAATTCAACCGAGGCTGCGCCCGGGGTGGCTACAACCGCGGCTGCCACGGAACTTAAATCAATGACAAGATCAAGAGGAGCTGATGATAGTATAGGTTGAAGTTGCCTTTTATCGTACTTAGCCGAATCCTTATCCAACTCGAATAGAGCGCTATCATAACAGCTCATCCGATCCGAGGGGAGATATGACGCTCTTCCTCGTTGCTCTGGTGTCTTCCCTACTGCTCGGCGTAGCTCTCGGTCAGCTGAGAGTACACACGAGTAACATTACCATCAACGTACAGCCATACGATATGCCTGTCCTCCATAATGTGGCTGCTACAAGCGTCAATAGTATGCGTTTCGAAGTACTTCAGGTATCAATTGAATAGTACTTCAGTAATAATAATAGTTACTACGATTTGATTTGCTAACTGTGTGAATTACTATCTACAGTATAACCTCTTCGGTAGGCCGTACGAAGTGTCCAAGGACGGCCAGAGCGAGCGACTGCAACGAGTCCCCGAGTCTCTAAACCGCATTTCAACTACTATCGACGCTGTGACGTTCGCAGAGGCAGATATTCAGATGCAACGGGATCAGATGCTTGAGCAATTCCGGGCATTCGGATTCAACTATTCCACGACGATTCTGCACGATCCGGACCCGTTCACGAGTCTTTTGAACGGAGGAGTGATGGTCGTGTCCAAGTGGCCGATCATTAGAGAAGCGCAGCACGTGTATCGCAGTGCGTGCCACTATTCGGACTGTTTGGCAGCCAAGGGGGTCAAGTACGCGAGACTGTTGAAGACAATTGACGGTTCATCCAAAATCTTCAATGTGTTTGCAACGCACATGCAGGTGAGCACTTTAGGGCCGATATTTGATGAAAAACAGCATTTTTACGTGTTATTGGCTGTGGTTGTAGGCTTGGTCGACGCCAGAAGGGAGGTCGGATCGGATTCAGCAAGCGAAACAGGTAAAACCACATCGTTTAGATAGTGGGAGGTTGAGTTTTAACAGTTTGGATGTGTCAGATGCGCAATTTCGTCGATGCCATGGATATCCCGCATCACGAGGTACGTTCTACATAGTCTTATCAACAATTGAATAGCAGACCGTCACTTGCTGCTTGGTGTAGCCGTTGATCTTTGCAGGGGACTTCAACGTGGACAATCATACTTTTGGTGATGAAGTGGCACACTTGGTGGAGCTGCTTGGTGCGCGTGAACCTCGTCAAATTGGGAAACAGGAGTTCACAAGCGAGTACGTGCTGCCTATATCGTAGCTAATTGAAGATAGATTGGCTAATGTGTGTGATCCAGCCCCCACTCCAACGTTCTGGTTGGTCGTGACGGAGCTGCTGTCAGTAACAAATGCTCAGCGCAATACGTGACGAACTGGGGACCAGCAAAGGTTTGCTCCGAGGGTTTTGAAAATGATTAATGTTGATTGATAAGGTTTAATTCCTGTAGGACGGCGTCTTCTATCCTTCGCTGCTTACACGGACGACGTGTGGTTTGCACTCTGGCATTGCCGAGCCGAATTGGCTTGTGTTTCTCGAACCAGATACAATGTGCTACTGCCCGTGTTGTCCACTGGAATGGTTAGACTACGTCTTGTATAGCAAAGGTATCACCTACCAACGTGATATCCAAACTGCTTAACAAATCACTAACATCTCTCTGTAGCTCCCTACCAGCAGCCCAGTACCGTTCCCACTCTCGAAGCTCACGTGAATCAAGTTCAGCGCTTTACAGTCGACTGGACAGCACCGGAAAGCAACAGGAAGATGGCACTAGTCGACCTTTCCGACCATTACCCAGTACACGCCAAGTTTGAGTTCCCCGTGACTCGAGGTAAAGGGAAGGATGACGACCCGTTGACGTACCACTTAGACGGCTGCTCAACGGACGCTGACTGCCACTTCCGGAACTTCCGGTGCTACTGCAATGGCCCCAACTGCTTCTACCAGGGCAATCATACAAACGGATGGGATCTCGACTCGGAGCACCCTGTGAACCGCAATTGTCTGTACCAGAAGACCTCGTTCCAGTGCCTCTGCGGACCAACTTGAGCGAAAACATCGTTAAAAATACAGCGTTTGAAGGCTCAACGCACTTCCAGTGGGGCGTTTCGTACTGGTACAACAAGCATGTAACGACTCGTTAGTGGAGACTTCGCAAAAAGCCGAGAGTTTCGAAAGCTCTCACTGCTGCTCAACTGCTTCTCGTCCGAAGTATCGACCATGTCGTGGCAAAGTCAATGGGGAACTGTCAAGGCCAAGAACGCCAGGGCCGCTGCACTGTACTACGAACTGTCCAATGTGGGCAAGACCATTGAGAGTTCCAAGAAGCGTGTGCTGTGGCGTCTTAAAGTCGAAGAAGGGCGAGAGTTTGAGATCTCATTGACGCACTCGTTGGCATCGGGGAAGAAGGTGCTGCGAGTCGACGGAATCGTCAAGTACACTTCTCAGTCGGTACGTTTAGACGCAGTTAAGTTGAGTTACCGGAAGCTAACTAACCATTGATGGTAGCTCTCGTTTGGAGACTGGGACTACGTGTTCAACTTGGCTGGAGGCCACTGCGTGCACATTATCATCAAACCGTCAGTGGACCTCAACGACATGTATGGTACGTATAACGGATCTCTGGTTTCAGCGGATGAAAAATGGGTCATTGATGTGTTAAATTACAGACTTGATCGTCGACGGGATGTCCTTCCGTCGCCTACCGAACCGTCTGGACACTGTGAAGCTCCAGAAGTCACAAGATACTGGTGTGACTTCGGCTACACGCACCACTGGAGGCTCCAATTCGCGCAACAGTTCGTTCACGTACAACTACGCCAACGGATCATATAATGGCAGTCGTAACTCCTCCCGTGAGAACTCCTTCTCTCCATGGGAATGCTCTCAGTGTACACTGGTGAACGAGAAGCCTCATGCTCCTATCTGCGAAGCCTGTGGACATCCCAAGCCCGAGTACATCTGTACGTAGTCGACATTTTCTCAAAGTTTTCTGAAGTTCCTAACATTCATTCGCTTTAGCTCAGGAATCCCGCCAGCGCGCCAAGACTGTGGCTTCTGCTCCTAATCCACCACCATCTCCATCTCGTCAAGCGGCGAAATCCGCAGCCGAAGCACCAATTATTTTCGATATGTGGCAGAGCCCTCCAGCCTCAAACGCTACGACCACTGCAGCTTTCCCAGCTTTCACGGATTCCGACGGATTCCCCACGTCGTCGACGCCCGCTAGTATGTCCACGTTGCCTGCTTCGATGCCCAGTATGGCAGCCAAACAGCCGTTCCAGCAGGACATCACTTCGATGTTGTCGGGTCTTGATTTCACGCCTGCTCCAGTCGAAGAGACCTCTGCACCCGTGGAAGCTTCACTCGAGCCTATACCAACAGAGGGAGAATCTACCGCGTCTGGAGATCTGTGGTCGTCCGACATGGTAAACCTCAACTTGAAGCCCGAGGAGAAGAACCCAGTGCAACGGTCCGCCAGGAGCTACCAGACAATGGAACAAGCGCGTCAAATGGCCCCCAAGGAGAAAGTTCAGGTTCTTCCCACACCTCCGCCAATGGCCTTCCCAACGTACAATGCAGCTTCAGCAGCGGGAGGGTTCTACGGTGCGATGGTTCCAGCACAGCCAATGATGTACAACACAGTGGGCAACAATTTCGGAATGGCTCCTGCTCCGATGGCTTTTGGCGGACAACAAACCAATGCAATGCCAGCGTATGGAGCTTTTGGCGGACAACAAGCTTCTCCGTTCATGACTGCAGCTCCAATGCACGCACCTCCGAGACAGTCGTCTATGAACTTTACCAACGATCCGTTCGCTACGCTGTCGTAGTATGCTTAAGCTCTTTACGATGCTAATCCACTTTTCTTAAACTAACGTTTGCAGGTTACAGGTTACATAGAAATGCGGTATTAATTCTTGCAGTGCCTAACTGGGGCTACCAGTACCGACTTCCTTTGTTTATTACGGACGACTGCATATAACTGACAAGACCGCTAGTCCAATCAAATCATTCCTTTATTTATTACTGACAAGCATTCCCGCTTTGCGTGCTTGCCATCCGCCATGCCTCGCAAGCGCCAAGCATTTTCGGCGGGCGAGAAGCTGAAAATGCTATCTGCCTGGGTGGAATGTGGCGATACCAATACTGTTATTGCCACATTCTTCCCAGCGCTGGATTCTTTTGCCCATGAGCAGCAACGCAAGCTCCTCTACCAGTGACGCAAAGACTTGGCCACATCGAGGCTGCATGCAAATCCGTCAAATGCCGCCGCAAGAAGAAGGCCCGACGTCGCGGTACTGGGACCTCCCTCCCCTTGGAGGCTGAGAAGGAGCTAGAGGTGTGGATTAATGATTTGCGAGGGGAGGGCGTTCCAATTTCTACTGTGATGCTGCATTTGCGAATAAGCCGCTCAAGGAGAAAATGCGCGGCTACTGGGTCGAAGATCTACGCACGCAACTCAGGAATCGAGTGCCTGGAATGACATTCAGGATGACCGCCCCACCGTGGCAAGGTGGATCGATGCAGCGTGGAACGAGCTGATCCCAAGTACAATCACTGCTGGCTATTCAAAGACTGGACTCGACATGACCGAGGTCGATCTGGTCGCCAGTGAATTAGTGAACGAACTGGCGCGCCTAAATCTTATTGATCGCTCTGTAGGACAGGTAGATGACGATAGAGACTTCGACAGTTGTGAGAATTGCGATAGTATTCTCAATGAAGCATGACGTTGAACAAACATTGCATTTGTTACGTCTTTTTTATACATTCTTACAGATCGACATCGCTGTCAGCAATGAACAATGGAAGTCGGTATTGCTAGACTGATATTGTACCCACAAGTGGGTACGGTGTACCAGTGTACCTTTTCCGCACACGTCAGGAAATGTGAGGCTCTCTGTGCACCGAAACTGGCGCTCGCCGCGTCGCTCTCCTTCACAGGTCTCGTCATATATCGTCTGGAAGCCGTCAATCGATGCCCACCGCTTCTTGTGCCTTGATCTGTAGTATCTGTTACTATCTGTGGTACAAACAAATAGTGTTAGTGATGGTAAAAATTAGCCTGCGTTGAAGGAATTCTTGTACAATAGCCTTTGGCCGCTCTCCGGACTGGGTTTGCGTCTGAGCCTGCGTTGGTGGAAGCATGACGTGCTTCCTTGTTCATGACTGCAAAGCCTGAACCGACATGCGATTGATTGGGTCAGCACAAGCTACTAAAAATCCTTCGCGGTTATTCCGAGTCTGATGAAAGCTTTTCTCATTCTCAGCAATTAACAATCGCTCTTTCTTTGTCATGGCGTGTCGGACCTGTCGTTTGCGTTTTCCTGAAGTGTTTGATACTTCAACTTCAACTTGCGTGATTTGTGAGATGTCATCTTCACCAGTTCCGGACGCACTAGGTTCGTGTGGGCCAGCGTTTCCACGCGCAGTCGCGTTGCTGTTGAGTCAGTCGTCTAGCACGATCCATCGCCGCAACAATCGTATATGATCGTTTTGACGAACGCACTTGCGGAGTAGAAACGGTAGGTGGCGCATGGGATATTAACGGACGCGTGCCTGGTACGGCAGGATAATTCGTGTCGTGAGTAGAAGGCATTACAAAGGTGGTGGATGGCGAGTGCTGCTCTTGGTGAATTGTAGGAAGTGTTTGAGCCGCACATGCATTGGTCTAAGCTTTTCTCTGCCGTCCTACCTAAAATATTTTTCTTGCCTTTCAGAGCCCACACAAATTAGTGTTATTAACCCTATGTAAAAACTAACACTATTCATCCACTAACACTAAATGCTGAGTGCTTTCAACGTTCACTGTTATCCGAACGACTTTTAACAAAGTGATTGCGATGGCGTAACCATCAATCTGCTTTGATGGTCTAAAAAGCTCATATTTATCATGGGTTTAAATACCGTAATTGTCCTCTCATTATCCTAGTAGCCATTGCTCATCCACTTCCAGCGCGAGCAGCTCAGCGAGTACACGCGTGACCTGGTCAAGACGGTGCGCGCTGCGGCGTTGTACGCATGCGACTAGCCGTCCGGCTAGTGCATGGGTATCCGTACGACGCGTTTGTAGGTTTCCAGATTCGTGAAGAGCGTGGCTGGCACGTAGTAGAGTCTCTACATTGTAGAGAGCGGAGGCAGGATGCAGTCAATTCCTATAGTGTATGCTGTTCTCAGAGCTTATTGAGCTGGTAGAGCGATTACATATCGATTCGCCGCCAATTAATTCATCCATTTACGTGAGCGAGCGAGTTGAGAAGCATAAAGTGACCGTTGATATGGATAGAGCCGATGCGATGAGTTGTTAGATAAAATCTTGACTTACTGATTTGTTGTCTGACTCGATTATCGCAACTTTATAACATAAAACTAGTTCGCTCAGTCCTTTTCAGCCTGGTGAAGTTTAGATAAGTTGTCATAGCTATAACGTGCCTTCGCTGGCAAATTTCAAAGCGATCCGAACCAAGACTAACAACTACGTGTCCATCGCACTTGCAGTATTAAGCACAAGGATTTCAGAACTGTGATTTTCCCGTTCGTATAAACGCCAGTTTTACGTGGCATTCTGAAGGAGGGTTTCAAGGGGATATTAGATGATGCATGAGCTGAAGTACATGCTTGCCACCTTTTTTTAGCTCTCGCCTTCTCGTGGGGAACACTTCCATAGAATCGATTTTGTTGGCTACTTGTCTAATGACTACTTCAACTTTGGCTATGTCATTGGTACCCACGGAATTGGGAAGACTTAACAGTACAGCACAGATTTTTGTTTTACAGTTTTTGAGCTCGTATATTTCCATTATTCAAATCAACGTGGTCATTCTTTACAAAGTCGAGAGACGCTCAGCCCCCAATATCTTTGTCACTTCCGTCGCTAGTGTCACATTCACTCTCCTCCTCGTTTTCACTCACAAACATTGTATCACGAATGATGTCTGCTACCGCTTAGTCGTAACAACATCCCCGCTCTTCGAAAAAGCTCGTTCGGATGGCACTGGTGTGGCGATACAGCCTAACCACTTTCGAGCGAGAGCAGTTATGATTGGGTACTTGTTCCTTCGTTCTGCTCACCAAAGTAGAGCATCCGTAGTCACTCGAGTGCCGTAAGCACCGTTCAAATATCGCCTAACTTAAGACTCACATTCAACAAGAATCTCTTCATCATCTACTGTTATCTCCTCCTCATGATATTCAACTGTTCCTCCACTGAACACGTCCGTCAATCGTGCCAAGTTTTGATTCGACGAAGTCGTCAATGCTTCAACCTCCGTTTCCATCACCATGTGTTTCTTAGAATTGATGTTATTATTTGCAATATCCTTCCTCAACTCGAATTCAGCGGATTTGAACTGAGAAATGGCAAAATTAGCCTTGTCAAGGCTTAAGTCCTTCAGTTCTGCAGAGCGATGGTCTAGTACTGATATCCATAGCAATTCATTAGGTAGCTTGCAGTGAAACCGGTCAGAAAAAATCCGCGTAAGCCTTCCGAACTGACTGCATGAGGGTCCTCCTTGAAGCATATTCTTCGCTGTCGACTCTCCTAATTGCCACTTCGAACATTTCAGCGTCGTTCGATTTTCTCAATAGAGCGAAGTACGGGGACAGCGATGACAAGTGTACCTAGGATACTTCTTACCACCTAAGTCGTCCGATGCTTTGGCGAAAGGTTCAAGCAATAAACCAAACAACGGATCGTCAGCCAAGCATTTGATTCCTCCACTGATCCCAAAAACTCTCCAGTTCTGACAACGTGATAAAAAAAACTGTCTAGTATACCCTTTAGCTCTAGCATTCGTAGCAACATGTCATAAGGACTATTCCAACGTGTTGCACAGTCTGTCTTAGGAAGAAGCTCTTTGGTTTGAAGGGGTTTTAAACAGTCAGTCCCCTTTACAGAGCGACTAAGGAACACTGCCATTTTGCAAAACATTTCGACAACGCCACGTAGTGTTTCCAAGTCCGTGCGAGCTGATTCACGAATATCAGTAATGAACGCGTCAATTCCTTAGCAGGCTTCCAGCCCAATAACAGCATCAGTTGCCAGCTGGCGTTTTACGCTCTGACAGACTGCAACCATGCCAAACAAGCGATGGAGAACTGATGAGATGCTGCTGTTGATCGGCTACCTTGCAGATCACCTCAAAGCCTACCCCACCGGTATCAAGGAACGTTTTCATGAAGCGCTCGTGTGTATTTCAGAGGTCTCGACGCGCACGCAACGGATCCCTACGAAAAAGGCTATCAGCATATCATTCTGAGGCCTTAAAAACTGTGTCACGAAAAAGATACTGAGTACTGCATAGTTGAGATACAAAAGCTGGTTCTTCGATCTCTTCCTCAGAGTCTTCTTTGTCATTCGAGTCTTCTAAGGTAGCATACAGCGTCTGAAAGATCCAAGTGAGCTCTTGTCCCCTGCCTTGCCATGCTGTTGATTCTTATGGACTAAAACTCTCTCTCCGATACGCTAAACCGCTTAATTATCATTGGTAGAAACCTTATCTTGCAGCAAAGGAAAACTGCAGATGTTGCTCACGGTTTGGAAGTTGTAGGATCTCTCTGATTGGTTACAGCAGCAAACCTGCAAACTGCAAACCTGCTAACCGTGAGAACCACTAATATGATTTGATAAAAGTTTTACTTCAAGGTACCCAACTTGGCATTTGGAACATCTCGTTCAAGTGGTGAAGAGTAAAATTGATGAACGCGAGCTTGCTTCTAGCAGTCCAAATATCGCTTGAAGCGGAATAGTAGAGACATTCGGTGCCGATCTTTTCCTTCAAAGTCTCACGGAGTTTTGCTGCTATTATTTCAACACCTTCACGGGTTTTCCGCGACTTTGGAATTCTCACTCGCCCGTGAACCGAATTGAGATATCGAGCATATTTTCGTAAATACTTACCATGCACGATCGAGAATGGCCGCATCGAGATTTTTGCCAAATTGGCGCGAGATAATCCGCCCGAGATTGTTCTGCTGCGGTGGTCGGTTCTTGGGGATTAGTGTCTGACAAACCTTCAGTATTTTGGTGAACCCCTTTATGATTTCGGTTTGCGTTTTGGTCTTTCTCCTCGGCGGCAGCTCGTTTGAGCTCATTTGGATGGTATTTCTTGATGTGCTTGATAACATTGAACGTATTTGACTTCTCAAACGTAATTTCCACTTTACACTTGTTGCAGAAAGCACACCGGGCATGTCCCGGCCGAAGATTAAGCATATCAATGTCAGAACACTCCTCCTTGCGAACGAGCTGTATAAATCGCCAGTGTTGCGGCTTGTGCATGTTGTAAAGGAAACGTTGTGCAATCACGTTCATTTCTTGCTCTTGATTTCGATTAGGTGGTGTATTTTCACAATTCGGGAGTGGACTGACTGAGTATCCAGCGCGCCAAGGAGATTGTGTAGTGCTTCTACCGCCACGATCCTTGCGGGTGCTGGTTGAGGTTTGATAAGTACGCTGGGCTTTACTAGGCGATTTGCGTTGACCACTTCCTGGTGGGTGTCCGTGTCGCCGTCGTTGACTCTTGGCTGGCGTTTTGGTGTGCTGGGAACCGCTTGGCGTGTTGCTAACAGGAGAGGAATGAGGGCTACACGGATATAGACGGATTTCCACGAGCGAAGCCTTGGGGACAGTGTGGCGGCGTAAGCATATTGACGAGTGTTCCCTGGCGAGTGACACTTAGTTTCTTCGCAATACAGAGCGGAGGCGAAACGCTTGCGTGCCGAACGTAGAGCAGAGAAGGTGTGATCGTCACCATATTTTGTGGACGGCAAATTATCGCGGAGTTCCATACCAAAACACCTCCGACTTCCGACGTCTCCGACATTGTTTAGACATTTGTATGCAATTCAAAACCCAAGTGCTAATAGGTGCCGATTTGGCATCGTATTGAAAATTTTATGGGTATACAGCGCTAAGTTTAACTGTAAGAAGAGCCGTAATTACCAATGAATGACGCTCACAGCACCTAAAAGCCGACGCGCGCTGTCTTGAGTCAGTGCCCGATTGACCACCCACAGGAGTGCGGTGTATTGATGGGGCTGTGTCGAACTCGGCATGACTAGCAGGGTTGTCGCCCGCCACGAAGAAGTGTGGTGGTGTTAATTCTCCCTCGGGCCTCCAACGAGTATACCCCTGCCTTGAGTTGTACTAATCCCCACCTCATAGCTCAGTGGTAGAGCCCCCGAAAGGGATAGTCGTCCGGTCCGATTCCCGGCTGAGGTATTTCTAATGGCAATTTTGCTAGAACGTCAAGCTGCGCGCTAGCGAGAAGCGCTCAGGACACAAAAACAGTTGCGTGATGTGCGTCGTTTGGCATCGCGTGACGTCGTGTCGCAAGGAGCGTTGTTATACGCGGTAGCTGATTCGCATGTGCATGTGGATGCGATTGCGTGTGAAGGTATCTGTGCGGGTTGTAGACGAGAGCGTGCTGTATGCCACTGATCTGTATCTTGTCTACCGTTAATTGGTAACTTGTTCGAGCACGTTCTGGATGTGTCCAGGAGCGGGATCACAAGTAGCTAGTGTTTGGAGGAGCTGTTCATGACGCTGGATTATGGCGTTAAGAACTCCTGCGCGATGGAGAGCACGGAGGTGCTTTAAGACGGCACCAGATCCACGAGAGCGGATGTTGTGTCCTTCCAGGAACGCGAGGACAACGTGTTCAGCGCGGGTACCAGTCTCCATCACTTGGTCGCGGAAGTCTGCCGCGGTTGGGTTGAGCATGAAGCCGTCATCCAAGAACAGCTTCATGCACGCAACCAGCAGCTTTGCATCCAACTTACTGCCTTGAGATTGGAGCACGCCAAAGCTGTGGCTCGTGAGCATACCAGGCGTACCAAGTCGCATGAAGGTGACCCTGCGCTGTTTTTTCGTGGCATGACTGACATCGCTCGTGCTAGTGTCTGGTTCTTTCCGCTTGTGAGTAGCTTGTGTAGGGTTGTTCAGGTTAATCTCTAGAGCGTCCGTGCGAGCATCTTGAAGCTTCACGTGCTCGATAAAGTGGTTAATGATAGCGGCCTGGTGATTGATGATCTTCTGTTCTGGGCTTGCTGGTAACGGTTGCTGGAGAGGTTGCTGCGTGCTTGATGGATTATGCTAGACGTAGGGAAATTCGGGCTGCGCGAGATGAGATGATCAGGCTAGTAGCCCCCCAGAGCATCCAGCCTCGGAAACACACGTATCGATCCGCTTGATTGTTGGAGCTTCACCGTTCAAGTCTTTCAGCAGCGGATAGTGGCGGATCACAGTCGCGGTGAGCACATCTTGAACGGCTTGGTTAATATTGTTCTGTAATGTTTGGAGACCGTGGCAGGTGCTGAACAGTTGATGCTGGAAACTGGCGATCCTGGCGCGAGTCTGCGAGTTCGAACGGTGCCAAGTTTTGCAGCACCACTGACGCGTTGGCTTCGTGTCCGCTGAGTATCTTGCTAACCTTGTGGTCTTCCTTGCTGGCGTTGAAGACGTAGTTAAACCCCTTGTTTGTCGTGCTCATGTTCCAGGCACCCCGGTCAAAGATCCATTGCGCCGTGAGCGCACCGCTGCAGTTGACGTGCTGAGCCCCACCGCGCCTAAAACAATGGGAATGGAGCGGGACCGTCACACCAGCAGCAACAGCAATTCGGCACAGTACGCGGTTTGCATGGGCGTAGATCGTGGGGCCTTCTCTAAGCCAGCTGGCGTTCGTGCTCCGAGCCCTGTCGTGTCTGTCGGGCGGTCCAGCATATCCAGGAGGGGCGTGGAGAGAGAAAGCAATCGCTCCCTGAATTGCACATCTGGCAGGTTGTCGATGACGCTTGGAGACGGCGCAAGCACGGACAGGTGGACTTTTAGAAAGTGTTCGTGGCATGGTTGGATGGGGCGATAATTGTTGGGATGACTCGTTCCGAAGAACGTTTACTGAACCAGCGCCTTTTTCCTGCTGTTCATCACGAGTTAGCTCTCTTGCACGACGGGTGCAGTCATTAGGACGAGGCCAGGGGCCTGATACAGTGGATCTATGGCTAACAACCACTACGACTGGTGTCTCGCTCTGTGCCGTTCACCTGCTTCGGAGCTGAAAAGAATATAACGATGCCGGTCCGTATTGTAACGTTATCCTCAGCGATCAGTCCAAACATTGACTATACACGGCAGGTTTCGCCTTGTAAATTCGTTACATGCTGTGTCAAATAGTTCTCCATGCCCGTACCAAGCTTCGTCCGCGCAAGTGGTCTGTATGGAGCCCTACGGCTTTGACCCCCCCCCTCCCCCCCCTCGTACATCGATGACATTATATATAATCTCACAGGACCTGTATACAATGATATCACAGTATACAGTAATGACCAGACTTCACTGCAATAATTGATCTCCATATAAAGTTTGACAGTTTGTGATAGTTGGGGCAAGTGCCCCAACTACACAGCGCGCCCAATATAGCGAAATGAGCGGCGAAACTTGGCATGCAGATAGAAGGCATCTTCATGAACATACCTGCACTGCGTTCGTAGCGGAAGAGCGCATGTAGCGAGTGCACCACCGCGATAAAGCACTGAGCAAGGGAACAGTCGCCTACGTCATCATCATCTCCGGCCTCTGATTGGCTGAAAATCGAAGCGATTGCGGTTAGAGTTTCTAACCAACCACACTAATAATGTCGACGTGTCCACAGTGCTACACGGGCACGTGCAAGCGCCACAAGCTGCAGGACCATGGGCGGTCAATGGTCAAGAGCGCGAGCGCCCAGTCCACCTTGAAGAAGATGTACGACCAGCTCGTAGGCTCTAAATTGCAGAAGCTGCAGGCCGACGCTGACAAGGACGCGTCAATCCATCGCTCCAAGGAATTCCGCAAGAAGCTGGACGCGTCGAGGGACAAATCGCTGCGCAAGAGCCACAAGTCGCGCTCCAAAGTGGCGAAGGACGTGACGGGAAGCGGTTTGAACCCTCAAGCTCTAGCGGCGATCTACGACTCAGATTCAGATTCTGAAGAGGAGAAACGCAAGAGGAAGAAGGAGAAGAAGCACAAGCACAAACATTCCTCCAGTAGGAAAAGGAACAGGAGTGACAGTGACTCGAGTGAGAGCGACAGCGATGACAGTCGTCGACACAAGAGAAAACACCACAAGAAGAGCCACAAGAAGAAACGCAAACGCAGTCGAAGCAGCAGTGAGTAGACAACGCTACTGTAGCAGGTAGACAAATGCGATAGAGTGAAGCACTTTGCTTGTGAAATATAGAGCTATGCTTGTAGCTCTTGATTGTTATTGCTCCAGTACAAATTTAAGAGAAGTTCCAGAGACTTAAGCCTCGTTGAGGACGGTCGTCTTGATAATGCGGCCAGTCACCACGTACGGGTCCATGTTGGACGCCGGGCGACGGTCCTCGAAGTAGCCCTTGCCTTCAGCCTCCGCCACGCGAGGAATACGGATCGACGCGCCGCGGTTGGCCACGCCGTACGAGAACGTGTCCATGCTGGCCGTCTCGTGGCGACCGGTCAGACGACGCTCGTTGCCCGTGCCGTACGCCGCGATGTGCTCCTTGTGCTTGAGCTTCATCTTCTCGATGGCCTCGATGATCTTGGCCATGCCGCCCTCCTCGCGCATCGCCTTGGTCGAGTAGTTGGTGTGGCAGCCGGCGCCGTTCCAGTCGCCAGGGATCGGCTTCGGGTCCCACGACACGTTCACGCCAAAGTCCTCGCACACGCGCAGCAGGATGTAGCGGGACATCCACAGGTGGTCGCCCGACTCGATGCCCGTGCACGGACCCACCTGGTACTCCCACTGGCCAGGCATCACCTCGGCGTTGATGCCGGAGATGTTGATGCCAGCGTACAGCGACGCACGGTAGTGGGCGTCCACTACGAGACGACCGAACACCGAGTGCGCGCCGGCACCGCAGTAGTACGGACCCTGGGGACCGGGGAAACCGCCCTTCGGCCAACCGTACGGCGTCACGTTGTCCTTCTCGAACAGAGTGTACTCCTGCTCGATGCCGAACCATGGCTCCTCCGCCTTGGCCGCCTCCATGACGCGAGCGGCGTCAGCACGCGTGTTGTTGGCGATGGGCGTCATGTCCGGCTTGAGGCAGTCGCACAGCACCAGAATGTGCTGGCCGCGACGGAACGGGTCCTTGAAGATGGCCACGGGACGCAGCAGCACCTCCGAGTCCTCACCGGGGGCCTGACCCGTGCTGGAGCCGTCGAAGTTCCAGATGGGCAGGTCAGCCACCGACTTGACGGGCTTCGTCAGCGTCTTGGTCTTGCAGCGCAGGTCCTGGCCGGAGCCGCCGATCCACACGTACTCGGCGAGGGTGACGCTCTCGGTGACCTCGAGGGTCATGTATTGGTTGTACACAGCGCGGTCGAGCTTGCTCATGGTGCTAAGGAGAAGAGGAAGAGGCTGAAGACTTGGAGCTGGAGCTGCAAATTCAGGAATGACCATACGCACGTGGGCAGTGCGAGGAGATCGGAAGGAAGAGGCACAAGGATTTCGGCCGTGTTGATTGGCTGGGTTCACTTCAACTTCAACGCGCCAATCAGCGGGAGGCACATACGTGGCGGAGCTCTTTCGCGCTTTGAGTGTTGACGATGTTCGTCTTGTCTTGCCAGCTCCGACACCGGTAGAGTTAACGACCACCTTGATGATGTCAAGCGCTGCTTGGTGTCGGATGAGGATTGTGCAAAGCGCTGCAGGCTCTTCCGGATCGCCTGGAAGCCACTTCAACAGACCACAGGATAAGCTGTCGTAGAAGATAAACACGCCATCGCGCGAGAATGTGGCTTGGAGCGCCCAACCCGAAGCGCAATGCCCAGCATCGAGAAGATTCAGCTGTGGCGACACCACGGCAGATAGCCACTGAACCTCCGTCGTTTGTGCAAACCTTTGTGAGGCAGAAGGAAGCAGCTCAGCTCGTGGTGGGTATTTCAGGGGATGTGGCCCTCAAACCCATCTTCCACAGAGGGAGCGCAATGAAGACTGACCCACGTGCATCTGCCAACAAACCGAGAGGCTCACATGAAGGAACCCCCAGCGCTCAATACCTCCATGTACGAAGCGGATGACGATCGTGAACTGCAAAGGCAGCCAGCTCGTCGGACTCAACGTGTTCTAGCGCTGCATAGAAGAGCCCTCGTCTCAAACTTCAGTACACGAACGCCATTCCGGTGCACGGTCACCTGCTTCAATGCGCTCGGCCCTGATCGTAACGCGGAGGCAACAGAACGCAGCAATTCCTGGCAGTGTGCGGCCCACGAAGGTCTGGAAAGCGCTGGTTCACAGCGCCGGCATCCAATCTGCCGCCGCCCAGCATGCACATCCAAGCAAAAGTGGCCGAGCGGGTCTAAACTGCACCACGTCATTTTCGCGGCATAGACAGGTCGAGTGGCGCCATAACCGGGGCATTGTATTTTTATTGGCGTGACGCTTGGCGCGTCGATATCCGCATAAAAGTGTCTTCTGAACGGATAAAGTATCAGAGGTTTGAAGATACTCGAACCTATTCGGGGCCATAGTCAAACCAAGTACAGTAGTTGAAGTGCTTGAGCACTCGCAGTGCAACTGCGCAAACACCGGCAAGCATCGCACACATGCCGAGTATGCAGACTACGAGTTTGCTCCAAGGATGTTTTGGCTGACCTTCACGACTCCGTCAAACGCATGACTATGCCATGACTGAGTTTGACGCCACCTTCGAGTGTCACTCGCTCAGCGGAGTTCAGTTTAGATGACACCATCGATTGCTTTCTTTTACTTGTATGCTCTGCAGCAGTACATCTCAATAGTGTACAAACAACGTGAGATGCTTTGGCTTGGGCAAAAAGCATGAGTGAAGACTTACGGCAAAGCATCCCTCAGCAAGTTTTGCTGTTAAAAACTCGCACACGCTGCAGATCATCAAGTGTCTGCCTGGTATCGATACTACCCGCTGAGGGAAGTACATTCGCTCGCCGTTTTCGAGTAGTCGCAGCTTGCATCGTCGAGACCCGTCGACTCACCAACACTTTGGTGGTAAATTGCCGCCGGAATGTGCAGTGATGCCCATTTGCCCCTCCTTGCATATCAATTCTCAGAAGATCCACAGCGTTTCTTTTCCGACTGTGACGCAGGCGTAAAAGAGGAGGGTCGACCTCTTCAACGAAACAAGGTCATTTTCTCAAATACATTTGCTTTATCTATGCTACACAATCTGTCGCCCCTCCTAGCCGATGCTGGTCACCCTACAGCTCCGATCTTTCGCTTCCACTCGCACTCGAATCCTCGTCATTGCCCGATTTGCAGTGGACAACCAAGTTCCAAGCTTCTTCAGCCTCTTCCTCTTCTCCTTAGCACCATGAGCAAGCTCGACCGCGCTGTGTACAACCAATACATGACCCTCGAGGTCACCGAGAGCGTCACCCTCGCCGAGTACGTGTGGATCGGCGGCTCCGGCCAGGACCTGCGCTGCAAGACCAAGACGCTGACGAAGCCCGTCAAGTCGGTGGCTGACCTGCCCATCTGGAACTTCGACGGCTCCAGCACGGGTCAGGCCCCCGGTGAGGACTCGGAGGTGCTGCTGCGTCCCGTGGCCATCTTCAAGGACCCGTTCCGTCGCGGCCAGCACATTCTGGTGCTGTGCGACTGCCTCAAGCCGGACATGACGCCCATCGCCAACAACACGCGTGCTGACGCCGCTCGCGTCATGGAGGCGGCCAAGGCGGAGGAGCCATGGTTCGGCATCGAGCAGGAGTACACTCTGTTCGAGAAGGACAACGTGACGCCGTACGGTTGGCCGAAGGGCGGTTTCCCCGGTCCTCAGGGTCCGTACTACTGCGGTGCCGGCGCGCACTCGGTGTTCGGTCGTCTCGTAGTGGACGCCCACTACCGTGCGTCGCTGTACGCTGGCATCAACATCTCCGGCATCAACGCCGAGGTGATGCCTGGCCAGTGGGAGTACCAGGTGGGTCCGTGCACGGGCATCGAGTCGGGCGACCACCTGTGGATGTCCCGCTACATCCTGCTGCGCGTGTGCGAGGACTTTGGCGTGAACGTGTCGTGGGACCCGAAGCCGATCCCTGGCGACTGGAACGGCGCCGGCTGCCACACCAACTACTCGACCAAGGCGATGCGCGAGGAGGGCGGCATGGCCAAGATCATCGAGGCCATCGAGAAGATGAAGCTCAAGCACAAGGAGCACATCGCGGCGTACGGCACGGGCAACGAGCGTCGTCTGACCGGTCGCCACGAGACGGCCAGCATGGACACGTTCTCGTACGGCGTGGCCAACCGCGGCGCGTCGATCCGTATTCCTCGCGTGGCGGAGGCTGAAGGCAAGGGCTACTTCGAGGACCGTCGCCCGGCGTCCAACATGGACCCGTACGTGGTGACTGGCCGCATTATCAAGACGACCGTCCTCAACGAGGCTTAAGTTTGTTACTGGCTTTGTAGTTTTCGTAGTCAGTTGTACTACAGATGCTTCTCTTTATTTGTAGAAGAGAATCAACTTGTAGTTCTCCCTATATATGCAAAAGAATGAAAGATACAACTTCTTTTGCAAGGTGTAGTATAAGACTTGTACTGCTCCTTGAAGTGTTGCATCCCAGAACCTGATCCGCCGGACTAAGCAGTTCATACTTTATCCAAGTCAATTTACCGGTAAAGAATTTCTCGCGTCGGTATCTTCTCGTCAGTATCGAATCCGCTTCAAGAGGCACAAAATGGCCGACCTGCTACCGAGTAGCCTTCCGTCCTCTGTGACGGACGCGTGGGCCATCGTAGCTTCTGTTCTACCCGTTCTACCGTTCAACGTCCCTACCAAGTTCTTAGCTGTGGCTGGAGCAGCAGCATTAGGGTATTACGTGGACCAAAAACTGTTAATTTCTTCCGATTTGTATCATTCCGGAATGCAGGCAGTAGCATTACTACAAGCCAAGCGTCACGCACGCAACGGAATGTTGATCCCTGACCTGTTTGAGCAGAGTGTTGGTCGTTGGCCACACAAGCCCTGCATGCAGTTCGGTCAGAGTATCCTGAGTTTCCAACAAGTGGACGAAGCTGCCAATCGAGTGGCTCATTGGGGCTTGCAATTGGGTCTCAAGCCTGGGGAGACGGTGGCTCTGCTCATGGAGAACAGACCGGAGTTCGTGATTGTGTGGCTGGGACTGGCCAAGATCGGAGTCGTCACGGCACTACTGAACACCCATTTGCAGCCTGATGGACTTGTGCATTGTGCTAAAATTGCTGACACCAAGTGGATGATTGTGGGTCAAGAACTGGCGGACAAGCTGAAGGATGTGGCTGACCAATTGGAGACTGTCACCTTTCATATCTATGGAAATGGTAGGTGATGAGGAACTACTCTGTGGATATTCCAGATGCTGAGCATTTGTGTGTGTTTTGTAGGGAATTTAACGCCTGAAGCTGCAGCTAAGTACCTTCCTAGAGCCTTATCGCTTGATGTTGAGCTGCAGAAGATGACGACGCAGAGGCCACCAGAATCTATTCGTCGTAATGCCAACATTTCGACGTCCGACATGGCGTTACTCATCTACACGAGCGGTACGACGGGTCTACCGAAAGCAGCCAGAGTCAACCACTTCAGTATCATTCTGCGGTCTTTGGCCTTCAAGTACTCGATGCACTTGTCCATGTATGACCGACTGTACTGTGCACTGCCGCTCTACCACACATCCGGAGGCAACTTGGCCGTGGGAATGATGATCTTCTCTGGTGCTACACTATGTATCTCTCGTCGGTTCTCGACTACCAAGTTCTGGGATGAAGTACGTGCGTATGACTGCACCGTGATTCAGTATATCGGTGAGATGTGCCGGTATCTGCTCAATGCGCCGGCTAAAGCCAACGATAAGGAGAATCATGTGCGTGCAGCTTTCGGGAATGGACTGCGACCTGATATTTGGGCTCCGTTTCAAGAACGCTTCGGAATTCCGTCCGTCTACGAGTTTTACGGCTCGACGGAAGGCCCCATGGGCATGCTAAATGCCTGTACGACCAAGGCGGATCAGGGACATCTCGGTCGACGTGGATTTATCAACAACATAGTCACTGGAGTGGCCATTGTCAAGTACGACGTCGAGAAGGACGACTATATCCGGTCCAACAAGGGTTTCCTGCAGTGGTGCGCTATTAACGAGCCTGGCGAGTTGATTGTCAAGGTGAATCGGAAAGATCCAGCTCGAGGTTTTCAGGGCTACTACAAGAACACGAAAGAGTCAAGTAAAAAGGTCCTGACCGACGTGTTCAAGAAGGGAGACATGTACTTTCGCACGGGAGATCTGTTCAAGGAGGATGAAAGACACTGCTGGCACTTCGTTGACCGCGTGGGTGATACGTTCCGCTGGAAGGGAGAGAATGTGGCCACTAATGAGGTTGCAGAGGCAGTCTCCAAGTTCCCTGGCCTCAGTGAGATCTGCATTTACGGCGTTGAAGTGCCAGGCAACGATGGCCGCGCGTGTATGGCAGCGATGGTGTTCGAAGAGAAGACGTTCAACTTGGACGAGTTCGCCACGTTCGTGAAGCAAAAATTACCTTCTTTCGCTATGCCGCTGTTCATCCGAAAGCTCGAGACGATATCTGTCACTGGCACAATGAAGCATGAAAAGGCCAAGCTGCGGAAGGAAGGAATGGATCCGTCCAAGGTTACCGACCGTCTGTGGGTTTTCAACCGATCCAAAGACAAATACGAGCAACTGACAAGTGAAAGCTACCACCAAGTGATCACCAGCTCTCGTCTCTAGAAGACTTCACTTCTTCTAGCAGTATTCGGAAGGTAACTGCTTAACGTTCGCACTAACTCATAACGCTTTTTGTTAGCAAGGTTCGGTTCGTGTGAAGACGTTCTCTTTGAGCTACACTGTTTTTTTTGTTATGTTGCTAACCACAGACCGTTTAATCGTCCCAGTCATCATGAACGAAGTTGGTATCGGCAGCAACTCCGTGGCTCAGAGCAGTCTACAAGACACAAGTGCATGTTAGAAGCATCAGACCAAGCAAAAAAGTCTATCAAATCCGTACTGGGTATGAAGCTTTCGTTGGTGCTGGAGCGGAAGATTCTTCTTCATCCCAGTCGTCATGGGCGAAGTTGTTGTCAGCTGCGACACCGGAGATTGGTGTCTTCCCATTGTCAACTGCTGATTTGGATTTCGACGATGAAGCACGAGGCTCGTGTTCCTGTTCCTCGTCCGAGTCGAAATACTCCGACTTCTTACGCTTGAACGGTTGAGTTTCAACTGTTCGTTGAAGGTTCAGGTGCTGTAGTTCCTCCCTAACGTCATCCTCGATCGGACTAGTTGAAGACGTGACAGGATCACGAGGACTCTCTTCCGGATCCTGCTTGCTTTCGTAACGGTAGTTGTCATCCTCCTCCTCGCTGTCGGACATGACGTTCTTGCACTGCACCGTCTCTAATGCCTCGGAAGAAGAACCCGACTTGATCTGAGCTACGAGTAAACTGCGAGAGCTGCTGGTAGTCGAAGGGCGAGGACTGTCGCGATCGTCTTCACTACTGCCATCGTCACTTTCTTCAAACTTGCTGGTACGACTGGTGATACACTCCTCTTCCTCTTCATGATGTGATGGCTGGGAGTAACGTGATGACTGGCGCTCTTCGCGTCTGACTTGACGTTTCTCTGGCGACGGGGAGCGGCGTTTTCGAGTGTCGTAGTCGTCGCAGTCGTCTCGAGGGCTGCGACGACGGCTGCGATCGTGCTCTCGTCGATTGTCCCTGTCATCACGATCGTTATCATGACGGTTTGATCGGGCAGAACGATTTCCTCGCTCCCTATCGTCCTCTCCAGATCGACGTTCACGGTCCCGATTTCGTTCCCGGTCGCGTTCTTGGTCACGTTCTCTGGCTCGGTCTCGGTCTCGTCGGTCTCGTTCTCGTTCTCGTTCCCGGTCCCGATCATGTTCTCGTTCTCGTTCTCGTTCTCGCTCCCGTTCTCGGCCCGATCGGCGCCTGCGTTGCTCTCGATTTTCTTCTTCTTCCCGCTTTGACTCTCGTTCCGGTTGTGACGTTCGTTCCCGTCTCGATTCTGCTGGTGTCGATTTCACGGTAGCGACAGGTTTTGGTGGGTTGCAGAGCTTGTAAAGACTGTCGGACCAGAGACGATGCTCGACTGCAGTCTCTCCTTTCAGTCGAAGCGTCCGAGATGGAGCTACAACCTCAATCATTTCCTGAGCGCAGTAGGGTAAGTACATTTAGTGAGTGAAGAAGGACGCTTGACTTACTCGACGGCAGTAGATGCCGCTGACATCCTCCACGTAGAGCCAACCTCTCGGTTCCTTCGCAGTTCTGCAGATTGAAAAGGTAAATGTAAGTAAGTTGGAATGCTTCGATAAGGGATTACAGAACGCACTTGCTGGTAGAGTAAGAGATGACGAGCTTCTCCTGAGAACCTGATCCTGGAACGAAACCCACTTTGAACCATCGTCGGTTCATGTTCTTGCCGAAGAAGCTAGGGTTGCTATTGATCTTGATCATCCAGCCTTCCAGCATGGAGATATCAACACCATTTACTATTGTCTTGGACATTTTTTCCTTCTCCTACGAAGCGGAATGAATACTGGTGCAGTAACGAACGAGCATTTTCAACGTCAGGTGTTTTTAGAAAACCGGTTGAAACTCCTCCAAGATCATCGAAATTCTGGCTGTATTATCTCAGCAAAAACGTCGTGAAAACGTCTTCAAGTAGAGACCTCCATTATTTCTGTGGCTTCCCTTTTGGACGAGTAGGATTCTACTTCCTTGCATTGCGGCGTTTGAGGATATCCAGTGCTTCATAAAACCCAGACACGTCTTCCTCCACGGTGCTAAGAAACGAAACTCATTGTTAGTGGCTCATTTGAACACATCGGTAGTTGCAAAAGTCCCCATACCTGGCTGTACTTTGCCTGGCGACAGATGAACGCTGTGATTTCTTCCCATCCGACTCAAATGTTGATTTTCTTGGGATACTCTCTGGTCTCTCAGGCGACACCGATTTTGTTGGTACAGACACCACCGACCTTTGCTTCCCAGCAGATTGATTCCCTTCCGGCTTCCCTTGAGCTAGCAGAGTTTCTGTTAGTAGAGCTCCTTTACCCTGCCGTTGGTACCACAGATCGAAATCCTTTTGCAACTTGATGCGGCCCATTTCCAACATCTTCTGGATGTGTTGAATCTCCTTCTTGAGCTCACTGAGTTCGTTGAATCCTTTCTTGTACGCGACTTTGTGTATGTCGATTTCTTCTTTGAGTTTCTGTTCAGTTGCTTCAAATTCTGCTCGAGCTGCTGCTGCTTCTGTATCGACAGTTTCTCCTCCAACATCAATCAAACCTTCGTCCGCTATGGCCTGTTGCTTCCGGAGTTTGTCAATTTTCAAAGTCAAAGCCTTAATCTGGTTCCGAGCGTCATTTACTTCACTGGCAAGGGCCTTGGCACTGTCATATTTGCGTTTCAGCGCGATTTTGTTGTCTCGGATCGCGTCGTTCTTTGGATATTGTGCCTTGAAAGCTTCAAACGCCTTCGTCGGATCTTCAAGGATAGCTGGATCAACTACCAAGGTCGAAGCGTAGCCACCAGGCTGTTTCACTGGCTGTTTCTGGGGTCTCGCTTCTCGATGCTCATCTTGGTTGCTTGTGTACTCCACGAAATTTCTGGATAGCAGCTCTACTGGTACTGCACCGTCATTTTTCTTGCGAATCATGTTAACCATGATAGCTATCTCGTTGTCGCGTTGTTGCACGAGTTGTTCCAGTTCATTTACACGCTGTTCAAGCTCCTGGTTGTTGCCTCCAGTTCCAGCAGAGATGAGCTTCACACCAAGAGTTCCAGTGCTACCAGAAGCGGCTGCTGCACCGGCGGCGTTCGCCATACCCTTGAGAATATCAAAGCAAGCCTTCATCTTGGTGTAGGTGAATTCCCCCATGGATAAATGTGCGCTCAGTTCGGAATCGTTGACAAAATCCAAACATTTCTGCCGTAGCTTGTCCATTTCGTAGTCTTTCAACGCTTCACCTTCATTCTACGAAAGACCACGATTTAGTGTCAATTACGTGTATCTACTCAGAGCTTGACGTACCACATCGCCCTTGAGAATCGCTATTTCCTCTTCAAGACTAGCAACGCGGGCTTTCAACTGGCGAATAATTACTGAGGGGTCCACTTCCTCGTTCAGTCGAGCATCATTCTTCACTCGAGCCACTCGTTGCGCAAATCTACACGTCGACACAGATTCCTACGTAAACCAAACATTAGGAACGGTCTAAAGCCAAATCATACCAATAAATACTTACATCAGTTTGATCTTTCTCAGGGCTCACAGTGGCCACCATGACAGTCTTGCAGTTTCCTCCAAGAGAATCACGCAGTACCGATGTCATCATAGAGTTTCTATACGGAATATGCGTTCTCCCTTTCGTGTTCTTCTCATGTAATGCTACAATGACCATCTCCAGATAATGAAGACTCGTGTTAATGTACGCAGCTTCACGCAGTAATTGTCCCTTCGCTCCCGTCTTGTGAGCTCTCTCAGACCCTGCAAGATCCACCAGATGCAGTTTTGACCGTAAAACCACTTCACTTCCCACTCTCCTCGTCTCCAAAGACACTGTAAAGATACAATGTGATCGAGAAGATGCTAAATTCATTGCCGTCTCACTCACAGCACGGTTCGTATCTCCTAGAAAGAGCAAATTAAGTGCGTCCTCTTCACTTGTCACTGGATGCATGGACAGATTCCTCAGATGGCAATTGCCGTCTTCATCCTCTAACATGGCTACACGAGGCAGATCATCCAGAGATTTCGTAGATTCATGATTCGGATCCAGTAAATCGTATCCTTGATTGTTGTAAATCTCCAAATACGAAATCTGCGCGATGATCTGTTCTTGACTGGAATTTCGCATCTTTTCAAAGATTAAAGACAAAGCACGTGGAATCAGTCCACGGTCTTCATATCTCTCTGCTCCTCCTGTGATAGTGAACGTTTTACCCGAACCAGTTTGGCCATAGGCGAAAACAGTCGAGTTAAACCCATTTAGAGCACTTTCAACACAAGGTCTTCCCACCCGATCGAAAACTTCCTCTTGTTTAGCTTCCATCCCAATAACAGAGTCGAATCGGAACTTGTAGGATGTTCTGGAATTGTTAATTAAACCAGCTGCTATGTCTCTTGGGATATCGTATTTCATCATATTAGTGTCTTCATCCCAAGAGAAAAAGCCTGAAGGTTTACGTGATGGTTTAACACGTAGGAAAATACGGATATTGGACTCTTCATCCTGTTGCTGGCCCTCATCTCCGTTCAATGTGGACGTTGTATCATCCTGATCTTCATCCTGTATAATATCTTCTCGATTCATTGGTTTAAAGATCTTTTAAGAACTGTCCGGTCGCATTTAGTTTAGACACTTCAACATCATTAGCCAATCAGAAGTCAGTATTGCCTTCAACTTTAAACACAGTTTTTCGAGTTGCAAATGAAGTTGACACGTCGTTCGCTGTTTGAAAATAAGGGAGTGGATTCAAGTGGAGCTACATGGAGCTCACTCAGAACAGCGTGTTCAAGATTTAGAGAATTACATTAGAAATACGAGCTGTTGCAGTTTTAATTGTGCCCTGTTTAATTGTGACACTGCAAATTGACGCTTTGCCACTTGCCAAACCTTCTGAAGGGATTCAAGCCAACAAGTGGTTCTTTGAGCGTGAGTATTACGCGTATATCGTCATGACAAGTCTCCTCCAGTTCCGGACGGGTTTACGTTTCCTAACAGCTACGTTATCCGAGATACTTTAATTGTAGCAGCGTTAAGTGTTGGGGTTCTCTATGGTTTCGCACAACAATCGGTTTCCCAGTTCCCTTCACAACGTTGACTGTCGTTCCTGTATGGGCTACGTGAATTGTGGTTGGCATGACAATACAGTGGTTAAAGAGACTCCCGGATCTGGTAAAATCCTGTTGTGGATGTGCAATATGGCGCTCATGTTCACGTAGCCTCCGTACTTTTACACGTACACGACGCTGTCTAACAAGGCTCAAATGGCGTTTACAGTGCTTTTACCGATGATAAAAATGTTTATGAGGAACATTTTCGCTCGAGCGGTGGGCCATTTAGGCGATGAAATCCCTCAGCTTGTGCTGTTCAATGCCGACGTCTTCGGCTCGTTGTTTATCTCGTACTGTATGCAGAGTACACCTTCATTCTGGACAACGTTGGAGATAATGATAGCAGGCGCTGTGACGATGGGGCTGGCACTGAAAGATATTGAGATGGAGCGTGTGGAACTAATCCAGTTGAGCCGACGATAAACTCATTGGGAATAGCTCCCACGGGCCTAACAACTTCACAGGATTGCGGGACCATAAACTACGAACTGACGCAATCGATGAAATCGTCATCTCTTTTATCCAATCTTAAACTGAAACAGGAATCCATGCCTCGGAAAGCTTTTAAAAACTACGGATATCGTTGGCAAAACGCCACAGAACACTGTATTTTGCTTTCTGCTGGGTAAATACACGTTTGGAAGAGGCCAGATACACCCTATTGGAAAAGGACCAGCAAACAAAGATAACGGAGCTGGAAAGGCACAAATTGCTAGAACCCTATCAGCTCGGATTTCAGTTGATAAAAGATACACACTATATGGCGGAGTTCCTACTGCTCATTAACTACGTTGAGGCGATCATACGTCTTGTTTTCAAACACTACGTACCAAATGCGATAATTGGGATCTCACACCGTGAATGTTGCAGCTTTTTACCTATTTATCACGTACCACCTGCCAAACCGAGAGTATTACACTGTATTCGACCATGTGGACGGGCAACAACTCGTTCAGACGCTGAATATCGTCATGATGTACTGCTTGCTCCAGCTCTTTTCTCTGTTGTTCGTGACGAAACGGATGCTTGGGCTTCCCCCGATTCAACTTGTGGCTTTTGTGCTCGAGAAACAGATCGCTTGGGTGCAGACCACGTTTTGGCTCTTTTACAACGTCCACAGCATTTAGGTAATTTAACGTTCATGCTATGTAGTCATCTATGAGACGTCTCATTGCGTGCAAAGTTATCCTACGTGTTTTATACGTTAGGAAGATTAAGAAAAAGATGGGCGTTTGTTCCCTACTCGGCTAGAGTTCATTATCCAACTGACCCAACCGGTAACGCATCGACGGAATCTGTCCTGATGAAGTTTTTTCTAGCCGTGATCGCCGCTGTTGTGCTCTTTGGAGTCCAAGCCAACGCTTCACCGAACGTTCGTGCGGCCTACCACTCGGATCTCCCGCCTCCAAACAAGTTCAACCCCCATCAACTGGACTGTAGAAGCGAATATTCCCGCGATTGCCGAAAGCTGGTGGCAAAAACAACTTGAGTGCGATCATTCATCGTAAGTTTGATAACCATCAACAAGCGGTAGTCCGAAAAAACTACACTTCAACTCCTTCAGTCTTCAGTACCCATTCCGTTTCCATTACGATCACCAACTTGCCCCGCTTCGGCTGGAAACCCCACTCGGACATGCTGCTTTTTGGCAGTTCATCTTAACACAGCCAACGTCTGGGTGTTCCCACATAAAATCTTTCAACTTGGCACAGAAAACCAGAGCCACCGCCCACTTTTCTCTCCACATAACGTTCAATCCGCTGATTATTTCTCCCATCATAGCTTTATTCACTAGTGCTGCCCCATGTTTGCAGTGACAAACGAGAAGTACGTCGCCACTAGAGCCCTGAACGTAATGACATTGTCCGAGGAGCGTTAAGTGGCCGAAGTTGCATCCAGTATCGTTTGCTGCAAGGTTAAATTCCGGCCATTTCGCATTCGGTGGGGATAAAAACGGGATCGTCGTCTCGGAGATCTTCAATGCAGTGTATCCATCCAAGAAATTGGTGACTGTAACTTGATTCTCCGTGACAGCTTCTCTCATTGCCATCATCTCGAAATCTTCCTGGAATTCGCCCAATAATCCACTGAAAAGAGAGATTCCTGTACCCCGTTCCTCCGTGAGGCACAGAAAATCATATGAGCGATTGCATTCTCGTACGTCTTGAAGTCATTTTCAGCCACAGCAACTTCATCAGTAGCAAAATCGTTTCCTTCCAGGTACTTCATGAATATTTGCCACATAGGAAGTATTACCACGAGAGTAAGCAGAACCAGGATCCCCACCCAAAACCGAGAGGTACAGCAACAACCCCCCATACTCGGGATGTAACAACGCGGTGTGCATACTACACCTTGAACGTTTGAGATACCGTCACGTACAGTCAATTGATCATCCACCAGACTGGCAAAGTGTACGCAGCATCCAACAGCTCAGTCAGACTACATTTGGGGTTCTCCAGAGCGTTTTTGACGACGATTTCAACGAAAAAAAGTGGCGAATCGGCCTCGAGACCCTTCCTTCACGACCGGATACCGCTGATCGATTGTACTGCTTGTTTCTTCTCATCCTCGAAAGGAATGAAACGGTAAAGTGGAAAACGAGGAACAAGTGTCATCCACAGTCGCTCCTGATTCGACTGATCCATCAACGTACTGATCTTAGGATCCGTCCCCATTGGAACAACCACCAGACGACACGTACGGAAGATATTCACTCGGAAAGCTGCCATGTTCTCGCCTTGTTTCACCTCCATTTCGTCCAAGATGACCAAAATTTCAACACCAACATTTCATCACGTACGGCATCGACAGTTTTTCGATCGCATTTCGTTACATCCAACTTGATCATCGCTTCGAAGCGGATAATACATGGCTGCTGATTGTCGTCCAGCCTGCACGACTTTAACAAGGCACATTTCCTGCCATACGTCCATAGTTTCTCGTTTTCATAAAATGCCGAACTTGGCGTTTTCAGACGTTGCATCAGGTAAGCTCATTGTCATGACGCTCCGAAAATTGCTCGAGAAGTCACAGAAGCATTGGTAAATATCTTGGGAACACATACCAAGGCTACACACAAGCGCGTAGAACTACGGCCGATGCCCTTTTAGAGCAAAGGCGAGTTGAGACTTCCCCACTCCGGACGAACCTTGCACACAAATAAATGGGAGCACCTGAGTATTGAACTGGTAGAATTCGTCAATTGTCGTCAGGATTTGTCGACTCTATTCTCCACAGTCGCGTTGGATCAGTCCCCCCACTTTTTGGTAATCTTGCAGAGCTGTTATGTGATTAGACCCCCATTCTACAGGGCATTCGATCGTCTTTGGGATTTTCACCAAAATATTCACCCCTTGACATAGTCCCCCAAAATGTTCCCCGACTATCTCATAGCCGTGTAACACCTTCAACTTGTCTAAGCAGATCGAATCATCCGTCGCTTCTTCTTCAGTCATCCATGCGCCATTGGAAGTCTTTGCCAGGAAAAAAACTGGACTTTGGTACGATAACTGTAGTGTCGACTTTCCTACCACGACACCGATTCGGCAGGATGAGCGTTGATAGAGAAGACGCCTCGCTTCCCCACCTCAGCACAGAAGATCTTCACCATTGTCATTCGAGTTGGCAAATTCACGGATGAAAGTGTATGAGGCTTGGAATCTACGCATGATGGCAATAGTACCTACTTGTTTATATTTTGACTGTTTTGACCTTCTGTACTACTCACCACCTAGAAATAGTCATCGACCCACGAGGAAGTCACACCTTCTTGATGGTCTTAATACATCATCTGGCAGTAAAAGCGTGGGAATCCATCCAAGTGGAGCTACATGGAGGCTACTCCTCCAAGCGTGTACTGAATCTGGCTCGGTATGTTCGCGAAACCAGCTTGACACGCGCAATTCTCGCAACTATGGGGACCCCACTGCCATGTTTGCTCGTGACTTTACTTATTGACATTATACGTCTCTCTCACCCTTACGACGGGGTTAAAGCCAACAAATCGTTCTTTATCCGAGAATTCTACGCTTACATCGTCATAACTTTCCTCATTCTTCATCAATTTCGCTCTGGCGTCCAAGTACTCCCCTACTCCAATTTAAAAGTCGTCCGGGATTCATTTATTGTCGCGATTTTCAGTATGGCGTTTGTCTACGGCCTGACGTTAACGATTGGGTTTCCACTGCCTTTCACCTTTTTAACCGCAATGGGTGGCTAGGGTGGTTTAACCTTAACTGCGATGACAATTCAATGGGCGAGAAAGGTAAAAACGACTCCGAAAGCAGGGGTAATGCTATTTGGGATGTTCCGCTTGTGGTGCTGCGAAGTCGTGCTGGTTTCCATCTACCCACCGTACTTTTACATCTTTACGACGTTATCTCCTAGTCATCAAATGGTGTATACGGTGTTATTACCAGTGTTGAAACTCTTGATGAGGAATTTATTCGCTCGAGCTGTCTACCACTTGACTGACGAGACACCAGTTCTTGTCGTTTATAATGCGGATGTTTTCGGATCGTTGTTTGTAGCCTACTGTATGCAGAGTGCACCTTCCTTTTGGACAACGATGGAGATTATGGCAGCCGATATCCTGCTGATGGGGCTGGCTTTACGAGACATCGAACGTTCACGTGTCGGTTTGGCCGCTTTAGAGCGTCAAGTTGACAGTATGACGGTGTGGAAGAGCTACCAAGGCATCAGTTTGAGTTCTCGGGTACCAACGACACTTGATCGAGCTAGTATTTTCATTAGCCAAGAAGCGGAAGTTGCAGTAATACCTACGCTGAAACTGACTCCCATGGCCCCGACTATAAAAGAAGTACTAAATGGTACACAGCGAAAGACGAAGGTGTGGAGGAAATCTCTCCGAAAGAACATTCGAGTCCTTCCTATATTGAAAACACAGGAAGTGGCACCTGGCCATAGTGCGGCGAAACAACCAGCTACAGCTGCAAAGCAGTATGTACGAACGGTTGAGCGATTGCTGTACATGGCGGAGTTTCTTTTGCTGATTAATTACGTGGAGGTCATGGTCCCTCTTGTTTTTTGTAAGTTTTCGTAAATTGCTCGTAAGGTTTCGTTCTAACGTTTTTGTTTTTTTAATTCAGCCATTTACTTAGTTGCCACGTATTACCTCCCGAATCGCGATTATTATAGTATCTACGGCGGAATGACGCAGGAGCAGCTCCTCCAGACATTAAGCAACGTGCTGTTCTACTGCCTCCTCCAGCTTCTTTCACTGCTTGTCTTGATCTTCGTACTGGCCCGAATGTTCGGGCACTCTCCAGTCCAGCACTTGTCTTTTGTGCTTGAGAAACAACGCGACTACGTACAGCTTAGCCTCATCTTCAATCTGTTCTACAATGTACAGTCATCTCTGCAACACTTTGGCAAGTTATTTGGTAGGAATCAGTTTAGAAACTTAATTCTAACCCAAGTTTCTTTTTTTTTGCAGGCTACGACTATACTTTCAAGTTCGTGTGGTTATCCAACGCCGCCAATTCGACACATGTCTCGTAGAATTCCAACTACCTTGTCACGACTCATTGACGATAGGGACGCAAGCCTCTGCATTAAACACAAAGTTAATCCACAACAAATCGACACGAAAAACCAGACAACGTACTGTAAACTTGCCACGCCGGCTCATGCAGTGCCAACCAGTAGAACGTCAGCTGACATTCTCCTTTACACAGCTCATTGTACGACACCGGCAAGTGAGCAGGATACGTCGTGAACGCAGCTCGACAGTCATCGTCATGCAATGCCAGACGATCATCAATCCAGACTTCGCACGGTCCGTGGTGAGACTCCACAAATCCCTTGTGCTCCTCGTTGTTCTGCCAGCGAACTTCCGAAGCCCCCGTGACGTTAACAGGAGGGATATTATCCTTAGTATTCCCACAATCAAGTACCACAAGATCCACAATCTCACGCAGAGATGAGAAGTTGGAGTGATGGAAGGCAGAAGCGAATGTTGCAGCGTTGAGCTCCGGACTGTCGTTCCACTTCCTCCCACCGAAAATACTGGGGTTGATACTCTCAGTGATCGTCGTCACAAACGATGTAGCAGTGTACGGATCTCGATAGACGGCAGCTGGAAACGACAGGAACCCATGGGCGTGCACCAGTGGGGAAGAGCATACAGCAACGATAGTCACAAGACGGACCATCTCAGTTACACTCATTCTAGATTTGAGCTTGCAAAGGTTGAATTGAAAATGAAGAAGGGTGAGGTGGTTCTCATTGTTGCAGTAGTGACGACTTTACTGGTTATCAGATTCTGCAATCGTAAGACAATTGAGTTGTCTTTTTACAGCCAGGAAAATCGGAATGAGTAGTCATAACCTACGTGATAATACACGTCAGTTCTGAGTAATTTTACGACAACAAATGTATTGACTCACCTAAATGCTTCAAAGATCCTTGCGCGGTGTAAAACAACCAGAAAACCAGACACATCTGCACCCAATCTACTTGTTTCTCCAGTACAAACGCGATATGTTGAATTGGTGAGTGACCCAACATGCGTTTTAGTGAACCGATCAGTACTAATAAGGAGAGAAATTGAAGGAAACAGTAGAGAAGGACGTTGCTTAGTGTGTGGAGTAATTGATGCTGATCCATTCCGTCGAAAAGAGGGTAGTACGCTCGGTTGGGCAGGTGGTACGTCGTTACCAGGTAGATTGCTGAAGAACAAGTAAGTATTCAAGTGAGAAACTACCTGTAATCAGATGTGGTAGAGTAAAACTTACAGAAAACCAGGGGGATGATAACTTCGACATAGTTGAGGAGTAGAACGAACTCTGCCATGTAGAGCAAACGTCGAAGTTTTACGGTGTAGCTCCGCTTGAGTGAAACACGCGCCAGTCGGCTTTGAGTTGGAATAACTTCTCTCATCGACAGGGGGGCTGTACTACCGGTACTACGCGAAGTAGTATTCTGCACTAGAACCACAGACCCTTTCACTTTCTTCCCTATCAAGTCCAGTGCATTTGGTCCTGTTCGTTCTCCAGGTAGTATCCTCGCAAAAGACCGGTTCTGAGAGAGAAAAGGACCTTGTTCATGAGCTAACAACACACTCGCTCGATCTAGTGCTGTTGGTTTTCTTCCTTTAATTACGATGTACTCAAGTGCGTTGTGGTGGCTGTTCCAGATATCCAATCTCCGTTCCAGAACTACCAGTTCTTTGTGGATTTTCTTCAGATCGTTTAGAGATATTCCCATAACGAGGATATCCACAGCCATAATAGTCAACGTCATCCAGAGTAAAGGCGAATTCTGCATACAATAAACCACGAACAACGAGCCGAAGACGTCAGCGTGGAAAACTACCAGCCCTGGAGTTTCATCGCCTAAATGACCAACCGAACGGGAGAATAAATTACGCATCAGTAGTTTCAGTACTGGGAGAAGTAGAGCAAACGCCATCTTCGCTTTGATGGTGGAGATTGTTGAAAAAACGTAAAAATACGGTGGATAGATGAAAACCAGCATAAATTCACATAGCCACAATTTTATCGTCCCAAGAAGCATTTTACCAGCTTTTGGCGTTGTCTGAAGTTTAGGAACCCATTGAATTGCGATCGCTGAAGCAATAGAAGAAGCCCACGTTGGAGTCGCAACCACATTCGTGAAAGGCAATGGGAAACCAATAACCAGCGTCAGTCCATATAGACTAGAAACAGTTAAAGCCGATACGATCAGAGTATCTCGGACCAATTTCCATGTCGAATAGGGAAGGAGAGACACTCCTTTCCGAAACTGGTGAAGTGCAAGTGACGTCATCACTACGAAAGCGTAATATTCACGTACGAAGAGTAATTTATTGGCTTCGACGCCTTTGGACGGATCAGCAAGAGGTATAATATCGATCAAAAGCGTCACGAGAAGACAAGGTACTGGTGTTCCAATGGAGACGACAACTGCTCGAAGCCAACTCGTCTCACGTGTGTATTCGGCTAAGTCTTGCACGCGATTGGCGGAATAGCTCCCGTGCAGCTTCACTTGAGTGGCCTTCCACAACTTAACGAGAAAGCGGCATTTTGAGCTCATCAACGGGAGTAATAGATGAACGCTGGTGTCGGGCATGGCGTAAAATTAGCTGCTCGAACTTTCATTTCGGAGAACCAGTAATTTTTGGAGATACACTACGATCACACAGCTGGAGCAGGACCATCGCTTCAGCAGCAATATCACGCTGAATTAGCGAGGTGTTGCTGGTGCTGTACCTTGTTTCTTGTCGATACGAACAATTCGGTGGTGCTTCAATGGACCAACTTCTGTACATGTCAACATTGCTGACTCGATGTCGACAATGTTGACCACTCCAAAAGTTTTCTTGAAGAAAAGGTCACCCCACTGACTGCATTGCTTGTTCTTGCCCCCTCGATGATACCATTTCGAGTCGAGATCGGTTCGAGCATGCTCGACGTAAAAATTTGTCATTTAATGAACACTAAAAAATGAAAGACGGGCCTTGGGAAGTTTTTGGGAAGTTCACTTTACAAATTGCTTCCAGAATCGCAAGCCTCCCTCGTTTTCCCTGCCAAGCGTCTGACCTTCATTCTTTTACTTCTTGGAGCAGTGTTCTCAATTGCCAGCGCTACTGCATCCACCGCTGTACAGAACAAGAAGGATGCGGCCGTTCCGAGTGTCGATGACAACAAATTCCTGAGAGGTATCGAGACAACCGACAGTGAAGAGCGATTGGGCATCAGAGACCTCTTGGGCAGGAAGAAATTCGAGAAGATGTTGCTCGATGACTGGGAGAAGCTGAGCAAATACAAGACAGACACGATCGTCTCCAAGTTAAAGGGCACCAAGTACAAAGCGAATCTTCTGGACTATCTCGACTGGCGGTCGCAGGCTCTTCGTGCGGGTATTCTTTAGACAAACAATCAATCGATACATTGCTTTCATCTTGCCGCATTGGGCTCATAACCATATTCTTGGAAAGATAGCAAGTTCTCTCACATGTGAAACCCTCGATGGCAATTGGTTTTTTCGCGTTGATGAAGCATCCTGTATTTTGTTCTTTTGATAAGATCTAAACAAATTTTTCCAATGAGCTTGGGTTCTATAAAAGTTGCATCAATCTGACAATTCTACTTGACAGGAATACTCAAAACAGTCACAACATGTTAATCATCGTTAAGCTCTATTCACTCTACTGTATTAGCAATGATAGAATGAAGAAGCCGTAAGCAAGAATCCACTGAAATGACTAAATGCGGGAATAGATTAACAACAGTAGGCTTCATGTTATGAGACTGGAAAAAAACTAAATTTGCTCTGTAAAAAAACTCTTGTATACCTACGTGCAATACTTCAAGAAGTTTAGTAAGTCTCCACTGCGGTTCAGTTTAGTGTTACCTCGAGAAATCAAAACGTACGCAGAATTTACGAAGAAAACGTAATTGACGCATGCCTGAAAATAAAAAAATGCCTGGATATCCTAATGAAACTGGTTGCCGTCGCTGTTGTATCGTGTCTTACTCACTCTAAGATCGCATTGATCTTTTCGCATTGCCACATTACCCGTGGTTCATGACGTGATGCTACGGCTTTTCTTTGGAGATTTAACCGTTTGTACTTCCTGACATCGCTCAATCCAACAATTCAGCAGTGTGTTCGACCAACATGCCAAGCATTAGAGACGACGGAACATTGCTTTTTCTTGTGCCCTGCCTTACAGCCATTCTGGCGCCAGAAATGGTCATTCTGGTCACGATTCTTTAGAGCTGAATTGACTTGGAAAATATTGCTCTTCCCGAAGCCGCAGGACGTACGCACAAATTGGAGGAAGTATTAACAAGAGATATTACTACTGTGGAGAGTTCAGACTGCTGTAGCCTTTCATGCAACTTGGAGATGACATTTACTTTCGAAAAAAAATAATAATAAGGGCCTCCTGGTGGTCCACTGGTCAAAGCACCACAAAGCTATGAACTTATCGTAGGTTCGAGTCCCTCCGGGGACTTCCTTTCCAGATGATAAGAAATGATTAGCATTCAAAAATTCAATATCCCATTCAAACAATTCACAATCACAATCAAACCTTCAGAATTCAATAGCCAAGCCAAGTACATGTAGTAGCATCCAGGAATAACCAGTTATGTATGTATGTATGTAAACGCGTTTCGCGAGCCGTCTTGCCACCGCGGTGGCTCAACTTCCGCATGCGTCGGGTTATCTCTCATTCTCTACGTTTCTCTCTTCTCTCGACCAGAGTCCATTAAGCGGCGCGCACGCTATGAGCGCTTCTGTTAGATCCCTCCAGGCAGCGCGATCCTGTGCGCATAGGCGGAGGAGGTACAGGTCTGGGGCACATTGAAGCCGGTGTCCAGCAGAAAGTGTCTGAAGGTCGGCATCGAGGACGGTTGGTAGCGTTAGTCGGTGTCTGCCTCTCCACTTGCCGGTCGTATTGGGGTTGAAAAAGGCTGCCATGAAGCGGTACGCTGGAATGCCTGCTGGTCTGCGGAGTATGTGGCCGAAAAGGCTCCATCGGCTGTGAAGCAAGTGAAATCGGAGTGGCTGGGTTTTGGTACGGTCGTAGAGCTTGTCATTGGAGATCGTGTCTGGATATCGTACTCCAATCACTTTGCGGAGCTGTTGACGATGGAAACTCTCGAGGTTGTGGAGCTCGGAGTCGGTAAGGGCCCAGGTTCCGCAGTTGTAGAGTAGAATCGGCAATACGTAGCAGTTGTAGAGGCGGAGGCGTGTAGTTTCCGAGGTCTTCGATGGACGAAGCCAAATTTTCCACATACGGTGAAGTGCGGCAGTCGCTAAATTCTTGCGGCGGGAGACGTCTTCGGCGTCGCCGAGGAGAGACCCTAATTTTCGCGTAATGCGCCAATCTTCATCTTTGGCACGTGTGATCCGGTTGGACTGGGCGGTTGGGCTGCGGTGAACGATGGTGTGTTCGGTCTTGGACGTGTTCATCTGGAGTGACCATTTGGCCAGGACTGCTGGGGCTTCGGTCTCGATCTGGGTAGCTATCTCAGCGCTCTGGCAGACGAAATCGGCGTCGTCAGCGTACACGATCATATCAGCAAGAAGATCATGGGGTACGTCGAGTTGGCTGGCTAAGTCTCGTAGGGCTGCTTCGAGATAAACAACAAAAAGAACAGGGGAAAGTGAGTCACCTTGGGGAGTACCTGTATTGCTCTCGAACGGTGAGAGCAGGCGATTGCCGAGTCGGAGGGAGAGCATAGTGTCCCGTAGTAGTAGGCGGATCAGTCGAAGTTCGTCGTCATCGAGGAGTGGCTTGAGCACGGAGAGAAGTTTGTCGCGGTTGACAGTGTCAAAAGCACGTGAGAGGTCGATCCCAAGAATGTGGAATCGGTCTTTGTATCTCTGAGCGCGTGCTGCTATCCACCTGTGGGCCCACACTGCGTCAGCAGTGCTGCGACAGGGTCTGAACCCGCTTTGGTGCGGGGACAGGAATCGTTCGACCTTGGGGGAGATACGGCGAAGCACCACCAAAGAAAACGCCTTACGGATGCTGTTGAGTAGGACGATAGGTCGAAGGCTGGCGCATTGGCCAGCCGGCTTGTTTGGCTTGGGGAGTCCGAGGAGAATCCCGTCGCCCAGGTGGATGTTGTCTCCTGTGGTAAGTCCGTGATTGATGATGTCGGCCAGGGGTTGAGCTAATAGATCTGATCCATACTTCAGTAGCTCGGCAGGGATGGAGTCAGGGCCCGTAGCGCGTCCATTGCGTAAGCGGCGGAACGCGCGATCAAGCTCGGATGCGGTGATCGGGTTGTTCAGAGGGCGCGGTAGATCGTCGGCTGCGACGGGCGTGCGCGTGGGGTCTGAGAACTGCTCTTGGAAGTGTTGCTTGATTTTAGCGCCTGCTTCTTGGCGACCGAGAATATATTTACCTGTGGAGTCACATAACGAGGTTAGTGGTGAGCGTCGACGGAAGAGAGCTCGCGTTGCTTCAAATACTTGAGTCGAGCGGTTCGACTGCTCAATAATAGCGAGTTTTTCGTCGATGAGAGCTCCAGCGAGAGCTTTGCTGCGTTCTCTAATCTGGTGGAGAAGACGATTGCGTTTGACCCGCAGAGCCTTGACGTCTTGTTTGTGGTCGTTGTAGATAAGCTGCCGGAGTTGACGTTGTTCGTAAGAGAGGCGGGAAAGCTCGGGATCGGTTACTTTGGTGTGGTTGATGAGTGGCATGTAGCCAACAGAGTCTGCCGCAGCCTCTATTGCGGAGTTAAGCGTGGTTGTCCAGTGTTGGTTCGTGGTCGCCCGATGGTCTGGGAGGTCAGCCAGGTTTTTCTCGAGAAGTTGTCGGTACATGGCGCGATACTTGCTGTCACGTACGAGGAGATGTGTCGCCAGGCGTGTTTCAGCTTCGCTACTATGCGCTTGTTCTTGACGTCGGCGTAGTCCGCGTAGGGCGCGGAGGTCGAAGTCGAGTGTGACAAGCTTGTGGTCCGACGGTGTGAGTGTGCCGCCCCAGGATTGCGCGTTGCAGCATAGTTTCTTCGTCCGTTGGCTGCAAATGATGTAGTCGATCTGGTTGAAGATGCAGTGATCCTTCAGTCGGAGTGTCCATGTTGTGATGTTACGGGCGCGTTTTCGGAATGCTGTATTAGTGATAAACAAATCATTAGCGTCACAGAAAGAGGCGAGGATGTGGCCGTTGCGGTTCCTTCGTCCGCGACTCCATTTCCCAAGAAATGATTCATTTTCGCGGCGTTGACCGATTTTAGCGTTGAAGTCACCCAGAATGATTGTCGTGTCACGTTGGGGGAGCTTGGATAGCGCTGTGTTCAGGTCTGCGTAGAAGCTGTCAATCGCTGTTACAGGGTACCCACTGTGGGGTGAATAAGCGTTGACAATGTTCACTCGTTGGGCTTTAGGTAGACGTAGTTGAAGTACTCCAACACGGTCGGATTGAGCCCAGTATTTGTGGAGAAACCTGCGTAAATGGGGGGAAATGGCGAAACCAAGACCTTGCCTTCGGTTTGAACATGGGAGTGTTAGGAGATGATACGTACCGGTCTTCTGCTCACTCTGGAAAGTAATACGAGTTTCTTGAATCCCTAGTATATCGACCTTGTATGCTGACAGGTCTCTAGGAAGCGTCTCATGCTGCTTCCGCTGGGAACCAATAGATTGCACATTAAACGTACCTAGTCGGAGATGCCGGGAATTCTTCGTGCGTGGCTGCGTGCGTCGTGGCGGCTTGACTGGCGGCTGGGGATGAGAGAGATTAGAGAGAGGTGTGTTGAGAGAGAGACCCGTCAAAGACTGACGGATGCCGTGAAGCAACCGTCGGAAGGCTTGAGCTAGCATCATGCTGGCTCAGGCTTCCCGGGAGGGCGTCACCCCAACCCGACCAGGATAATAACCAGTTAATCAACTTCAATTTCCTTTCCAGATGATAAGAAATGATTAGCATTCGATATCCCATTCAAACAGCCAAGCAACCAGGAATTAATCAACTTCAATTTCCTTTCCTTTCGAAAAACGGAGGCGCAACTACCAAACGTGGCAAACGTACTGTCGTCATTTAAGAGGCACTACCAGTATATCTACCAGCATGCCAACGAGCTCACTGTGGTGGTACAATAATTACACTATTGATCCGACAACTTGGCTTTGGAAACGGGCGTATTCTCGAGTACGTTTCGAGTGTGGACTTTCTCTGGATATTCATTTTCCAACGAGTGAACGAAGACGCGCGTGCGCAGCGAGCGGTTCACCTCACAAGCGAGCTTTAGCGAGCGTCAAGGGACCTTGGCTTTGACCCGCCAAAAGATGTTCACCTGGAACAAACTCCTCGTCTATGGATTTCTCAAGCGTCAATCGAGTCAAGATAAAGACAGATTTGTAGTCCATCGAGTTGTCCACTCGCCAGTTAATCAATTTCACTTCACTTCATTTCGCATTGCCACCAACTCGTTTAGCATCCATACCAAATCTTTTTTCCATGGTACACATATCGTTGCACATTCTGTGAAGCCATCCATGGTCCAGGCTGGTAGCTGGAACTGCAGCTCGCGCAATACACTGCTTGACGACCAGGGAAGAGTGGAAGTTGAGGTTCAATTAAGCTTTGTGGATGCAATTCCAGCCGTTGAGAAGCAGGAGGAGGCTCAGCACTCGACAATTGACGACGTAGGCGAGGAAACCTGTACAGCACGCTGACCAAATCAATCGTCTTTATCCGTGATAACGTGCCATCTCAATCGCGTAAACCAACAAAACTATCCGGAAAAAGAGACAGCTACCTGGTACAAGATCAATTTCCATTGGTGACTGTGAAACATTCAACACAAATGTGGACAATCGCCTCAGTTCTCAATTCGCCTTCCTCCGCAACACTCTCTGATCCCATGAAGTTCGTTCCTGCCGTTGTGCTTTGCCTTGCGCTTGCTCAACTTGCGCTCGGAGTCACAATTGATCATGATAAAGTGGAACCATTCGCCCAACCTGAACCAGTCACGGTCTCCGAGAAAGCCGCAATCAAGTACAAACCTCAACTTTACATTGACGAGAGTTGCGCCTCGTTTCCTGCCGTCAATGCTGCTGGAGAAATCTCTGGAGGGCTCAAGGGGACACGTTACACGAGAGGATGTTCTAAAGCACCTAAGGGGTCTCAAGTGTACGGTCGTTCCGCCTGGTACCAAGACAAGTGGGCCATGATGTTCGCATGGTATTTCCCAAAGAACTTTTGGCGCAGGGGGTCTAGGAGTCGTCACCTTTGGGAGAATATGGTGTTGTGGATCGATAATCCGGCTCTGGAGAATCCGACGATCCTTGGAGCGTCACTGTCACGACAGACTCTGGGAGAGCCGAAGCCTTGGACCTACAAGAAGGTGACAGCGATTCATCCGGTGGGTTTTGTGGGTACCATCGTGAACGAAATGCACCGTCGTTACGCGAACGACTTTCCGTATGACGAAACTAGTAGATCGAACATATCCACAAGGGTTTATCCTGCATACCCAGACAATGCAGCCTGGGTCAGTCTCGACTTTGCGCTGAAAGACGGCGAGTATCAAGATCTCATCATGTGGAATCAGCTGACGGACGAAGCTCGAGCTGCCCTCGAGTCAGCGGATTTCGGAGTGGATATCAAGGTTCCTTTTAACGACAAGAACTTTGAGGCATTTCTAAAGGAAGCTTTCCCGTTCTAGATACAAGGACGGCTGCAGCTTCAGAGAAAGCTATCCTGAATCACTGATAACAATTCGAAGGAAATTGGTGTACTCGTCACCATCTCTGAGAAAGCAGCACTCAAGTTCAGATGGCAACTGTTGATTGCGATGGATGCGTTAAGATCTACGGCAAGCCAATACATCACTACACGTCTGAATTCGAATCTTAAACAATTGCTGGCAAAATCAACTAAAGACTTGCGCTTGCTGACGATGGATTTCATTTTTTTTTTTAAATTATCCCTCATCAGAACTATACAACACATGCGCGTCCATCGCTTCAACAATTGTCATGGGTAATGACCCTGTTTCCATTACGATCACCAGTTTGCCCCGTTGTGGTTGGGAAATCCAATCAACCATACAGTTCTGGCAATTAATCTTGATGCAACCAACACCTGGATGTTCCCACGTGAAGTCCTCCAGCTCCAAACAGAAAACCAGAGCGATCGCCCATCTCTCACGTCCTCGAAAGTCGCACCATTTCTCCTCCCACACAGCGTTCAACCCACCGATGATTTCTCTCATCATGATACTGTCCACTGTTTCAGTCCCGTGTTTGCAGTCACAAGTGAGTAGCACCTCGCCTTTCGAGTCTTGAACGTGAACCTTGTCCGAGGTGCGCGTTAGGTGGCCGAAGTTGCATCCATTCTCGTTTGCTGCAAGAATAAATTCTGGCCATTTCGCATTAGGTGGGGATAAAAACGGGATCTTCGTGTTGGAGATCTCCAACGCAGTGTATCCTTCCAACAAATCGTTGACTGTAACTTTGCTCTCCGTGCCAACTTCTGTCATTGTCATTGTCTGGAAATAACGCTGGAATTCACCCAGCAATCCACTGGAAAAGTCGTTCAACGAAATCCCTTGCACTCCGTTCCTTCGAGACGCACAGAAAATCATATGCGCCACTGCATTCTCGTACGAATTAAAGATATTTCCAGGATCTGCAACTTCGTCAGTAGCAAAACCTTTTCCTCCCTGGTACATCATGAACATTTGCCACGTCGAAAAGCAGTCAGAGGCAGACACATAATGCATGTAGGAACTTTTAGTGTAGCCCGAAAACGGTTTCCCGCCCAAAATCGCTAGGTACAACAGCAGATCCTCGTCCATAATCGGGAAACTACAGCGCGGCACCCACACTTGACCGTGGACGCTTGAGATACCGTCGCAACTTGTTACGTCAGTCAATTTATCCTCGGTAAAGTGTGCGAAATGCACACACATCGCGTCGGCCTCGACTTCCATCATTTGTGTCATGGCCGATTCGGATGTTTCCGGGGACTTTAAGGCGTACGAAATCGCCTTCAGATGTGCATTTCGACCCGTTTGATTATCCATAAATTTCTTTTCGTCGCGCACTTTGGTGCCAACTTCTTCCAATGCATAGTCCAGCAGATCGGGTACTGAGTTCAGGATCTTTTCCCATTGCTATCAGCACTAACCGACACGTACGGAAGACATTAACTTGGAAAGCTACCTTGTTCCTTTTACCTTCTGTAATTTCCATCTCGTCCAAAATGAAGAATGGCAGGAGTTTGTTCTCTGCCACCATTTCATCCCGTACAGCATCGACAGTTTTACGATTGCACTTGCTCACAGGGAATTCCAATGTCTTTTCGAACCGGATCATACGTGATTGCTGGTTCTCTTCCAGGCTGCAATACTTTAATAAGGCACATATCCAGCCGTACGTCCACAGTTCCTCGTTCTGGTAAAATGAAGAATTCGGGTCGAAAATGGCGCTTTCAGGTTTTTCGTGGTATAAGTCCATCGCCCTGGCTTCGCGGAACCGAGCTGATAGATGCACAAACTGGAGATAAACCCGTTGAGAGCTTCCATTAACCTCACAAATAGGCGAGTAAAACCACGGCCGACATCCTTTTAAAGCAAACGCGAGTTGGGTCTTACCCATTCCTGATGAACCTTGCACACAGATAAACGGGTATGGTTGCGTATTGAGCTGGTACATTTCTTCAATTTTTGTCAGGATTTGCTGACTGTAGTCGCCACAGTCGCGCTGAATTATTTCCCCCACTCTGTCGTAGGTTTCCAGTGAAGTATCATACTGATAGAAGGGGCAGATGTATTTTCCAACGCAAAATACGCGCACCTTGGGGATTTTCACCAAAATATGAACCTTCCCTACCTCAAAATCTTCACTCACGTCTTCAATCGACAGTTGATAGTGACCAAACGTCTTGTTCTTGTACCGTACGCTACCGTCTTACCGCGCATATAGCGCCTATGCGTGTTAAACGGGTTTTGTTTTTTGCCCAACAAGACAGAATTCCCTCGTTTAGAACGTAATTCAAATACAACGCATAGGCCACTATTCAAGTCAAAATCGCTGGCTACCACATCGAACTACGTACACCTGAATACCAGCCAGCCACTTGCATCAAATTTAGCATCTCTGCCGTCGTTTCATTCTTCTTTTTGCCATCCTCCTCACCATGGCCACGAGACAGCGACGAAGCTTCAGCATACACGAAAAACTTGCTATACTATCGCAGTATGAGAAAGGTGTGAAAGGCAAGGGCTTTTCTGCTGTAGGAAAGAAGTTCAACGTCTCTGTGACTACGCTCCGAGGCTGGCATGCCAATTACGACAAGCTCAGGGCCGCATCAAAAGACCGCCAGGTTGCAACGCGAGTCTCGCGTCGACTGCGTCTCTCTGGAGCTGGTCGTAGGCCGGCACACGCTGAACTTGAAGCTCAACTTCTGGAATGGGTTACCACACGCAATGCCAAAGGTCTTCGGGTCAAGGACAAGTATATTCGCCTGCAAGCACTGAATATCTATCACGACCTTAATGGAGCTAATGCCAGTGCATTCGCTGCTTCATCGGGGTGGCTCGATCGATTTAAGACCCGCAACAATCTCGTATCTCGTCGACAAACTACAACACGCACTCTCCCAGCCAACGCCCCTCAGATTTGTCGTGAGTTTTTGCAACAAGCTCATCTACTAATCGAAAAACACAACATTCAGCCTCGTAACATCATCAATATGGACCAAGTGCCGCGTTACTTCGAGACCGAACCAAAGTCCACAATCACTACCCGCGGTACACGTGAGGTACTGCTTCGCAAGGGTGGATCCAGTCACAAGCGGTTCACCGCCACTTTCGCCATTACAGCCGCAGGCGAGTTTCTGAAACCTCACATCCTGTTCTCTCGCTTAAAAAACAAGCCGACATGCCCAGCCGGCGTAATCGTTGACGTTAATCACACCGGCATGTGGAGTGACGAAGTCTTGTTATCACATGCGAGGTCAGTTGTCTGCGGCAGAAAAGAAACCCAACTGTATCGTGAGCCTGTGCTCTACGTGATAGACTCGTACGCCTGTCATGTCAAGCTTGCTGCTGCAAAACAGCTTGAAGCTTACAACGTTTTTGTGCTGCTCGTTCCACCAAACATGACAAGTGTGCTACAACCACTCGATGTTGCAGTTAACCGAAGCTACCAGGAGTTCTACAGAGGCAAGTACGATGAATACATTCGAGAAGCGCTGACCAATGTCCAACTTCAAACGAAGGCTGGCAATCCCAAGGTTCCTCGGTACAACACGGTAGCTCAATGGACGCTTGACTGGATGGATTCACGGTCACGTGAAAGTATTCAGCGTGCCTTCAGTCTATGTGGCCTGGTTGCGAAGGCCGGGTTCGACGTGGCGAAATTGCACCACCCCCTACGAGATATCCTGTCCGCTGATGTTGACATGGCGCAATGGAATGAGCAGTACAGTCATCTTGTTGAAGTTGATGACGAACGAGAGCAGCTTGATATTTCTCCTCCATCCTGGTATCTACCTCATGACAGCACGTCGAGCCTATTTTATTGTCTGATGCATGGAATTGGGATCTCCCGGGACGAGTACGTTACAGAGCTGGTGGACTACATGGAGACGCTGGTAGACTTAGAAGGACTGTTTGATTCATTCTATCTACAACGGCTTCGAGATGGAGAGACAGAACCAGGGGAACTAGAGCTATTTGCTGCGTCAAAAATGCACGGATGGAACATTGACGTTAGTACGGTAGACACAAACAACAGGCTTCTGTCAAAATTCTCCTACACCGTGGAAAATCCCAGCAAAGAAGTATGCCTCGTGCGATCAGGCTCGTATTTTGCAGTGAAGGTAGATGGCTTCATCGTTTGATCCTATTAGTAAATATTCAATACATTTGACATATTTTCAGTTTTAAAAGAAAGTATATACACTGATATGTTTTTTTTTCAAAACTTTAGTTGCAAAAGCAAAACCTCCGTATTTTACACAGCCACCAACGAAAGAAAGTAATTGACCCGTTTCCAACACCACTACAATGTGAACTGCACGAAGGCGGGATTGAACCCAGGCGAGTAGCATAGGTGGGTCGTACCTACACCAGTAACCTAAATTCCCTTGACCCACATCTGCTAACATTTTCTTCGAACTTATTGCTTTTGTTCGTTGTATAGCGCATATGTCCTCTATTCGAGATTAAGACACAGTAGGCGCTCTATTCGTTTAAAATGCATAGGCGCTATATGCGCGGTAAGACGGTAGTGCCGTAGTCCTCCAACGACTCCAAGTTGTTTAACCGGGCAACAGCAGCATCTTCTGGTGTCATCCATTCGCCGTTAGGGGTCTTTGCCAGATAAAGCTGGATATGAGAGTTACGGTCGATCGCATAGCGGCAAAGCCGTTCATTGTAGATTTTCTGTCTCAAATCTGATACCGTCGAAATGGGGTCTACGGCAACAGAGAATTTGCCTTCCCCCCCCCAGCAAAACACAGCCTAAATGCATCATAGTTGTCTCGGAGCTGGTAAATGTAGGAATGTCGACCTTTTTAAAAGGCGATACACTTTTGATTATATGACTACTGATCCGATTGACAGGAGTTTTGACTGATGGCAAATTGTATTTACGTCAATCCAGCTATACATTTTTTTTAAAGAACTCGAGGAAAAATGACAGTCTTTGCTGCAAATGTTCACCATCGATCGAGTTTTGAATGTCCCAGTCGCCTTGTCCTTTGTATTACACTGGATCCTGTAGAAAATGTTTCAAACCGAATACTTTAAAGTGTTTTAAACAATTTAAAACAAACGATTTTGCCCAATAATTGAATTTTAACATAATCGTCGTCGAGAAGATGTTTACGATGGGTGTGGTAGATGCTGCGGGTGTGACAACAAAGTACATCACGCGGAAGAAGCTGAGAAAGTTCCTGAGGATCAAGACCAAAACTCCAGACGACCCTGATTTCATGTTGGTTCTGTCGAATCAGACAATCAAGG
>JAUMGV010000065.1:1113795-1369645 GCA_032432875.1 Phytophthora meadii | reverse complement strand
AACCGACTGGCCACGTACGAGGGAGTGCTGGAGCGCTGGGCGCTGCACGACTGCAGCGCCGTGATAAACTCGCCTGGCGATGCCGAGATGCGGGAGTTCTTTCGTCGTTGGCGAGACACACGCAGCAAGCCCGCCACGGTTTCGGGCACCGTGACTCTGCAGTCGTTGAATCGCGCCTGGTCCGCGTTCGTGGAGCGGTGGAACACGGAGGGCGCTCGCGAATTCGTGCGCAAGCTGGAGCGTCGTGAAGCTGACCATGCCTTGTTGTTGCTGAGGGCTCTCGCAGTTCAATTCTGCGAGCTGTCGTGGGAGGCCGACCGGGATTGCTGCTTCGTCCACTTTACCGAGGGCTGTGCCAGTTGTCGCGGGTTCAACATCCCGCGACCCAGTGATACCGCGTGGCAAGCCATGGTTAAAAAGTATCCTCTCTCCTCCACTGAAGACCGTGTGATCGAACGGTACGAGCGCGCGCTGGTGGAAGCTAGGCGCGGTCCTCGGCCGCGCCGCCGGACAGGCGTGCCTCGTACGCCGTTACGCAGTCCGGAACGTCCGCGAGAAGTACCGCACGGGGCTCCCAACTATCCGCCATTGGCCCCAGCCATCGGACAAGATATTCTCGGTGGGGAGGGATGGAATCGCCGCGGATTCGAGCGCCGCGGCCAGACCGAACAGGAGCAGCGCGACGATCGTCGTGCTACAAGATCGCCTCCACAATATGACGAACGTGGCCCGCACTATCCAAGAGAGGGGCGGGACCATCGCGCTGATAACGAGCAGAGCGACCGTTGGATGGAAGCGGAAGCTGAGCAGCGGCGTCGCTGGGACTTGGAGCGGATGGAGCGGCTGGGCGGGATCTGGATGAGCTGCGTCAGGAGTTGGGGGCGCGGGGACAGGAGCGCCGCGCAGGCGATCAGGACTGGACCCGGCGTCACTAGGCAAAATCGCGGGGTGGTACCGACGGAGGCGGCCGACGTAGAACCTAGGGTGAAGACGTAACGTAGTTGGCAGTTGGAGCTTGTAGGCGTCTTCCATAACACGTAGTACCTTGAATAGACCAATGTACCGCGGCGCGAGCTTGTTCGCGCCCAGATTCGTGACGAGCGCTGGTGCAATTCCATTGGTAGAAAGTAACACGCGATCACCAACAAGGAAACGTTCCATGTTCTTGCGCCCGCGGCGGTCCGTATTCTCTTTCTGGCGGTCGACAGCGGCAGCTATTGCGTCGCGGACGTAGTGGGTGACTGACTCCCGCTGGTGCACGAACTCCTGCACGGCCGCAGCGTAGCTACGCTGCGGCGCCTCGTTGGGTGCGAAGTTCGCGACGTTTACCTCGGTGGGCACGACCGGACTTGGAGCAGCTTGAACTTCGACTGCGGGACGCTGGCCCTGACGCGGGCGGATCAGCGTCCGACTGGTCCAAGTGGCAACGTCCTGCGAAGAGGAGGATGCCACGCGCGCGGCAGAACGAGTAAGCGGAGCCTGAGCAGAGGATCGCGCGGAAGATCTCGTGTTCACCGCGTTCACCGAGGAGTCCACGTTTGTTTCGGGCGCCTCAGCGGAGGCGCCGTCAGGGGGAACTGGATCTTCAACATTGTTGTCTGCTGATAGCCGAGACGGAGGAGAACGCTCCAGCCCAAGGAGCGCCGGAACACGAGGGTGGCGTCCAAAGTTGACAAAGAATGGCGTCAGGCCTGTCGACGCGTGTACGGCGTTGTTGATCGCGAACTCGACCATGGGTAGGAACGAGCTCCACGAGGGGAATGACGTGGCGAAGCTGCGAAGCACGTCTTCGACAACGCGGTTGGCGCGTTCGGTCTGTCCATCCGTCTCGGGTTGTGACGCGGTGGACATACTCAGCCGCGTCCCCAGTAGCCGAAAGAGCTCTCTCCAGAAGGCAGATATGAATCGAGGATCCCGGTCCGACACAATCGAGGGCGGAATGCCGTGGTGGCGGTACACCACGTCGACAAAGAGTGATGCAGATTGTTGTGCGGTAATCGTTGCTGCGACAGGAGCGAGATGGGCCATCTTGCTGAGGCGGTCGACGAAGACGAGGATACCCGTACGTCCGCGAGTGTCGCGAGGTAAACCGAAGACGAAGTCCATGCTTACGGACGACCATGCTTCAGTGGCGACAGGAAGCGGACGCAGGGGGGCCTGCGTCGACGGAGCTGGCTTCACGCGTTGGCACGCTTCGCACGAGCGTACCCACTTCCGCACCCATTTGTACATGTGTGGCCAGTAGAAGTCGCGAGACAAGGACGCGAAGGTCTTCTCGCGACCGAGATGACCACCGCTTGGAGTATCGTGGAACTCGTGGATCAGCCGTGCTCGGAGATCATCGTCAAGTGGAACAACGATGCGGGGCTGTCGTCTTGGTCGACGCGGAATATCAGTAGCGGGCCGTCAAGGGAGTAGCGGTCGACGCAAGCACGGGCTCGGCGGGACAGTTTATGCTTGGCTGCGTCGCTGGGACTGCGCAGATACTCTATCAGCTCGGAGCAGGACGCGTCAGTCTTGTACGCGTCCGCAATCAAGTCGCGCAGCGGCGTGGTCGCTGTGACCTCAACGGCAGCGACGTCTTCGGCGATACAGACGGCGCAGTCGTCATCATCCTCGTCGCCAATTGCGTGGCGACCGCGCTGCACGTAATCCGGCCGACGTGAAAGCGCGTCGGCGAGGATGTTGGACTTGCCAGGTTTGTAATGCACGACGAAATTGTACTCGGCGAAGAGCGATAACCCGCGCGCCATGCGCTGGGACAAGTGGGGGCTCTTCGTCGCTGTCCTCAGCGACGCGTGATCAGTGTAGATCGCGAAGGACTTCTCGCCTAGGAGATACACACGGAACCTGATGAGCGCGTAGCGCATGGCAAGCAGCTCTTTTTCATGGACCGGATAATTCCGTTCCGCTTGCTTCAGTTGGCGCGACTGGTAGCTCACCACTCGCTCGCGGCCCTCGTCGTCAAACTGCATCAAGACACAGCCGATCGCGAAGTCACTCGCGTCGCATACAACGTGGAACGGCTTGGAGTGATCTGGAAGCATCAAGACGGGCGCGGTTGACAAACTCGTCTTCACCGCGTCGAAGGCTGTTTGGTGCTCGGGGCGCCATGACCACATGCCGTCTGCCTTCAGGACAACGGTTGGATGGTCAGCGCAAAGTTCTTCGAGTAATGGTGAAGATACGTCGCGAGCCCCAACCACTGCCGGAGCTGCCTCTGATCCTGAGGCACGGGCCAAGCGCAGATGGCTTCAATCTTCTCGGGGTCAGCACGGACACCTTCCTTGCTGACGTAGCTCCCGAGTACTGGGATCTCGGGAGCGCAGAAGATACACTTCTTCAAGTTGGCGTACAGCTTGTTCTCTCGCATCACTTCGAACACCTGCCGCAGGTGTTGCAGATGCACCTCGACGTCCGCAAAGCCGCGTTCAGCACGGCTGTGGATGAAAATGTCATCGAAGTAGCTGTGCGCGAAGTCTCGGTACGGGCGGAGCAAGTTTGACACCATGCGGTTGAAGGTAGCAGAAGCATTCTCTAGCCCTTGTGGCATCACAAGCCATTCCCAAAGCATTCCACTGGTCGTGCTGACTGCAGTCAGCGGTACGTCACCCTCCCGCATCAAGATGTGATAGAAGCCGTCCATCATGTCGATCGCACTGTATTTGGTGCTGCCCGACATGGTGTCGAGCACCATGTCTTTCCTCGGGATCGGCGTCTGCGCCGGGACAGTGGCATCGTTGAGCTTATTGAAGGCGTGGACGATCCGCCATCCACCGGTTGCTTTCTTCACGCAGAACGTCGGACTGGAGTGCGGGGACAGACTCTCACGGACGTGGCCGGCTTGCCGGCGACCCTCGAAGAAGGCGTCGATTGCTTCGACTTGATCACGGGGAAGCGGCCACTGCCTCGTCACGCAGTACTTCGCACCAGGCACGAGGTCGATCTCGTGCCGAACTCCGCGGTCTGGTGGAAGGGCGGCTGGCACCTTATCAGGGAAGATGTCGATGAATTCGCGAACCAGTGGGGCGACTGGGTTGCCGGCGGCTTCGAGTACGAGCCTCGCGGGCGGACTTAGGCTCAGCGTCTATCGGGCGATCTCGGGTATTGGAGGCTGGGTCATCAGCATCTAGATCGACAGCCGCGATTGTCGCGGTGTTGTCCGCGACTATCATGCAAACCTGCTCGATCTCACCATGCTTCAAGTCGCGGAGAAAGTGTTTCCAAGACAGACCAGGCAACTTGGTGATCTCAGACGCATCGCACGGGCGTGCAACTTCGACATTGTGCATTCGCGGGATCGATGCCGCGTCATCCCCCACCAGAACGGAGATAACCTCGGAGTCAGACGCGTCTGACTCGTTCGGAGGAGCGTGGGGTCTCCGGGGCTGGCGACGGCCACGGCGACGGACTGGCCGGGTAAACACTTCCGTAGCGGGCAGTGGGAGGCCACGCTCGACCAAGTCTGCTGTACTCAGACGCCGAGACACGACATCGGCGTCAACTCTATCAGGGGGGCCCTGCTCAACCACATGCGGGAACCCCTGCTCGACCGCGCGTGGGAGACCACGCTCAACCACATCTTCTTGTTCATCGTCAACGGAGAGCCGCTGCTCATCGGGACGTGGGAACCCATGCTCGACCACGTCAGACATGTCTTGAGGCACCTGTTCAAGACCGGCGCAGGATGCGTGCTCGCACGCCGCACACGAAGGGTCATCACTCACTTCAGGTGCAGCGTGGGTCATGGAGTCGGAGTCCATGACTGCAACATGCGGCCATTGGTTTGGCGTTCCACGCAAGAACGCCAGTACTGCATTCACGTCGATGTCACGTGGGCGGACCGTGCCGGTCAGCCAGTCAATCTGGGGCTGGTGACGGTCGAGCCATGGGATGCCAAAAACGCAGTCGAACGCCACTCAGCTCGATCACTAAGAACTCCTCGGAGCTTTGGAATCCGTCAAACTCGTACGTGAAGGTCGCAGAGCGCCGCGGCGTACGCCGCGGCTTCCCATCAGCATATTTCACGACCATCTCCGCCGGACCTTCGCTAATGCGCACGTCCGTCGGTAACATCGACAAACTCTCAGAGCGGACGAAGTTGTTCGTCGCGCCTGAATCCAGCAGCGCGCGAAGCGGCCGCTTCGCGCCATCAACGTGAATGTTGAGGACAATCAGCCGTGAGTCGCTGCCAGAGGTGGTGGCAAATAGTTGTGCATGAAGCACGGGAGGGCTAGGAGGAGGTTCCGCCACCAGGGAACCGTCGCTCCTCTCGCGACCAGTAGGGTGCCCCGCACCAACTGGTTGTTGCCGTTTTTTGGTTGCCCAGTCGCGGTGACTTCAGTCTCCACCGTGACGTTAGCGAGAACCGGAGCTGGCGCGCGGCACACCTCCGCGAGGTGACCGATCTTCCGGCACCGGAAGCGTCGCATCGGCCGGTTGGAACGCGGTGACGACTGGGGTCGCGATGGCGAAGTCGCGGCCGGACGGCTACCAAAGTGTTGAATTGCGTCTACCTCCATCGGTTCCGGGCCTGAGGCGACCGTCGAGGCGGACCTAAGGACATCGAACGCTTGCGATGCCGACACGCTGTAGTCCTCACGAAGGGCGATGGCGAAAGCCTCTTCGAGGGTCGACGGGGTCTTCCGGGTCAGGTAGAAACGCTGGTAGCCAGCGTTCATGCCGGACACGAAGACATGAACTTGGGTCGTCATATCCACCGGGTGAGACGTGATGCACGACACGAGGTGGCGCGCGCGCTGGATGTACTCGAGCATCGACATGGTCCCTTGGCGCAGAGATAGGAAGGCTGTTCTCTGGGCGGTCTCATCCTGGGGCGGCTCGAACGCGAGTCGCAGGTCCTGTTTCATGGAATCCATAGTCGGAAAGCAAGAGGCGTCGGCAACGAGCTTGCCGAGCGCCCAATCCTTCGCCTTCCCCGTCAACTTTGACAGGAGAAAGCGGGTGCGCGCGAGCTCGGCAGACAGTTGCCGAGCTTCGATTACGATGTCCACCTCGCAGAACCAGCGCTTGAGGTGAAGGCGGCCCTCGCCTTCGCCACTATAGGAGGAGACATCGAGCTTGACGATGTCGATCTTGTTCGTGGTTGGCGTGGGAGTCGACACTCGCTGACGGAGGTTAGCGAGTTCACCATGAACTCCTGGGCGGCCAGGTGTTGCTGCCCCTCAGTACCCGCGGTCAACAGCGCCGTCACGACGCCGTCGCCAGACACCGCAGCGAGGCGGTGGAGCGCTTCCCACTCGATCGGAGAAAGATGGGGGAAGCTGGCGTGCTCCAGTGAAGTGACGGACGCGTTAGGCATCGACGCGTCGTTCATCTTAGTCCTGGTTGTTGGACGGAGTACAAAGTGCTACCAAGTGTAACGGGGTTTCTAGCCCGCTACCGACGTACACTGTAGAGGAAGTAGTTGGGGAAAATTAACTCTGTCATATTGATTGACGAGACGGCCTCAGCACGTGAGACCGTCCTCGCCAGTGATGTATAGATGGGTTCTGATTGGCCATCGCGCAACGCGATGGCAACTATGTGACGGAAGCCCGTCACAGAACAGGTGGTGCATTTGGTTTGTTGGTTTTCGAAAAGCTTCCTGGATAAGTGCGAGCTTGGAAATAGTCCGCCTTTTGTAAGGGAACTCATGGTATTGGCGATGCAGGGTAGTCCTTGTATTCCCTCGAAAGCAAATTGAGAAGTGGCTAGCTAGAACTCTATCGCTCTCTACAACTAGCCTAGGTAAATGATGACATAAGTACGGTACTGCTATGACGTAGCGACTTCAAGCAACGACAAGACCATTCGTAGTTGACGAATGCGTCACACCTTTTGACTACTGGTATTTGTGCAGGTAGGTATACAGTACTTCGCTGCTTAGCATCGGCGTTGTAGTAAATCTATCGAAGCGGCGAAAAAGACGTCCGAGGCCAGTGAGTGTGGATGTCAAGGGGAAATGGCTGTCCGTAGAGAACATACTCGAAGGTCATCTTTTACATTTTACGCTACTGCACTACGATTGCTAACTGAAATTGGGATGCTTTGTATCGTCGGGGGATCTCTAGGTGAACGGGGGCTAAGCCTAGTGTTTGCTGGATTTTAACGGAACGACGGGCACATCTTTAACCCTTTTAGCATTCCCAACGACATGTACAGCTTCAACTGAAGCGCACAATTCCCGTACGGTAACCCGTATGGCAGCCCCCCCCCCCCTGCTTCGCCTGGTTTATGATGGACCTGATGTAGAAACGCTTTCAAAGCATAGACTTTCACACAGATCGGCGGCTGCACATCGTCAAGCGTACTAAACACTTTCAGCTCTAATCACCATCTGCACATTGGGCTTCTGGCCTTCCTTCGCCCATGGTCCTTGTTTTTCAGTTCATTCTTCAATTCTCCTCGCTCCGGGCCGTTTGGTATTCCAGAAGAACCGATATGAAGCTCGGCCAACTACTTCTTGTAGCCGCTGTAGCGCTTGTGGTCCACGTTAATGCCGCTGGCCAAGCTACTGGGCCAAATCTCCCTGACCCAAACGCTGCCTACAAGTACAAGTGCCGCGACAACCTGCAACGTGATTGCCGGAAGTGAAAGCTACGCTGCGACCACTGCGATTTATTGGAAAACGCAGCTACGTTGTTTGTTAAGCGCGTCTACAAGATAGGTGTTAGGCGACCATTGCGCTGACAATAGCTACACATTCACTTTTACTTCTAAAAACTTGGTCAATGAACATGAAGATTGTTTCTCGAGAGGTAGCTGTAATTTTCATGGCGAAGTTCAAGTTGTCTCCCATCTGCAGCGGACGTCAGCATTGCGTTTGGGGGCTACAGTGCAAAGCTACTGCTTCTAGTTGCATTCGGGGGAACGGTTGTACGAATCACACCTTGGACGATGATAAGCTGGGGGATTCGCTTCAGTACAGGCTTGAACACAGCACAGCACGACGATGGCAGCGAAGATCTGGCTAAACTTCATAACTGTTGTTGATGGGTTGGGCAGTGGCTTTCACGTTTCAGTGAACTTTAAGAATGAAAGCTTCACGCTCGGGCCACAACGAACTCGGGATCAAAGCGAGCCCCACGATTTCCCACCGAGTTATTGAACGATAACTCAACGCACGTGTTCGATTTGACTGCAGAAACCACAGCTTCGCTGCAACAGAACACTGGAATGGTGCTGGTTGCAGCGGGGGTCTTCTTTCAGCCAATGCACGTGGATAAAGGACATATCAGGTTTGCCTTCTCATTCTTCGTTTTACCAGGACCAGCACTCGACCAAAGGCCATGACATTCACTGTAGCGACTGCTTTCCTGTTGTTCTCGACCATCGTAGCAGCTGGATCCGTCCACTTCTTCGTGGACAAGAACTTCGGGACTTCCAGCGGCCACTGGGTCTACAAACTTAACCAGTCGCAGCTCTGCGTCAACATGGGCATCTTCGACAACAAAACGTCGTCTGTGAAATGGGAAGGTTTACCTCAAACGGATCAGACACAGATCGCCTTCTACTGGGATGAGAACTGCGACGGTCGCGTCCGAACTTGGAAGACTTTTGATACAGACTTCCCCTCGAACTTCGCACGTTATGGCCTGGACAAACAAATCTCGTCCTTCATGCTATGGGACGGCACCTACAAGGTCATGGACATCGTTTCAGCCCCCAGATTTATCGAGTAGTAGACAACTTCAACATGAACCTGCGATACCGATAGTACCGTAAGTGGATTCAATACAAGACAGCAAGTGGTATGCTTTGACTTGTGTTTTCAACATATAATACCTTCGTAAAAAGATATGGCTACATCAATAGTCGTACCCCTTCAAGATATTGTGTCAATGACAACGAGGACTCACGTCTTCACTTCCAGTCCAACGATGCAGCGTAGCAATGGTCATTCCCCAACCGTTCTCGAGCCATGGTTAACGTGTCTGTCCTAACGTCTTCAATGCAATCTATCTTAGCCCCGTTCCTCCGCCTCTGGAAAGATCCCGACCGACGTCGTACGTTCCTCCGTTGGCTCTTCAGTGGCACCAGTGGAGCAATCACCGTACTGTTGCTGCTTGAGGCGTCACGAGGCTTCTGCCGTACCCCACTGGAGACAATGCAGCTATTGGCAGGTATCTCCTGGACGCTCGGTAGAATCACCGTGCAGTTCGTGGCTCGAGGCTTCAAGCCTAAGTTCCCTAAATGGACTCTACGTTACGAACTGCTTCATGGACTCATGCGATCCGCAGCTACCAGATTTGGAGAACGCATTGTTGACGTGCAGCACGCGCGGGTGATCCGTCATCATACGGCCATGTTCGGAACGTTCCTTGGCTGGTTCGCTCGTTGGCAGCATGGACTGAGACTCGAGAGCGTTCGTCTCAACGGATTGGAGCACATCTGGCTCAAAACGTCCAGTGTTGAAGCCAAAGAGAAGAAAAGGAGACTGGTGGTGCTCTTCTTCCATGGAGGAGGATACGCGGTGCTGAGTCCGAGGATGTACATTTCGTTCTGCAGCTCGTTGGCAGTCGCGATCAAGAAAGAGATTGAAGATGACGATGTGGACGTGGACGTCTTCCTCGCCAACTACCGAAAGCTTCCAGAACACCAGTTCCCTGTCCCCGCTGAAGACGCTGTAGCCATGTACGAGTACTTGCTTCAGCATGAAAAGCTGGAGCCATCGCAGATTATTCTGGCAGGGGATAGCGCTGGAGGAGGCCTCGTCATGTCGACACTGCTTCGTGTTCGGGACGGATTGTCCAGTTGGAAACTGAAGCTTCCTCTTCCTTTGGCGGCCATTGTCATGTGTCCACTTGCTGATCTCACTTGGAATGAGGACGAAGTGGCTAACCAGCACTGCGTCCTCCCCCTCAACATGACAGCTGCAAGTGTGCTTTCGTACCATCCGACTCGTGACGACCCAAGCACGTGGGTAGATGCCTCTCCAGTGCATTGCAACCTGCAAGGTCTCCCTCCTGTTTTCCTACAGGCTGCAACTTTCGACACTTTGTTCCAACACTCAGTGAGACTTGATGCCAAGGCCAAAGCTGATGGCGTCACCAACTGGGAAACGGACATTCACGAAGGAGTTCCACATGTGTTCATGGTCATTCCAGGATATGTTCTTCCGTACGCCCACATCGGAGTTCAGAGGATGGCAGCATTTGCAGCCAGACAGTTCGTAAATGACGTTCCCAGAGGCAAAGCCACTGCTGACGTACCGGCAACCGCTAAAACCGAACTGGTGATGGAAGGTGTAGAAGGTGTAGCAGCCGAAAGTTCACTCTCCGCAGCAGCTTAGTCTACTTGATTGAGAAAAATGAATAAATGGGCATTTCCGATAGAGCGTAGTGCACGTTTCCTTGGCGCAGCAATGGGTTGGATCTGGCGATGGAATCTGCATCTGGCCTGCTTGGAGCTGCTTCAAATCCTCAAGGCGAATGAATGAGCAAGCCATCTGACTGCAACGTACGAGCGACTTTGGTGCTTGGGTTTCGCGCTTCAAATCCAGCCCCACACTCTTCTCGCCATTGATAGGTCAATAAATTTCCTCGTATTGGCTGAAAAACGCGCCACCGCGCCACATCACCGGCACATAGATCGCGATTTTTCTGCTGCCAACGTCATTGCTCACCTCTAAAACAAGATAGGGATCCTGTAGATACCCTGCTTATCTTAATTCTTTCAGCCAGCAGTCTTTCAATGTTTTAGTACAAAACCGTTTTAGTTTTGCTTTAAAATTCGATGATTGGGAACCTTTTCCGTTGATTATAATATTTGTTTCCCCGGCAACGGATTTCTGCTTCGAGGAGCTCTGCTGCGTCCACCAGCTCCAAACCGTCGTCACTCACTTTGCCAACCGCCTCAAGCTCCGCAAGACTCTCTCCTCCCTCGCAATGCTCTCTCGTACGTCCGCTCCTCTGCGCCGCGCGGCCTCCACCATTGGTGCCACCCGCAATGCCAGCACGATCCAGTCCATTCACGCGCGTGAGATCATCGACAGCCGCGGAAACCCAACGGTGGAGGTGGACCTGACGCTGTCGGGCAGCGCCGAGATCTTCCGCGCGTCGGTGCCCTCAGGCGCCTCCACGGGCATCCACGAGGCTGTGGAGCTGCGTGACGGCGGCAAGCGCTACGCCGGCAAGGGCGTGCAGCAAGCCGTGCAGAACGTCAAGAGCGTGCTGGCCCCCAAGCTCATTGGCGCTGACCCCACCAAGCAGCGCGACATTGACAACCTCATGCGCGAGATCGACGGCACGGACAACAAGGGAAAGCTGGGAGCGAACGCCATTCTGGGTGTGTCGCTTGCTGTGGCCAAGGCTGGTGCCGCCGCCAAGGGCGTCCCGCTCTACCAGCACTTCGCCGACCTGATTGGCAACAAGAACCTGGTGCTGCCTGTGCCTAGCTTCAACGTCATCAACGGTGGATCGCACGCTGGCAACAAGTTGGCTTTCCAGGAGTTCATGCTGCTGCCCACGGGTGCTGAGAGCTTCTCGGAGGCTATGGTCATGGGCTGCGAAGTGTACCACCAGCTCAAGAGCGTCATCAAGAAGAAATACGGCCAGGACGCCACGAACGTCGGTGATGAGGGTGGCTTTGCCCCTAACATCCAGAGCAACCGCGAGGGTGTGGAGCTCCTGATGACTGCTATTAACCGTGCTGGATACGACGGTAAGATCGGCATCGGCATGGATGTCGCTTCGTCCGAGTTCCTGACCAAGGAGGGCAAGTACGACCTGGACTTCAAGACGGAGGGCTCCACGGACCTGCTGACCGGCGAGGAACTGGGCCAGCTGTACAAGGATCTGGCCAAGGAGTTCCCGATCATTAGCATTGAGGACCCGTTCGACCAAGACGACTGGACCCACTACACGTCGTTCACCGACGGTATCGGCGAGAAGGTGCAGGTTGTGGGTGACGACCTTCTGTGCACGAACCCCAAGCGCATTGCCACTGCTCTCGACAAGAAGGCGTGCAACGCCCTGCTGCTCAAGGTGAACCAGATTGGCAGCGTGACTGAAAGCGTGGACGCCGTCGCTCTGGCTCAGAAGAACGGCTGGGGTGTCATGACTTCGCACCGCAGCGGTGAGACCGAAGACTCGTACATCGCCGATCTGGCTGTGGGCCTCGCCACGGGTCAGATCAAGACTGGAGCCCCGTGCCGCTCGGAGCGTCTGGCCAAGTACAACCAGCTTCTGCGTATCGAAGAAGCTCTGGGCAGCGACGCCAAGTACGCTGGCAAGCACTTCCGCAACCCCTCCAAGATGTAAAGAGCGACAATAGTATTAAGACGAACAAATGCATCCACTGCCTTTGGACGCAGTTTGTTGCTACCATGTACTAGGAATATAGATACAGTAAGGCTCTGGTGATTAATAGAAGTGAATTCGTCACTGCTAGTTCGTACGTTGAAGTTTTAATGTTGCACCTAAATATTAAGTTGCTCTTCGTTAATTGTGGCCGGTGCTGTGGAGTAAACACTGCCCAAGTCCAGCAGCAACGTACACGTCGTCACTGCAACAATAGCAATGCAAATTGCCCCTTGATCTTATCAACCTCTGAGTCACAGCTCCCTCGTGGAGGTTGTTTTCATCGTGCTAGCCATCTGCGTGGCGTGTGTGCTTGCTTACCTTGAAGTGGCCAGCCAGCGCGATTGGCTTCCGCAGTGAGCTAATTGCAGTGCCTGCAGCTTGGCTCAAACTGCAACACAGGTCTCTGTTGCAACAGTGTTGGCTCTTCAAAAGGTAGAGACACACCCTCCAGCTGGCTTCGCTGAACCTGTTGACGCCGACTCTCGGCTGGCAGCGTGTGAATCAGCCGTTGACGGCCATCCTCCGGCGCCGAGTCCCATTTGCGCCGCCGTGTTGTTAGGGCACCGGCAAATCGCAGTCTGCCCCCGGTCTCTGCAATCCCTTTTGGCGGTCTCTCGCTGCGTCTGCAACCATAGAGATGACCGACGCCGCGACCAACGCTGGGAAAATCCACCGCGAAATGACTGCAGAGCTGCAAAGGCCAAAGGCTGCCACCAGCCAGCCAGCAAATGGCCGTCGCACAGAGTTGATAGGTTCGTGGGCGACTCGCGGTAAATTATTTGACCCACTTTGAGCCGGCAGAGAAGGTCCGAAAAAAGTGGTGCGATTTTCCAGCAGCAGATCTTCACGTGCTTCTGGAGCATTTATATCGGGACAAGTTTATCATCATCGCAGGCGCCGTGAGCGGACCGAAAACGCCTACGATCTGGACGCGAGCGTGACTCGAGCGGGCTCCATACCAGTTCGTTGCCGGACGAGCAAACGAGCGGGAAGGCAACGTTGTCGCCATGTCGACCAGAGAGCTACAAGCGGCCAGATTTTGCTGTTTTGCTGCTCGCCACTTTGCTGTCAATCAGCAAACTTTTCAGGCTTTCAGCGTGCGTCTAACTGTGCACAACTACCTCGTAGCTAGATGGAAGTAACGGGGGGAAACGAACGGAGTCTGCTAAACAGTAAGAAAGCGGAGATTTGCCTTCAAAGCGACATCAGCGTGTCGTTACATGTACTGGTAAAGCTGGGATAGTGCGAGCGACTTGGTAAGAATTGGAGTTGTTGCATCGACTTGACTAAAAACGCGATGAACTCATCGTTATCGCGGTTTTTTCAAGGAAACGACCCGGAGCTTTTCCCCCAGTACTATGAACCTTTTGACTTGTTTTCACTATGACAACCTCAAAAAAAGTTGACATAATGAAACCAAGTGAATTCTGACTCCCTGGCTGCGTGCAACAGTTGGTTGAAATCGTGCTGCGAGTCAGACTGGGCGGGTGTCTTCTTTTTTTCCCCTCTCGAGCCATTCGTCGTTTCTCAGTCGGACTGCCGACTACCGTAGCCCCATTACATTCGCGAAAAGCCCCTGCGTTGGTGCCGGTGCGAACCGGACGTCCAGACTGCAGATCCCCTCGGTTTCGACTACAGCACAGACCCGCCTATCGTATGATGGACCGGAGCGACAACAGCGGCGAAACCTTCGTCGATACCAACACTTCCGAGTTCCCCATCCTGGGTGACAACGAGTCGCCCGTGACGCCCGACGGCCACCCGAGTATGCGCAGTAGCCACCACCGCTTCAGCTCCAATGGCGGCAGCAAGCGCAAACTGGCGCAGTCTCCGCTGTCACAGACGCAGTCGTCGTCTTCCTCGTCGTTGGCGGCCTCCAGTGCCTCCAATTCCCTCACGGACCGCCTCACGATGATGAACATCCCGACGCAGGACCTCAAAGGCTCCGTGTTTTATGGTTGGCTATGGAAGCGTGGCCAGTCGTTTAAAACTTGGAAGAAGCGCTTCTTCCTATTGAATGGAGCTGCTCTCACTTACTACACACAATGTTGTGTCATTGCGTCGGACGTGTTGGGTGGAGGTACCCAATGCCTTGACCTCCCCGTCAGAGGTGGACTACGTGTGGCCAAGGTTGAACTCTCAGACATGACCAGCTTTGGACTCAAAATTACCAGCTACAGCGGACGCGTGCTCTACGTACAGGCTGGAGACCAGGAATCTCGTGAGCAATGGCTTAAGGTGCTGAAGGAAGCTCCTCTTGCACGCGGAGAGATGATGGGACAGGTACCGCTCCGCCGGACGATGGCGAGTGATCTGTCGACCCAGCGCTCATACCAGGCAGAGGGCAGCTCTCCATACACACACATGGCCATGAGTGTGCTGAGCAGTGAAGATGAGGATGACGCACAGGATTGCGACATGCAGGGCTATTTGTACGTACGAGGCGGACTGCTTCCCGGCTCGAAGAAGCGCTTTATGACACTGACGGACGGACATTTGACGATCCGACGGAGCCGCTCTCAACGTAGCTCGGACCCTCAGGAAGCTGACAAGCAGTTCGAGGTGATCTCAGCCACACGCTGGAGCGGACGCCCTCATGGCTTGTGTATTCGTTTGGAGAACCACAAGGAGCTGTACGTGTATGCTGAGCACGACGTGGACGCTTCTATGTGGCTGGAGGCGTTGAAAAGCTGCTAAGTTTTTTGCCAGAGCACAAGAACAAGAGGAAGAGCCCCCCTCCCTCCAATTGACTGCGATAGGAAGCAGATTCATTCACACAGGAAACGCCATCGACGACCGACTGACAGCAATCGACATGGAAGCGAACGGCTCAAATCCCGTCGACCCACATCAAGCTAAATTATTAGAGACTTGTCCGAGATAATTATGACGAAATCTACGTATCCGCCACGGAAATGTGGCGGCCATTTTGAGTGAAGGTGGCTAGAAAACTGCAGATACACTAGGAAACGCCTTTGAAACGCCCGCCTCAATTGTCTGAAGCTCGCAAAAGGCAAGCTCTGCAACTTGCCGTTGATGGATTCTTCCTAGCATGTCAACCACGCCAGACGCACGACAGCTCGCACGTGATGACACATTGCAGTGCGTAACGCATTGCAGCGTGCATGGAGCGCATGAGGCCGATACATGTTGCTGTTCGGTGCACAATCTGTACGTTTTGTATCAACGCCGTAATCCTGACACAACTTGTACACAATGCGATTCAGTGTGTCCCACACTGTTTTGCTGAAAGTGGTTAATTCTCGGCAGCCCAATAACACGTTAGCCATGTCGCGTTCCGCACTGACCCGGCACGCGCTGCAGAAATCCCTGCGCGAGCAGAGCACACCGGATCAGCCGCCTGAAGAGACCCAGCGCCGGATCAAGAACGACGAGCTGGCCATGTACGTGTCGATCTGGGCGCTTAAAACGTCCTACAGCGCGTGTTATTCGATTTAACCTGTTATTTAACCTATTCAAATTCCTTATCTTGCAGCTATGGCAACGACACGACGTACAACCTGAACACGCTGCTACATCAGAACATTTTGCAGTCCGCGTATTTCCACGAGCTCTACAAGTTCAGGACTTACCATGAAGTGGTGGACGAGATCTACTATCGAGTGGACCATGCTGGTCGGAAGCTGGTATCGTTATTATTCTGTACCTGGTTATCTATTAACCCTTTACAATCTCGACACAGAACCTTGGTCTCCAGGCACTGCACGGATTCCGTCGACCTGCTTCTGTCTACTGCACAAGTTCTTCCTCATGCGTCTCACGCGCAAGCAAATGCAGGGGCTGCTGCGGCACACAGTGAGTAAAAATGGGAAATTAAGGGTTAAATAGTGGAATAACCTATTTTGACTTGTCTGCAGGACTCCCCGTACATCCGAGTGGTTGGATTCTTGTACCTCCGTTTCACGTGTGACCCAGAGGAGCTTTGGACGTGGTTCGAGCCCTTCTTGGAGGATGCGGAGGAGTTTAACGCGTCGGCCAACCCAAGCGTGAAAACGTGAGTTGGATGTCTGTGGAGTTGGTTGGTAAGGAAGACTGCTGCTGCTATTGTGGTGTAGGTTACTACTGCAGCATGCAGTCTTGGATAGAAGTGCTGACTTTGGTGCGTTGCTGCTTGTAGAACGATTGGAGAGTGGCTGGTTAGTCTACTGGAGGAGAACAACTACTTCGGCACAATTTTACCACGGATTCCGAAGAAGATTGAGGACGGAATTAAAGTAAAGGTGAGTTGACGAGATGTGTGCTGGAAAATGCAGCGTCGAGTTTCAGCAGGAAACGAGCCTTGTTCTTTGGTGGGGGCTCCGTCGAGTGTTTTTTTTTTTCCTCTCGACAGTATTATGTATTTCTCTCAGCGTGTACTGATGTATTTCTGTGTGTTCACGTGTTTTTCCATTGCTAGCTTCTGCTATTCTCCCGAAAGAAGGAGCGTGCCAAAGAAAACCTGTCCGTCGTTGATCACCTGAAGCCTGGCACTAAGGTTCGTGCCATGTACGCGGACGAAGAGAATGAACCAGCGGTAAGCAAGCAAATGCCCTCGTTTCGTGGCCGGAAGCTGATACTATTAATTTGTTCTGCATGATGTTTGCGTAGATGTACGATGCCGTCATCGATTCTGTGGAAGAAGGCAACAAATTCTGGGTAAGTTGTGCCAAAATGATGAGGACACATGCACATTTGCTAATTCGCAATCCGTATTACCAACAGGTGTCCTTCCCGGCGTATGGAAACACGGAAAAGGTCAGCCTCGGTGACATCGAGTTTGACAAGGGAAAACTACGCCGTGGACGCTCGCCTACTCGCTCTAGGTCTGCTGGACGATCTCGTTCGCGTTCCCGTGGCCGCGATAGTCGTTGTGATCGAGATCGCCCTCGAAACCGAAGCCGAGACCGTAATAGTCGAAGTGACCGACGCCGGGGTAGTCGTCGTGATCGTTCGCGATCGCGTCGATCTCGTAGCAGGTCACGGTCTGCTTCACGTGATCACCGCCGACGCGACCGCAACCGCAGCCGAAGTCGTAGTCACACGCGAACCAAAACAAGGTGAGACCCTTGTGTGTTTAACTGGCTTAGGGCCTCGATTAACGCATCTTTGTTGTTCACTACTGCACTACATGTAGTGGTGATATTACGGGAGACCTGCTGCAGCAAGTACGTGAGCGTGAACGACGCAAGGCGGAGGCAGTCGGGCGCGACTATGCTGCGCGTCCAGCTAGCTACAAGGGCTCACTGTCTCTGAAGCTGGATCGCTGGACGACAAGAAAGCGTTCACGTAGCCCAGCGAAGCGAGACGAAGTGGTGGTGGTTCAGCCAGGAATGTCCAAGGGCGATGACCGACGTCGCAGTAGCTCGCCGTCACCCGAAAAGGCTCGTGAGGCCGACCGTCTGAAAAAGCTGCGTGAAATGTACGGCGATGCTTCTTCGAGGTCCAAGGATGAGTAGATGTAGCAGACTTGACGCGGAGAAGGGTACGTAGGGACATTTTCAACTTACAAGCTCTGTTCCAAGTAGATAAATACAGCCCAGCACGAACAGGTCGAGAAGTGGTGCGTGCATTTGAACTGGAATATGTTATTGAACGGAACAGATCACTCGATTTACAAGAGTGGGATATGGAGGTATCTTCGTAAACACAAGCATTGCTGTCGCTCAGGCTCACAGGAGGCTGTGAAGGACGATCGCCATGGTGGAGCCGGCGATTCCGTGGAGTTTGCTGGTTGGAGCCATCGGAGTGGCATTTACAGTGGCTGGAATCGCCTCAGGGTTGAGTGGTGTGTGTCGCTCTCCTTGGGAAGCGGTGTCTCTTGCTGGGAGAGTATCAAGTGCTGCTTGCTGGACGATCGTGCGGTTTGTGACTCGAGGATGTCGGCCTGAGTTCCCTAAGTGGACACTGCGCTTCGAGCTTTTGCGTGCAGTCATTCGAACAGTCAATGAATTGTACGGAGATCGCATGGTCATGGACGCTCGTTATGCTCGAGTCATTCGGACACAAAGTGAGGCGGTGGGCTCACTCCTGGGCTGGTTCTACTGCCAATGGTACGGGCGACGCATGGAAGCGATGGAGTTGAACGGCTTGGAGCATATCTGGATCAAAGCAAAGAATCATCACAAGAGCAGCACGAAGAGATTTGTGGTTATGTACGTCCATGGCGGGGCATTTTCACTGTTAAGTCCCAGGTTTTACTGCTTCTTTGGCGTTTTACTGGGAGTAGCGGTGGAGAGGGAGATTGCAGTTCGCAATGAAGATGCACAGGTAGATATATTCCTGGTTAATTACCACAAAACTCCAGAAGTTTGCTTCCCTAAGCAACCAGACGAGGTCGTAGCAATGTACGACTACCTAATGGATCACGAAGGACTTTCATCCGACCAAGTCATCTTGGCTGGGGATAGTGCTGGCGGAGGTCTTGTGATGTCAACTCTACTGCGCCTGCGCGACGCTCGCAAGCGTTTGCCGCTGGCTGGAATCGTCTCAAGTCCATTCGTTGACATGAGCGAAAGCATCGACCCAACTAGTGCTCGGAACTGCATCCTCACACGCAGCATCGCCAAAGCTGCGCGTTTTGTGTATCATCCGACATGCTCGAACGGAGCAACGTGGAAGGACGCTTCAGCAGTTCATTGTGACCTTCACGACCTCCCTCCCGTCTTCATCCAAGCTGCAACGCTGGATTATCTCTACCAAGACTCGGTGAAGCTAGCGGAAAAGGCCAAGGCGGATGGCGCTGAAGGGTGGGAAATGGACATAAATGAGGGTGTATCGCACGTATTCTCGCTGTTCCCGTCCTGGATCCTGCCCTACAGCTACGTTGGAGTGCAGAAGATGGCGGCATTTGCAGTAAAGAAGTTCCTTGACGAGTGACAGGAGAAGACGGTAACGTTGGTGCAACTTTCAATTCGACTCAATCAATGCGTTTTAACCTATGATGACAGCTTTTCTTACGCTGCTGGTGAATCTTTGGACGTATTCAAGAACTGTTTGACTGCATACGCTGCCATCCTCTGGATGGCCACACGGGCGTAAGGCAGGATATACTCTGGATAAACCATGAAGACGTGAGTAACTCCTTCGTGGATGTCGATTTCCCAGTTTCCCACCCCATCAGCTCTCGCTTTCGCAGCCAAACGAACCGAGTGATCGAACAGAAAATCCAAGCTGGCAGCCTGAAGGAGAATCGGTGGGAGCCCTTGCAAGTCACAATGCACTGGCGAGGCGTCTGCCCACTCTCTTGGAGTTTTACCAATAGGACGGTATGTGTCAATACTAGCAGCGATGATACTGGGCGAGAGAACACAGTTCGGAGCTTTGCTCGGGTCTTCGTCGCCAGTAAGGTCTGCAAGTGGACACGCTACAATGGCAGCAAGTGGCAACGGTAAACTCGCCTTCCAAGTGGACTTCCCGTCTCGAATCCGAAGTAAAGTGGACATGACGAGTCCTCCTCCAGCGCTATCACCGGCCAGAATGATCTGGGACGGCTCTAGCTTCTCATGTTGTAGCAAATACTCGTACATTGCCACAGCGTCTTCGACTGGAGCTGGAAACGGGAACTCTGGGATCTTGTGGTAGTTTGCAGCCAAGAGCTCGGCCGAGACGTCAGAGGTTTGCGACTGGAGTTCTTTTTGGATGGCTGCAAGAAGATCACAGCAAAATGGGATATACATGCGCGGACTCAACACTGCGTAGCCTCCGCCATGATAGAAAAGCACCACCAACCGCTTCTTGGCTTTAGACGCAGAAGGCTTGATCCAAAGGTGCTCCAAACCCTTGAACACGACCGGATCCAGACGCAACCTGTTGCGTCGCAGTGCGAACCAGCCCATGAACGACCCGAAGAGTTCACTGTGCCAGCGGAAGACCGGAGCTTGTTTCGGATCCACGATACGATTGCCGAACATCGTTGCTGCATCATTCATGACGGCACGCACCAGCTCGAACCGCAGTGTCCACTTCGGGAATTTGGGCTGGAAACCCCGAGCCGCGTACTGTACCAGGGTCTTTCCGAGCGTCCAGGAGATTTGAGCCAAGAGCTGACAAGTTTCTCCTGGAGTGCGGCACACTGAACGTGAGGACTCCAACAGCAACAACACTCCAAGTATTGAGAGCTTTCCTCCAGTTATCCAAGAGGAGTATTGGCGGCTTTGGTCGGAGTTCATCGAGAATCTCAGCAACAGTCCAAGCAACAGCAACTGAACCAACCGTCGTTCAACCTTTTGGAGATCCATGGAAATCATCGTCGCCCTCCAGAGAGTTTTTAAATGTGAGCAGTGATCGGGTAGACAGCTTCACTCGTCATGGGGAGCTCAACCTACCAGCGACTTCTTGACAGGTTGAAGGCAAAACGGCACCATGCAACAATCAACTGGGTGTTTACCAGCGATCCAGGATTCGAGCGGTTTTGGATCGAGGAGCTCCACGTCATCGACATTCTCACGCAAGCCAGGTGTGCGAGAACTTGGCCTGTCGTGAAATTGTCATCCAACGTCGACTGTAAGATGGAAAGAACGTGTGGGCATCTTCGATGGTTGTGTATTTGCCACTTGTCTAAAAAACTCCTGCACGGGCAGCTATTGACCGCGCGTTGAGATAGTTCAGAAGTTCTGCACCGTACTTAGTGCCCTTCATCTTAGAGGCGATCGTTTTTGTCGAGTACTTGTTCAGCTGTGCTGGGTCATTCAGCAACATCTTCTCGAATTTCCCTCTGCCCAAGAGGTTTCTAATAGTATTCGTAATACTCCATCGCTCTTCACTGTCGGTTGCCTCAATACCTCTCAGGGATCTGGTGCCTTCGACACGTGGAACGACAGCATCCTTCTCGTTTTCTATCAGGGTAGACGTAGTAGCACTGGAGATTGAGAGCAGAACCGCTCCGAGAAGGAGAAGAACGAAGTTCAGACGCATGACAGGCAAACGAGGGAAGCTTGAGTGTGTGGGAGAAAGTTGCAAAGTGAACTTCTCAAGTGCAGTCTGGCAAGTTCTGACTGATCCCGTGCCAGTCGAACGCTCATAAAAACCCGAGCCGATCCCGAAATGGTATCATTGAGTGGGCAAGAACGGGCATCTGCGTTCACATTCCAAAAGTTTGAATGACTATTACTGTACCGCTCTCGACAAGGATCTTGTCACGCGTGCTGCCACAAAATAGCTGTAGCACCTTGTGAGGCAAATATCGTGCTGATACAGTATGTGCTTATTACATGTATTGAAAGTACAGGTAGTGCAATATGTGCCAAGTTTAAAGTACACGAAGTCGACTTTCACGAGCTGACAGCAGTTCCTCATGATTATGTGGTAACAACGTAAACACATTTCCTTCCTCATGATGAGTTGAGGAGGCAGTGGGTTTCAGACGTGAGTTCGAGCTCAAGCACGAGAAGTATTGACAATTGAGGTCATATCGATAATAACATGGCGGAGCACCGTATATGTTAACTATTAATTAAGAACTCATTAATTCCTCATCGATAAGCGATTTCAGCATAAAGCTGTGGTATATGGGATGAAGTCCAGTGTCAGAGCAGCATGAACGAGTTGCCTCGATTTAGGAGCCAGGCATGCAAGAAGACAACAACCTGGTGCTTAGCAGTGGTTACTAATCACGACGACGCGTTGCCGCGAGCCGGTCGGTGGATGGCCTCTAAACCTCAAGTACGAATTGCTACTAGCAATACTGAGGCTCGTCGGAGAGATCAAAAAGAGGCACTACAACTGCTGGTCCAGTTCAGAACATACATATCTGATACTCTAAAAGTTCTCTTCGGAGATTTTTTCTTAGTCGAGTCAAAGAATAGAGAACTCAAGGCGTAGAATGCCTCCTTTGGAGGAACGTGGACGTAAGTGTTAAGTGATCGCCACCTCTTTTTGTAGTTTATAATTGAGCGAGGCCTTTTTGCAGGATAGATAGCTTCGATAATGACAAGGGTAGATGCAGTGAGATTGAAAGCAGAACCGCTCCGAGAAGGAAAAGAACAGACGCATGACGGGCAATTTCCGACTGATCTTGGGTCAGTAGAGCGCTCATAAAGACCCAGAGCCAATCCCGAAATGGTATCATTGAGTGGGCAAGAACGGGCATCTCCATCACTTTGATTCAAGCATTGTACTAGTAAAGTGCAAGCTGTGAACAAGATTTCCCGCTGTGCGCTGCAAACCGTCGACATGCATGTATGCATAGTAGAGGTGTCAACGTTAGGATCCTAACTGATTCTACTAACGTAACTGCAACTGTTGCAGTTAGTTACAGAACTGCCTAACTGAGATCTTAACTACAATTACCGATGCCTCGAATCTTCTGTCCATGTTATTTTGGTCTGCAGATCAAAGCTCCAACTGATTCAATACAACACGCTATTCAAAAAAATGTTAAGTGGCATTAATTTTGGCCCGCAGGTACACTAGCCAACCCCCCCCCCCCCCCCGTCACTTCACCCCAAGCTCCCAGATTCTGAGAACCTCGCGTGTCGGGCTATCAGAAGGATGGAAACCATGGCGGCAATTATAAATGCTTGGGACGACGATGAACTGGGTCCAGACGGCAGATCTCTCGCTGCGACCGAGCTCTACACGCAGAACAGTGTTCCTCCTTCGGCTTCATTCCGACAGCAGAACCACTCATCTTCCCACCAGAATATTGTCTTCTCCGGCACTTCACTACATCCGCAGTGCCAACCATTATTCCAGCAGAATGACATACAAGTAGGACACGAGAGCCAAACGGAACATGAATCCATGCAATTCGGCGAAATTTCAACTCCACCTCGAACAACACCACAAGCTTATTCGAACGGTGAGCAAATCGAACCTGACGCTGAAGTGCCCCCAACGCCCCCTAACATGTTCGCTAGGAAACGCCAGCGTCGGCTGAGTTATGGGACTTCATTCGACTAGTGGTGAAGCCATGTTACGCTAACATCCCATATAATGAACTTCTTTCCGAGCATGCTGAATCTGCATACTGCAAGCATTGCAAAACGACTATTCCTTTCAGTAAAGGAGCAACAGCTGCTGTCCGGGTTCACATGGAAAAAATCACGCTGAAGTTCTGGATGATCTCTTCAAGAAACGATTGATTGCCAAACGCAAACCCGGACTACATCTATCTGGTCAATGTACTACGGTTTCTACTAAATCGCTTCCGGTGGTTACTATCACACCTGAACAACAAGCAGCCGCAGACAAGCTCTTGGCCGTGTGGATAGCTCAGAGTATGCGTCCATTTACGTTGTTAGAAGACCCTGGATTGGCGGGGTACGTGCAATACATTTGCGAAATCCTAGGGGGTATTCAAATTAAGATTCCAAGCCACACTAAAGTTCGAAGTGATATTGTTCAAGTTGCGAAAGATCCCAGGTCTTCACTGAAAGAGATCATAAAGAAGGAATGCAACAAATATTCGGTGACAACAGATATTTGGACAAGTCGCCCAGAATGCTGGTGATGGAGATGTGGAGGAGGAGGTTGAAGGTGTTATAGCTTCGGGTGAATCAAAGGAGAGATATCAAAGCTCAGAGGGAGGTAATGAGTCTGAAAGTGAAGATGGGAGTGAGTCAGATTATCGTGACGTCTTGAAGAAGAAAGTGATGAAGAGTTAGGTGCTGGAGAATCGTTTCGGCGCTCATCACGTATTCGCAGACCCAATGTCAGCATGAAAGACTATGAGTTAGATTTGCCAGAGAGTCTGGTGATCCAGGCTATGCATGCATTGATGGATCCAGTCTCAGTGCAAGCAGCTTTGGATGCGCCGGACGCGGAACGGTGGATTGAAGCTCTGAAAAGAGTACAGTAAAATGTTGGAAAATTAAACATGGGAACTAGTGGAGAAGCCAGAGGGCGTGAAAGTGTTGACCAGTAGATGGGTGTTTGTGCGTAAGCGCAATGCTCAAGGACAAAAGCCCGGGTAACTATTAGGAGCTGTCAACAAAAGTACGGCTTGGACTTCTGGGAGACTTACACTCCGGTGGTGTGTATGGAAGCAGTAAGATTGATTCTTCTGCTGGCTCTACACTACAACTTAGAGTGCCGTCACATTGACTTTATGACAGATTTTCTCAACAGGCCCATTGATGCAGAGATTTACATGAAGCAACCAGAATTCTTTGACGATGGAACTGGGCGAGTATGTAAATTGCTTCGGAGCCTGTATGGTTTGAAACAGGCGCCGAGGATGTGGTATCAAACAATTGACACATATTTGAAGGAATGTGGCTCAAAGATGGATGTGCTGTCACTCACGGTGAGGCACAGCTACCGCTAACAACTCCTATCGCGTGGTGCGGGTTCGAGTCCGACACAGACCTATATCAACCTTTGTCAAATGGACATTCTTGCAGTGTTCGTTCGTTGACCAGGCACAAGCACAAGCACTGAACTGCGAGTTCGTACGTATGGCCCATCTTGGCTGACCACGGTCCTTAACAATATACGAGGTCCATGTCCGGATTGCTATTCGCGCATACCGCTTCTCTGCCAGGGTCACCAGGAAGAGGAAGATTGACCTTGGCCTGTGGCGTTGGCCTGGAGTGGCATTTGTCCATCTTGAACTGTTCAAGAATTCTTCTAATGTATCCTCGCTGAAAAATCGTCAGCGATAGACCTGGGATGTACTTAATTTCCATCGATAGTAAGTGATTCACGTTTCCTAGATTCTTCACTTGAAACTTATTGGCCAGTTCAGTCAACACCAGCTTGGTGTTCTCCGCGGACGCGGCAATCACAATGTCATCCACGTAGATAGCACTGTCAACCAAACGAATCTAAATGCCTCGGATCAAGCCTATACCGAGAGGAATACGGTTAGTGGCCTATGCTGATGCGGATTTAGGAAACGAGAAGGATGATCGTAAGTCACTGGCTACGTTCTTTAGCTCAATGGCAGCACTTTCGCCTACAAGAGTAAGAAGCAGTCGATCGTGACGAACGATGGTTGCAGTGCTGAGTTTGTGGCTGCTAGTGAGTGCGCAACTATGATCATGTGGACTCACAATTTGTGTAAAGAGCTGAAGCTCCGACGGACAAAGCAAACCGTCCTGTACAAGGACAACCAAGCTGCAATCAAAGTGATGGAAGAAGTGAGCAGTAGATACAAAGTTCGAAGTGTGGATTTGAAATTTCACAAGGTTAGGGACTTTGTGGAACGCAAGGTGTTCCGTGTGGTGCAGCGGGCCTGCGTAGGTGTGCACGACACAGAGGAAGTTTAGCTGACTCGTAGAGTCCTGCTTGCAAGGCACTAGCCTTCGGTTCTATACAAGAACCAAGTAGTCCACTAAATACGGGACCCACACAATCAGTGTCCCTATAAGGGAACTAACACTAATTATGTAAAATGCAAACTGATTTTTATTGACTTTATTGCCCTAATCCTAAATGTAACGGATTTAGTATCTAGCATACTAAATCCTAATTAAAATGCAATGTGTGGCTCTGAGCTAGCTGCCAGCAACTGGCTACATATGTGACGTGTGAGGAACACTATGTGTAGTACACAGATCTGTGACTTGTGACCTGGATGGTGTATACCACACCAACTGTAGCCAAGGCGCACAGCGCCGTGTAACCCCGTTACACCCTCCCCCACCAAACCGTGGATACGGAGTATCTACAACTGCAGACATAACTGCCTTGTCAAGGCCTGTCACCGGCAACTTTCCGATAAAAGAAATCTCTCAACGAGAGTGCGCGTGCGCGCTGGCTCAACGAGCACATTCTCCAATTCGCCCCAGCGAGCCAACCGCTCCTGAGGTGTCCCGTGTCCAGGCGCCTACGCCTCAGCGCCTCAGCGCTTTCCGGACTGAGCCCTCGGCTCCTCTCACGCTCTCCGTATCGGAGTATTTCGCGGCGTCTCGCCTTCGCTACGGAGCGATGTTCAAGGCTAGCCCGACTTCAAGTGGTAGCGGAGGCTCACCGTTCGAGTACACGACAGCGTCGCCGACGCGCGACCCACGTCGCTCTCCTACGGAGGAAGGCGAAGTCGAAGTGGACTACGAGGAGTCCGAACAGGGCGATGCCCATGCATCTCCTACCCATGCGTCTCCTGCTCCTTCGAGCTCTCGGACGACCCGATCTGAGCTGCGCTCTCCACGTGATCCGCGTCGATACTCAATTCCTCGGCAGCTGCGCCAGCCCAATCCGTTCCCGGAGGGGCCTTCGAGCCTCGTGCTCAACGCGTTGCGCAACGCACCACCACTTCCTGCTCGCGATGAGCCAGAGTCGATTCGCTGCGGAACGTCGTACTCGATGAGTGTGACGAGCGCTATCTGTCGGATCGCGCCTGGTACCAACTCGATCACTCGATCGGTACTCTCCAGAGTCAGACTCAGTCCCTTCAAGGGAACGTCGAGAGTGTTTGGCATTCGCATGCCCGTCTCGCCCACGACATGGAGGAGATCGAGAGCCGAATGGCTTGGCTCGAAGGGCCTCAGTCCCTGACCGCTCGCCTGCATCAGCAGGAGCTTCAGCTCGCTGAGCTGCGGGGTCAGGTGGCGTTGCTGCTGCAGATGACGCAGCCTGGGCGCGGGACGTCGGCGCCAGCGCCTCCGCGTTCACCCCCGCGGGGTCCCGATATGGCTTAAGCAAGCCGACGTAGAACACGGGGTGTGTTCGCATCCGCTTTGGCAAGTCAAGCGTGTATGCCAGGCCTTCTTGGCCACGACCGTAAACGGTCCGATGAAGCGCGGACGCAATTTCGTCTTAAAGACACTCGACACTGCATGTGTAGGTAGGTTCTTAGCGTTTAATAAAACTTGGTCACCGACCATAAATTCCCACATATTACCTCTGCCTTTTGCATCAGCTTGTTCCTTCTGAACGTCTTGGCTTTCGGCCATCGCGTCACGCACACGGCGTAATACGCTCAACCTCACCGAGAGGAAGTCATCGACTTGTTTACGCCCAGCAGAAGGGCTGATATCAGCAAGCTCGGAGTCGAGCGACGGCACAGCCTCTCCCCCACTAAGCCCAAGGCTACCGCGTGGCGGAGTGAGCGGGACGCGCGGATGCGCAAGGCCGTTCACGTAGAACGGAGTGAAGCCTGTCGAGGCATGCACCGCATTGTTCATGGAGAACTCAACGAGAGGGAGCATAGCGCTCCAACGCTTCGGCGTTTCGGCGCATATGCTGCGGAGGATGTCCTCCAAAACGCGATTTACGCGTTCAGTCTGACCGTCGGTCTGCGGATGATCCGTCGTGGACATATCCAGTCGAGTGCCAAGCACTTTAAAGACGGACGTCCAGAAGTGACCCGTGAAACGGGGGTCTCGATCCGAGACAATGGTCTCTGGCAGCCCATGCTGGCGGAAGACCCGATCGATAAAGATCGTCGCTGTACCAGCGCCATTGACGGTGTCCGGCGCAGCCGCTAGGTGAGCCATCTTGCTCAGACGGTCAACAAAGACCACAACGCCCGTGTTGCCTGCCGTATCCTTCGGCAGGCCAAACACGAAGTCCATACTCATGGACTGCCAACACCCAGAGGGTACAGGCAAGCTCGCCAAAGGCGCTGCCGCATGCGGCGAGGGTTTAACCCGCTGACACGTCTCGCATGTGTGCACATATGTGCTGACCCACTTGTACATCTTCGGCCACCAGTACATGGAGCTCACCGAGCCGTAGGTCTTCTCGCGACCGAGGTGGCCGCTTGTGGGCGTGTCGTGGGCCTCATAGAGGATACGATACTTCAGGTCCTCATCGTGAGGAACCACCACACGTGGTGGGTCATCCTGACCCGTACTGTAGTACAGCAGATCGCCTTCCAGGCTATAACGTTGGAGTCTCGCCTTTAGGCGTCGTGACAGAGTCACCTTTGAGTCCGTAAACTCATCGCTCCCTAGAGCTTGAAGCAGCGCGACACAAGAGTCGTCCTGAGCGTACGCTGCTCGAACCATGTCCGTCACGGGCGACGTCACCGAGGAGACATGAGATAACTCATAGTCCGGGCGACGTGATAACGCGTCAGCGAGGACGTTTTGCCTGCCAGGCTTGTACTTCACCTCGAAGTTATATTCCGCAAAGAAGGAGAGCCATCGGGCCATCCTCTGCGAGAGGTGAGGCGACTGCGTCGCTGTGCGTAGTGACGCATGATCCATATAGATCACAAACGGCTTGGAGCCAAGCAGGTGAACCCTGAATTTGACGAGAGCGTACTTCATCGCAAGTAGCTCCTTGTCATGAACTGGATAGTTCTTCTCAGCAGCCTTGAGCTGCCGAGACTCAAACGCAATGACGCGTTCTCGCCCGTCGACGTCCGCTTGTAGCAAAGCACTGCCGATGGCAAAGTCCGAGGCGTCACAGACGACGATGAACGGACGATCAGGGTCTGGCAACGCCAGTATCGGTGCCTGAAGCAGGCTATCCTTTATACGGGTGAACGCACCCTCGTGCTCAGCACGCCATACCCATTCGGCATCCTTCTTAAGGAGATCCGTCAGTGGCCGAGCCAACTCAGCGTAGTTCTCGCTATACTTGTGTAAGTAGTTGGCTAAGCCCAGCCACTTACGCAAGTCCTTCTGGTTCAAGGGAACCGGCCAGTCCACAATGGCCTTAACCTTTGCTGGATCAGCACGAAGGCCATGCTTCCCAATGAAGCACCCTAGGAAGGGGATTTCTTCCGCGCCAAAGACGCACTTGTCCGCGTTGGCGTACAATTTGTTCGTGCGCATGCACTCGAGCACAGCTCTCACGTGTTCCACGTGTACCTCAACGTCAGTCTTGCCGTGTTCGGCCTGACTGTGGACGAACACGTCGTCAAAGTACGTCTGTGCGAATGCCCGCAGGGGCCTGAACAACTGCGTATTGAACGTTGCAGGCGCGTTCGACAGCCCTTGGGTCATGACGAGCCACTCCCAGAGCATACCGCTCGGGGTGCTCACCGCTGTAAGCGGAATATCACTGGCTCGCATGAGCAACTGATAGTAGCCATCGACTAAGTCGAGCGCACTGTACATGGTGCAACCCACCATGTTGTTCTGAAGAACATCCTTCCTAGGAATCGGAGTCTGCGCCGGAATCGTGGCAGCGTTGAGCTTGTTAAAAGCGTGAACGATACGCCACTTGCCATTCGGCTTTCTGACACAGAACGTTGGCGCGGAGTGCGGAGACTTGCTCTCGCGCACGTGGCCCCCCGCGTGCTTAGCACGGAAGAAGGCGTCAATGACGTCGCATTGCTCTTTAGGAAGGGGCCACTGCCGGGTCACGCAGTATTTAGTTCCGGGAACTAAGTCGATCTCGTGACGAGCGCCTCGGTCAGGAGGCAGGCCACTCGGTGGTTCCTTTGAGACAACGTCTCCATATTCCTTCAGCAAGGAGTAGAAGGGATCCGAGGGATTCTTGAGGATCTCCGATCCACTCCTGGCGCTCAGCGCCTTCTTGACCTCGGCCAAGACGGACTCGTCAATGAGGGACGATGAGTTTAACTCCTCTTCAGGTCGAACGATGACCACCTCGGCGAGTTCGCCAGCCTTCAAGGCATCGCCAAAGTCGGCGAACGACATCTCCTCTAGCTCAAGGAGCTTGTCAACACTCGGCAGTCCGTCCAGCAGGACGCTGCCTTCGGCACTGCCGTTCACTCCATCAACCAGAGTGTATAGCTGCCCACAGCCCTCCCGTGCGTTGACACTTGACGTCATGGACGACTCAGACGCAGAGCGTCTAGCCCATAGGGCCTTACGACGTCGTCGCCTAGCCGACGAACGTCCACTCGACGGAGTACGTGCCGCCGCACAGGTTTCGGCCCCTTCAGGCCCAGTGTCAGTGACACGCTGCGATCCACTCGGTCGACGACCGATGCCGCTCAGCGGAGTACGTGCCGCTGCACAATCAATGACCGTAACAGGTCCAGTGTCAAAGACACTCAGCGATCGACTTGGTCCACGACCAGTATCACTCGACGGAGTACGTGCCGCCCCACAGTTCACGGCCTGGTAAGGCCCGATGCCATCGGCATCCAGTGACGGTCCATGACCGGCGTCACTCGGCGGAGTACGTGCCGCCCCACAGGGGTTACGTGAGCTTTGCCCACACGTTGACTCACTGTCAACCAGCGCTATGCGCTCAACAGGACTGCGGTACTCGCACTCGGTGCTGTCCACTAACTCGGACACACCGACTTCCAGCATCATTGCCGACTCGGCTCGATGCTCACGCCAGTAGCGCTTCTGCTTCCTAGCAGAGGTGGGTTCATGACTCGCCAAAGCTCCACTAGGAGAGAAGTGCGTAGCACCTAAGGTCTTCGACCTCCAATCGATCCATGGCTCGTGGCGCTCCAGCCACGCCATACCAAGGATGAGGTCGTACCTCGAATCCAGGTCCAAGACCAAGCAGCGTTCCACGCTGTCGAAGTCCAAGCTGACAGCGTCCTCGAAGGTGCGAGGATTCTGGCGGAATGCCTCCGTCCTGGCCACGCCAGCTCGCAAACCTTCCATGAAGATGGTCACGGTGACCACCTCAGGTAGAGGGTCGGCAGCCATGCCGGCAATGAGCGTGCGCAGCTCTTGGACATAGTCCACCAGGTCCTTCTTGCCCTGTCGACAAGCAAGGAAGCGTGACCGCACGCGATACGCCTGGTTAGGCGGAGCAAACACTTGCGTAAGCTTGGCCTTAAGCTCACTCCAAGTGGGGAAGGCCATTTCTACCGACGTCCCAGACGTCAAGGCCCATTCTCGTGCTCGTCCTTCGAGCTTAGAGATGGCGAACGCCACGCGTTGGCCTTCCAACTGAAGCATAGCGACCCCCATGGCCATTTCGACCTCTCGGGTCCACAACAGGAGGTTCTCTCCTTCGTGCCCGTGAAAGGTCTTCACGCTGAGCGTGACGGGCTTAGCTCTCGGAGCGGGGTTGACCCCTTTTACATTCCGTTGGATGTGCTCAACGAGAGCGTTTTCGTACGAGGCAAATGCCTCGAGGCGCGCGTTGACGGCCTCCGGCCCTTGGGACGCAAGGTGCGCCATACCTTCTGGGCCCAGCAAGGACGTAAGCTTGTTAAGCGTGTCCCGCTGACTCGGAGTCAAGTGAGCGTATGCTTCTGGCTCCATTCTCACAGAGAAACAGTCTTCAACTCAGGAGTTGGATTGACTACAAGTGCTACCAGATGCAGCGGGGCTGCGTAGGTGTGCACGACACAGAGGAAGTTTAGCTGACTCGTAGAGTCCTGCTTGCAAGGCACTAGCCTTCGGTTCTATACAAGAACCAAGTAGTCCACTTAATACGGGACTCGCACAATTAGTGTCCCTATAATAAAGGAACTAACACTAATTATGCAAACTGATTTTTATTGCTTTTATTGCCCTAATCCTAAATGTAACGGATTTAGTATCTAGCATACTAAATCCTAATTAAAATGTAGTGTGTGGCTCTGAGCTAACTGCCAGCAACTGGCTACATATGTGACGTGTGAGAAACACTATGTATAGTACACAGATCTGTGACTTGTGACCTGGATGGTGTATACCACACCAACTGTAGCCAATGCGCACAGCGCCGTGTAACCCCGTTACATGTGGAGTATTGCCATAGTGAAGATAACTTGGCAGACATTTTTACTAAGCCGCTAGGCCCACAGCAGTTCTGTAAACTGCGTCAAGCTCTCAACGTGGTTCCAGTGCCGACTCAGGAGTCGTTGCACGCGGCTAGCAATGTGTAAACTGTGGGTGAGACCCTGTAACACGAAGTGGGAGTGTGAACAACGGCAGTTGGCGTATGTTATGTTCCAAGTTTATCTTCGCAGTTAAAGTGGTGAATTCGGACTTGGTAATGCTGAGTCTCGTCGTAGAGTATATTTACCTTTAGTATTGTATACTGTAGCCTGCTGAGACTGCGCTCAGTCGTTGTTCTCTCGCAATCCCAATTGTGCTAAGTGGGCGAGCAGTTGTCTTTGTCTTCTGTGCCTAAAGTCAACAAAATGTTGCCAAGCTTACTATCACTCCGAGGGTTCTTACTTCCTGTGGTGCGATGCTGCGGTTGTATCTTGGAGACTAGATTATGGGCTCGCGGTTATATTTCCTGCAATCACTCAACCCGACAATTCAAGAAAGTGTGCGTCCAAGTTGCCGCTCGATTGAAACAATTGAGCATTGTCGTTTTCGCGTGTCCAACATTGGCTTCAACATGTGCATGAACTCCGAGGACGTGTACCTTTCGGTCGTCACGGACTTGGCGGTTGTGTTTTTTCTGGAGTCTCGTGATATTCAATGCACGTGGAGGAGGGACCAGAAAGTTCTTATATTTGTGGAAAGTTCGAACAGCTATTATTTTTCCTGCGGTTTGGAGACTTCGGAACGACACTTACTTCCGTCAAACATCAGCTTAAACTCTAAATAACGCCAACCTGCAAGATTCCTTCAAGAAGCACTGTCAATTTTATCTATCATCACGCGGTTGAACTTGATTCTGATCGATCTATTCTGGAGAAGATAACCGGGGGTTGAATCAACGACGACTGTAATTCCTGAAAGAGCAAGTAACATCTGCAAGTTTTAGTGTAGTTTTAGAATCTTGAGATGGAATCACACAGATGAGAAATCCGCTAACTAGGTATTCGACTCCTTTCCTCCTTCCACAAGACATCAATAGTTTTGACTCCTCCGGATCCTTTGAAGACTGCAGTCACGAAGTCAATACTACAACTGCAAACCTAAAAAAACTATTTTGACGTACATAATTCAGCTTCTGCATTTACTCAACCTTCTCGCTGTCTTTCGGTGGCGCGTTGCTGTTGCAGCTACCAGAGTCGGCTACATCTGTAGGAATTCAAATCAGGGGGCAAGTTTCACCGAATTGTAGGAGGTTTTGGAAATCGTCCTCGGCGACTTTTGTGAGATATGATCTGCATGTACATCATAGTGAGCTTAATTTTCCAGGTAGGTTACCACCAAACGTGTATTTGTCTTTCGTCTAGAAAACCCCCGCACGCTTGGCTCGTGACCGCCAGTTGAGATAGTCCATAAGTTGGTTACTGTACTTACTACCCTTTAACTTGGAGATGATCTTTTTTGTCGAGTACTTATTCAGCTGCGCCGGGTTGTTAATCAACATATTCTCGAATTTGCCTCTGCCCAAGAGGTCTCTGATATCCCATCGCTCTTCACTGTCGGTTGTCTCAATACCTCTCAGGAATCTGGTGCCTTCGACACGTGGAACAACAGCATCCTTCTCGTTTTCTATCAGGGTAGACGTAGTAGCACTGGCGACGGTGAGCAGAACTGCTCCAAGAGCGAGAAGAACAAAGGTTAAATGCATGGCAGACAACACGAGGGAAAGCTGGAGTGTCTGGGAGGGAGGAAGTTTCGAAATGATTCGCAACAAAGCGGGATTTTCGAACTGTAAAGCTCAGCCTACACATTATTAACCGTCATTTTGAAGGCAGTTTACGTTTCCCAGTGATTATGGTGTCATCAACTCCAAGGATAGAGCTCGGGGCTCAAGAAGAAGACCGGCCGTGATCTGTCCTGGCTTAGTCCTTGTACTGTGCAGCCAAGGCACAGTTTGGTTCACCTGCAATGTGTCAGCAACATAGCGTCTTGACTGTAACAAGTTTCGATTTCGCTGAATCCTTGAGCAGTGCGCTGTGGCTCGGCTGCTTTGGAGCGATGATAAGGATCCCTCGTTGCTATGTAGCTGGTATTTCCGCCAGAATGTCAACTGTAGCCACGTCACCTGCGATCCTTGCACTTAAGCTGAACGGCAACGTCGTGTAGCCCTTGAACCGGTTTTTAACTGGGCACAATGAAGCATCAATTTATGTACTATTTTGTTTACACATCAGCCAGAAAAACACGATTGAAACTTCTCGCATGGCCACAGCATCTTGACGTTCAGCACTTCTGTCTAGCGAAGTCATCTACGGCAAATTATAGCTCAAGAAATGAAAATTTTGTGTTGTTATTACCACTTGATACCTTACTCTCCTGAGCGCCGATCTACTAGTGCTGTAGAGCCTGATCGTTTTGGAGACTTGATCGTGGGTTTTCGATCATATCACTCGACCGCGTCCAAACTCCAATATCGCCAACCTGTAAAATTTATTCAAGAAGCACTGCCAGTTAACCTACCAACACGCGGCTGAACTCGCGTTGTGATCGATCTACTCTGGAGACGCTAACCCCTAATATTTGGATTGTAGTTTTCAGACGTTAATCCTTCTTCCTTATTGTTACATTTCCTGTGAGGCATTCGTTAACAGTTTTCTTGAGGAATTATTCCTAAAGACATGCTTAGTATTCAGAGATTCCAACTTGAAGTCGACTGGAGTGGAAATGATCGTCCGTTTGATCGGAGATGCGTTCACACAGTCGTTGTCAACCATTCTACAACTCGATTGAATTGCATCGAAGGAGGTCACGAAGACCATACACGTTGGTGAAGAACCGCTCAAGCATACGAACATCAACAAAATGTATAAGATGTGATAATGCATACTGGGGAGGAGAAGATCAATGAACTCACAGATGAGTTAAGTCTTCTCTGGGTCGGTGCGGTGAAGTGCAGGTCTAACCGCAAGAACAACAACAGTGACATAGAAGTTCACAAACATGTGACACGAAAGCACGAAGAAGAACTATTCGTGTTGAATGTTTATCAGTTGCCAACGGAGTTAGCAACCGGACCTCTCAAAAAGCTAGCTACTACTGACTACGGCGGGTAGCAATGTTAGTCGGTGGTGCGGGGACAGTGTGGGGCTTGGAGGCAACCATTTTTGTCAGCACAGAGCACTTGCCGTCGAAGTGAGAATAGTCGTGGGTGAGTTGTAGCGAAACGATGGAACCGGGAGCCAGGCGGAAAGTGACGAAGACACTTTGAAAAAGAGATCGCTCGCTCGCAGTAGAAGAACGTAGTATAGCCCGAAAATGGCTGCTGAAAGTCGAGTAAACTTGATAGATTGCATTCTTCGCTTCCAAAGGCGGCCGATTTTCAAAGTGATGTTTGTTGCGGGTTGTCCAAACGCAGTGGAGAATCGTCCAGAGAATCTTGAGTTCGGGCGCGTAAGAAATCTGTGAGCGCGGCCAGGTGGGTTTTAGCGGCTATTTCCCAAGTAATTGCTGGTAAGAAAAGTGTCCAGTCGTCGACAAACAATGCCCCATAGCACTGCGACACGAGCACAATCGAAAAACAAGTGCTTCTCGGTTTCAACAGACGTGCAGTCAGGGTACCCGCACTGCAAGACATTCTCCGACGTATGTTGGAGAAACCAAAACCGAGAGCGTGTTGGCAAAAGTTTCCAACACAAGCGGATTGTAGATCAGCGTAGACAGGAAGGACCACCTGACGAAGGTCTTTGAGCGCTCGGAGGGTATCTACGAGTAAATCCAGCAAAATGATAACAAGGGGGTGGTTATGCAGCTCCAGCGTATCATCCATGAAGACCGGCCCTTGGTTAGAGACGGAAAAGCACGGACACCGTTTCCCAAACGGCACGCGATGAATACTATGATTGAAAGACTTCCACGACTGCAAATCTTTCTTGAGTCGTTTAGGCTAGCCGAAGCAATCGAGTAGATACCGCCCGGGACCCGGAAACAACGGACGCGTGTAGGAATGGAATTCTCCAGCAAGCCATAATCCAAGTAGGCTGCTTTGCTGTAGCGATAGTATCTTCAGTTGGAATCCACTCTAAAACTTGCTCATCGGCGATCAAACGATGATAAATACTGTAGGTGCTACGGTATATTTTTTTGAATTGCTGTCATACGCGTACGTTTGCGTTGCAATCACCCGGACAACCCAGGAGTTTTCCGGATAGTAGAAGTAGGTAGGCTATTGCATGTGAGTTCACGGCGTACATTAAATCGGCATTGATCTATCCGACAGAACTGAATTGCATGAACAAGTGCCGCGTAATCAGCAATTTCCACTCGTTTGTTGTTAGCATTGGAATCCATTGCCAATGGCGACTGGGGTCAACTCTAAAAAGCTCCAAAACTATTAGTAACCACCCAAGCCACGTGCCATGAAGATCGTCCAGACTGTTGTCGCTGTTGCTGTGGCTGTCGTTGCCATGTGTGCCGTCCAAACCCACGCAGAGATCGCAAGAAGGGCGTGGAACTAGGAACCCATACTACCGTGCAGGTACAAGTCGCGAGTAAGAGTGGATTTCCAAATGCTTCGAGACCCTTAGTAAACCTTGAGATCGTCTGTTATCCAAGTCTTCCACAACTTGTTTTGCAAGCGATTGCACTCGTGTCTCGTTAGCATTAGAGATGTAGAGGTGCTCCAAGATTGATAATTAGATGCTGTATTCCTTCCGTTGCAGCGGTGTTGCTTACATAAAATAATAGCGGGGCTTGAGCTCGTTCGCTATTCTCCTGAATGCTCTAAAGTGGACGTCCGAGCTGCAATCGCCCGGCGTTCGTACGGCAGACTGACGCTCTGGTACTGGACAAACTTATAACTCGACGCTCTGCATGTGGCGAAAGTCCTTCGCGTACTGCGGTTGGTGTGTGGACGAAGACAGCGAAGTCGTGGACTGCTCCATCGTGCGCTCGTTCTGCTGCATTTGCAGTCCAGTCGTGTACGACTGCGAGAGCAGATCCACAAGCTGGTCACGGAGCTGGCCGGTCTGCGAACTGGCGAGCTTGGTGCGTTCCTGGTTACGCGTCCACTGATCTTCCAACAGTGCGCTCACCTGCTCCGCCAAGTCCTTCAACAGCGATCGTTGACGCGCCGGCACGACGGTGCGCGGCTGGGAATCGGCCACGATGAGAGCGCCGAGGACGATGCCGTCGCGCGCACGGAACGGGACGCCCATGACGAACCGCAGGTTGGGCGCCTCAGTGACGAATAAATTAGTGGCCAGTGCATCATCTCGTCTAGCGTCCAGCACGGTCACGACCTCCGCATCTTCCTCATCGTCGCCGTCGATACTTACATCGGCTTTGCGAGCAGGGAAGCGCCGCATGATCTCTGCAGTAAGAGAGTGCGCGATCGGGACTTCACTCAGCTCTCGGTCCCGCACCAGTCCGAAGCTCGACTTGATGAACTCTCGTCGCGCGTCCACGAAACTGATCGTAGCCATGGAGCAGCTCGAGTGCTGAGCCGCCTGCTTCGCCACCAGATCGTAGATGTGCTCCTTGCCCGAGTCCATGACGCCGTACTCGGCCAAACGAGATGCACGCTCTTCGTCCAAAGGCGTTCCCACTCGAGACCTTGCCAGCACCACGTCGGTGTGGATCTCCTCCACGATCTCCTCGTCAAAGTCTTCGTCTCCTTCTTCCAGCTCATCCAGACCCTGGTAATCCTGCAAGTTGAGATCCTGCAGCTTGAAGTCCAACCCGACGTTCGAGTCGTGGAATTCCATTCCGTCGTCTTCGTCAGCCTCGTCCAGTTCGCGCATGTCAAAGTCGCAGATATCCTCCTCCTCTTCGTCTTCTCCGTCTTCGTTCTCCTCTTCGCCGATACCGCCCAAGTCCTCGCGGTCTGAATCCGGGTCGGCCTCGGAGTCATCAAAGTCGTACACGGACTTGCCTGTCATGCGACCAGGGAGACCTCCCTTGATCGACAGGTCGAATTCCGAGTCGTGGAAGTCCATGAGGGACAATTCTGAGAAACGCTTGTAGAACTGGTCGCTCTGGATCACGGCGCTGCTGGGAGAAGACGGAGACGACGAGCACACGGACGCCACTTCCGTCGCCTCAATGGACTCGATATCTACAATGTTCGAGTCCACATCGGGCTCTCTTTCAACTTCTCGAGACGCCTCTCGAACCACGTCGACCGTCTTCTCCGTGTCGCTGTCGTCTTTCCCTTCAATGTCGTTCCCTTCCACGTCGTTCTCACTCTCATAGTCGAACCGGCTGCCACGCGAACTGCTCACAGTAGTGGCGTTGCTCGCGTTGCTCTGCTTGTAGAAGCTGCCGCCAAAGCTGCTCCCGCTGATGCTCAGCGTCTTGGAGCTACCGCTCTTCCCAAACGCACCTAGGCCGCGACTGCTGTTGAAGCTGCTTACTGTACTTCCAGACATGTTCGACAACGTCCGGTCCGGGTTAGTCGATGCATGAGACGACAACAAACCACGCGAGTCGTAAACGTCCGAGCTGTCTCCACTGCTCGAGTTCGTAGATGGCGCGCGGTTGTACTCGTCGTCATCCTCCGGACTGCGCGACACTGCACTGGCACTGCCGCTGCCAAGACGACGGCGCAAAGCATTGATCCCGTTCACTGGCGTCCTGGGCAGTTGCGCTGCTCCCTGTACCTGAAGGTTCATCTGGCCTCTGCTCATTCTCTGGTTGTCATCCTGGCCACGCTCACAGTTGACGCAGATCCGGAACGGGCACTTGCCGGCCTTGCCCAGCTTGATCTGGTGAATCTCCGAGCACTTGGAACACGCCACGTCACCGCAAAGGCGACAGTGATGTTTCCTCCGTGACATGGTGAACTTTCCCTGACACACACAGCAGCTCTTCCTAGACTTGACCCAGTTCTCCGACGTCAGGTACGGCGACTCACGTAGCCGCATGACCAGCAGCGCCGTGTTAAGCTGTTGGAATGCCGTCAAGTACGACAACATGTTCATTCTTCGCGTTGTCGTCACGCCATTGGCGTCGTAGCAGCTAAACTTGATGAGAACTTCCAGCACGTTTTCACCCGCAACGGACGACGACACCGGGTACGCCACAATGCCTGAGAACTGCACGAGAGCTCGAGCCGTGGTCACAAAGTTGGCTGGTTGAGGAGACGACGTCTTGGCCTTGATATCGGCCGACGTCACGATCGGTTGGCAGTATCTCGTCACGCCCGGGTCCTCAATCGAATGGTGCGAGATGATGCCGACGCGTTGGTCCTCAAAGTCCTGTGCCTGGCTGTGCGCCATGGGGCCGCGGATCTGCGCACGGCGGATGGTCGCGTACTCGGCCAGACACATGGTGAGTCCCTGTTCCTGTGCTCCTTCAGCTTGTCGTCCATTGCCAGTTTGCAGTCTAGCTGCCTGTCGTTCCCTATGCCTGTTCTTGCCGCCGAACTTGAGTGAGTTGGAAGCTGAGCTGCCGTTCAATGCCGCACCAGAGTTGGTTCGTGCGGCTCGGCCCTTGATGGACACGTATTTCACTGCGTACTGCTCGGTCTCGGCGCCGCTCTGCGACCGCGAGCTGGAACTGATAGACGACGACGTGGACGAACTGCGACCCACGCGGCCGCTCGGTAGACTGCCGAAGCTTGTAAACACGTCTGCCATCTGCACGCGCTCCTCGAACAGCGCCGCCTGTACGTTCTGGTATGTGTCGCGCTTGGGGGACGCCATCAGGCGCATGAAGTCGTCCAGCGTCGCACGTACGCGCGTCGTAGCTAGCATCGTATGCATGTGTTGCGCCAGCTGCGTCGGGTCGGGCGGCGTCATGCTGGACACCCGCTCCATCGAGTCCGCGCGTAGTTCGTAGATGTTGAGCGGACCGCGCGCCGTGACGAATTGCCATTTGTCAGCGTCCGCCACAGCGTCCACCAGCAATGCAGCGGCGTTGGCGCGCGCGTCCAGCAGCAGCGCATCCTGTTGCTGCTCGTTAAAGTTCAGGTACGCGTCGGGCGTGACGCTGTCCGCGGTGCCGGCGCCGGCACTGAAGTTGGAGCGGCCGCTGCTGCTCGCCCAGTTCTGCGCGTCCGGAGCGGACGGCGTATCACTGGGGCGCGACGTGGTGGACGTCGCCTTGTGCTGTCGATGCCGTGGTCTGTATAACGACCCGTAGTTGACCATTTCGAGGTGGTGGACGAGCGGATCCACTCAGTGGACGGAACCTGTTTGTTGCCTGTTGTTTTGCAGATACTTCCCGACCGAAGTGCCGGCGGAAAGTGGAGAAGGAGAAGCTTTACGCTTCTGCGTCGGGTACTGAAGTCGTCCGCGAAGTCGCTCACGCCGCACTCGCTCGAGTCGGGAACTGAGCGCCAGCGCGGGGGAGCGGCGCAGTTGTTTGTCAACGACTGACTGTTTGTATGGCGGGAAAGGCTAGGTCGAGGTGTTGCACACGACCCCTATCACCTGAAAATGAGCAAGAGATGTGTAGGACCCATTTTGGGCGGGCATCGAGCTGCTCGATGCGACTGGAAAACGCAGCCAAAGCAGTGAAAGAGTGCTGTTGTTACTAGTACTTTTGGTGCAGATTGCCACCGAGATGGCACCGGCAGAAGCAACAGACATGGACAGAAGACACGCTGTCGTTGAACGAAAGCAAGCAAATTTTTCCGAGCAGCACGCCAGATCCTCTCTATTGATCACATTGGCGATGCAGAGACAGCGTGAGAGTAATGCACTTTAAACCATGGCGCAGTTCCTTCCACTGAACATTCACAGCCAAGGTATATTAAATAGCTCACTGCTGTAACTTGACGCATCGAAAAAAGTAGAAGACTCCATCTGGGTGAGCTGGCAAACAACAGCGACAGCCTTCTGTAGCTTCAGCCTTCTGGAAGCGGTGTCTGTAAAATGGGTCCTAGCCTAAGTGCCCAAAAAAGTTGCAATGCAATGTCGTCGGAGTGTGTTGCCTGTTGTGTCCCGCTCCGTTGCTGGCCCTCGTGTCTCGAGCTTTTCGCGCTCTCTTGGCCATATCGAGGGCTCGTTGGCGTTTTGGAGATGGCTCTGGAGACTCTACGACAAGACTTGCCCTTCAAAAGCTTCACGCAGTGGATAGGCTGCTTGGAGACGGCGCCGTATACAAACGGCGATTGACATCTAGCGAAAGCGGCTTCTACCCTTCAACTTCGCACTTGAGGCTGGCAGCGAACGAACTTTTAATTGCGATTTACGCTTGGCAGTGCAGCTTGCGCCTGCCAAGTTGATTTTGCAGCCGGAAGCCCGTTGAAGGCGGCAATGCAAAATGCTACCGGTCCCACGTGCAGATGAGACTCTGCGCAATGCGGACACGTTGCTTGCGATGGGCGAGGGTGGACCACCCCCGCAGTGTGTGTCGTGCAAGTTGATGAATCGATCGATTGTCGATTGGATTTTCACGGCACTGCATGGCGGTGCACAATACCATAACTTTAGCACCAAGACGCCTGCGAACGTAGGCCATCATCACTGCAACGGACGAAGGTCAGTTCCCTGGCGATGGCAAATCTTGAGTCACTTTGCAGCTTCAGAGTGAGCTCCAGGTCCTTCGTGACTCGCTCCGCTCCAGACCTCGTTGCAATCCGACGCGGCACCATCTCAATGCGAGGGACGAGAGAACCAGCAACACAGCAAGAGCCGGGAAGACCGTCGAAGCTCAGGCAACATACGGCCAAGTTGAAGCCGGCCTTGAAGAGCTCAGGTCAACGCCAGTAGCACTTACTAACGAATGTGGTCTGCATTACCTAGGCCCAGTGTACGTCCACACCGTACCGGTCTCCAAGCAAGGTGTTGCAAGTACCATCCAGCTCGAAAAGCAATCGACACCGTTCTCCAACTCGTCGTTGGTCGCCAACAGGATTTTCATCCTGTTGGCGATCAGAGCACGCAAGTGCGTCGTGCCGTTGCAGGTCATCGAGGCACGCTCAGCCATGGGTTAGCTATCTATCTGCCACCGGAATGGGAGTTCGTCATGTCCAAGCTTTGATCCGTTTTCGGCAGATGAGGCCTATTCTAAGCGGTTCGCAACATGAGGACAGGGCTGGTGCTCGGACTGGACGGTGTGGGCAAGACGCTTCTGCTGCGCCAGCTAATGGCGCAGGTCGTGCGCAAGCAAAAGACTGTACTGGAACGGGTCGTGGCGTTTGTGTCGAACCCATGTAGCAACAACAAGACGGACAAGGAGGACGACTTCAAGGACGAAGAGTACGTTGTTGACCCTCACACGCAGCCGAGCGTAGGTGTCGAACATTGGTCGCTGCCACTGGATGGAGGTAGAATCTGCATGTTACGCGAGATCGGAGGCCAATTGCTGCCTATGTGGCCGTCATATTTCGAGTCCTGCCACTTTTGGCTCTTTGTAGTCGACGCCAGCAACACCACGCAGTTGGCAGCCTCGGCTATCGAACTCTTCTCCATTCTGAGTGTGGACGACATGCGTCGCAAGCCTAAATTGCTCGTGATCAACCAGATCGACGCTGATTTCGTGGTGGATGACACGCTTTTGCAGACCTACTTGTGCTTTGATCGCCTTCTAGACGAACCGGACAGTGGACCCATACACATTGTCAAAACCAGCGCACTGACAGGTGAAAACGTGGAGCAGATCCTCAAATGGTTCAACCAGCCTGTCAGTAGTGGTCTTTTCTCCGGAAACAATGCGAGTCTCGGACTTAGTGGACTTAGTGGTCGCTACCGAACTGCAGGCCGACAGAATTCTACTAGTGACATGAGAGTTCACCCTGTTGCAGACTAAAGCGATCAAGAAACACTTGAATTTTACATTCCCTTTTGCTCATTAGTTCCGTTCACCTTCGTGGCAGTAAGGGTACTGGTCAGCGAGGGTGATGTTGACCGCCACGTCGGATTCAGCAGCCTGGAACAGGCGGAAGCGCTTTATATCCCGAGTAATATTGCCCACTGCAACGATCGCGCAGTAGATACCGAGGAAGACACTACTGATGATCGTCAAGTAGCACATGAAGCGGTCGCATTTGCCTCGGAACGTCTGCGTCGCGATCGGGTGGACACGAAGGTAGCACAAACACGGCATAACCATACACGAGACTGTGACTGCTGTGGCCCCGATGAAACTCAGAATGTCCACGAAAGAGGCCTGAAACATGACTGCAAGGAAGGCTTGAGACCACACTGTGATGGTTCGGATCAAACCACTGCACAGACGGTCGGACGACGTGTAGGCTTCGCTTGAGTACGCACTTTCACTTGGAGTAGGTGATGAAGCTTGGAAGTATGGCGTATTGTTGCCATACAAGAATCCTTCGTCTTCTGGAATAGGATCAGTAGAGATCTTTGATGGAGGAACAGCTCCAACAGCTCCTGATTTCCCGAGAATTGGCTTGCTTTGACTGGAAATAGCAGCAGATTTAGCTGCACGAACACTCAGCGTTTGCTGAAGCACTTCATGGTCTGCATCTTTGCCGAGGATGTAGCGCTCCATGTCGAACAGCGTAGGATTCAATAGCAATGGGAATGCAATTATCACGTGAGCCAACATGAAACCAGATGCGATCTTCCGAGCCGAACTAGCTTCGGGTAGTTGATCCAGTAGCGTCGCAGGTGCCGTGCAACCGAATTGGTAGTACGTCACGACCCCAATGAGCATGTAAATGGACGTGATAGCGAGTAGTGTAAGTGACACCAGGTTGGCTAACCGGGCCGGATCTGTATGCTGTCGTTGAATGGGAGGGATGATGATTGCCGTGCCGGTAGCGAACATGATGGTGCCAAACGTCTGAATGGCATGGTCAGTTTGAATCTGCGTCTCTCGAGGGGAAGGAGGGATGTTCTGAAGACTATATCCGACACAAATGGCGTCTGCCAGTACAGCTACAATGCCACCCATATAGGCTAAGGGTGCGGCCGCTTTCAGTGTCGGAATCATAATCACAGGCAATACACCTAGACTCATGACGATAATCCAATGTGTCGGACTCCACTGGTCTCCAGCTACAGTTCCTTCAAAAAGACATGGAAGGAGAATAGTCCCTCCAAGAATCAGGAAAGCGATGGGACTGAGGAAGCACGCACCCCACTCGGACAGCAATACAATGCGGCGTCCAGTCTCTCCAAAAGCAAAGTAACCGAGGTCACTGAATGTCCGAACGTTCACAGGCGCAACCATGAGCGATTTACTGATTGCAACACTGAAAAAAAAATTAATGTAATTAGTTACGATTTATTAATTAGATATTGTGTCATTTCAAACCTCGCGTGAAGGTTGCAAGCTGAGATGAAGTAAACGCCCATGGCAGCGAAAACGGGTCCTGCAGCTGCGAAGATGGAGCCGAAGCTCATGGAGCCCACGCCGAAGGTGGCGCAGAACAGCAGCGCCACGCACAAGACGTCGTCACTCCCCGACATGATGCTGAAAAATGGATCGCGACCTTTGGCAATGTAAGCTAGTGTTCTGCATACAAATTTTAAGTCAATGAATACATACCTTGCTTATAATTTTATCAACATTGTTTAAGTCGCTTAATTGTTGGTGGCGCCAATCTTATAAGGATTTCGACAGCGTTCGGGGAGGTATCTGGTATCGTGGGGAGCTCACATGACGCAGGCTTGTCTGCATCCGACCTTTTGATGCGAGTCGTAGCCTACGACGCCGTAATTTTGCCGACGAGTGATGTCGGTTCAACAACCAGCGGCCGCCAACCACGACTTGGTTCGACCGTAGACATCGGTCCCTCAAGGACTCATGAGGGACCCTCATCCAGTCTTCCCAACGAATTGGTGACATGTGGTGGTTCCCTCTAATTCCGGTTTGCAAGCTTGGGATCACCAGCGAACACCTTGGTAGGTTTTGCTTGTGTGGCTGGTGCCTTCGGAGAAGGTCTTCGCCTTTTCGAGGTTGTCATGTCGCTCTCTCTCGAAAAAAAAAAGTAGCTCCGAGGAATGCAGTGGCTTGCGAAGGACAATCTCTTGATTATGAGGTACGCAGAGATCACGAACGGCCAAGAAGCGTATCGGCTTCATGAGTTTTTGAGGAGAAGGCTTCAGATGGGGGTGTGCCGTGGTGCGGCACCCTTCGCGCTGTTCAAGGCCATAACGTGGATAAATGCACCATTGTACGGGCTTGGTAGCGCACAAGGTCTTCAATAGACCCAGCTAGCGTCTGCGGTCGAAGAGGAATGAAGGCTCGGGCAAAAGGTTTCTGAGGCGGTTCATCCGTCTACTTAGGTGCGTTTTCCACCGTTAGGTTCGAATCGAACTAAAGTAAGCCAATGATCAACGTAGAGAAATCGCTAGTAGATTCGAAGCGACTCGTCACTGCTGGCGACGTGGCGAAGCTCGACGAATTCGGGTAAAGCGGGGTAGGCTCGAGCATACAAAAACGCATATACCGACCGACCGGGAACAAGTCGAGCATCGACCGCTTCCCCGACCGGATAGCACGCATACTGAACGCAAGTTACTTGGTCCGGCGAAGACGACCGACACAGACAGTCCAGTCCTAAACCGTGTAAAACCGGGTCAAAATGAAGTCGCTATTGCAAGGTTGATTCGTGTCTATTATTCAAAGTGTATCTGCAGCCATGCCACTATTCTCAGGTGACAGATTCACCGACCGACCGACTCACAGGCCTATCCAACACCATACTTTCTCCAAGTGACTTTGGGCTGCATAACTCGACCGGCCGCCATCCCCCGGCGCATTTTTTTATAACCGCTCCGGAACCTGAGCGACTTCGCTGCCGAAAAGCGAGCCGAAGCTCAATGGCCGACCGCCAGTTCTCATTGTGCGTTCTAGCGCCCACTCTGTCCAGCTGCTTCGAGGAAAGCAGAAGCAACAACTCGCAGCATCAAGTCAAGTAATGCACACCCGCCCTACCATGGATTCCCAATCGTCGTCGATGTCCGCTACAGTAGAGCCACGCGTGTTCAGCCACAAGCGACGCCGTAATGGCACCTTTAAACTCGAGGAGAGCACAGGCGACCTCAGCGGCTGCTGTACCACTTCAGGCGAGAGCTCGAGCGACGAGAGCGACAGCGGCGTTGAGGTCGAGGACTTTGCCGAAGAGGAGGAAGCACAGGCGGCCGCCAAACGACGACGTCGCGCGGAATTGGACGGTCTCAAGAAGTCGGTGCGAGAAATGGAGGCGCAAGTGGTAAATGCGTCTTCACAGCTGAGAGACCTGGCAGCTCTCGTGGCGCAGGTCGTAGCGCAGCGCCAGGAGCAGAGCCAACAACTCCACGCATAGACCACCGTCGCAGTTCCTGCAGCTGCCAGCAATACGCACAGTGCAGACGCTCCCCTAGTTTATAACGGCCCGGCGATGCAGAGCGCGGCTTCAGCCTTCGTCGGCGTTCGAGCCCAGTCCATAACCGTGAATCAAAATGTATTTGGTCGTTGTGTTTCTGTTGCTTCCGTTGTTAAAACACCACTGCCCATGCGACCTTACCGCAGCTACAAAAGCTCACACGATGAGCAGCAAAGTACCAGTGCCATGGGCCTGGTCATGCCCATGCCCATGCCCATGCCTACTTGACCCTGCCAAATGCCATCGCCACCTCCACGATTCTCCGACGGAAAACGCTCCCGCCTGATGGCGAACAATAACGAAGGCGACCAGCGAGAGGCGCGAGCGTCCAGCGAGGGCCGTCTCTTCTACGGCTGGTCGTATTACCGGCTTCGAACATTTTGATATGAGTATGGTTGAATCGATCCCCATGAAGCGGTCGGTCGGTGAAAATGGCAGCATTGTTCTGAGCTGTTCGATTGGTGTGGACGTACACAAGTGCAATATTATTGACCCCATTTGGCAATACATACACGCCTCAGACCCTCATTCGTTACTGCACTACTGTACGCCGCCAAGGAGAGGCACCTCGGTCTTGGGTCCTTGCGGCGACAAATTGTGAGTCTCCTCGACGAACCAGAGCTTGTCGAACAGCGCCGGTTGTGGGTCGGCAGCAAGCTCTGCCGAGATCTCGTCGCACCGGGCTCGCAGGCGGTCCAGGTCGTCGTCGTTCAAGTCGGGTGATAACACTCGCCCCAATGTCGAATGGATGATCACGCGCGTGTCTGTCTTTGGCGCATACGAGAACGTTTCTTTGGCCACACGGCGGATGTGATCCACTGAGAACTCGGTGTGCGCGTTGACGACGTCGTCACTGAGCTTGTTGGTGGCGGGCAGGCACTGAAACAGCATGATAATAGCTCCCGACGAGGCCATGAGCACCTTCACAGGTGTCATACGGAACGGTGCGAAATGTGCGCACATTTCCTTGAGTTGTGCCACGTCTTGGGGGAACCGCAGCCTCGCGTTAGGAGCGAGATCGCCCGGGTGCGACGTGTGGAACAGTGTGATGTGCATGAGGTCACGACGCGTCACACAGGCCACGGCGTCATTAGTTCCAGCCTCGCGCGGCAACAGGCCAGTCAGTTCCGTGCCAATAGCATGGCATCGCGTTGCCATTTCGACGGGAATTGGCGCGCAGATGAGCGCCACGCCGTCGTTTTCCGTCGGGAACTCGTACGGTTTAGACTCGAGCGTCAAACCGGGAACGAAGTTCTGCCTGGTCTTGCGCACGCTCTCGCGGTCGAGGGCCTTCTTGCCGCCCTCGTAGAGCTCCTCGTAGAGTTCGCTGCGCTGCTGGCGCCACTGCGCCTCCTGCTCGGTGCTCATCCTGTTGACTTTTTGCTGCTTCGTGTCCAAAACTGAAGTGAGCTACGCGTTTTTTATTGGCCAACCATGATGGGAAGTTCGCCAGTCGCAGAACATGTTCGGCTAGAGCTTATCTGCCTCGTAGTTTAAATGTCCTCGCTAGGGAGAATTACAGTCCTAACGGGATGGTTGTCGTGTGTCCTGTGGGACGGATGAAGTGCGATTCATCCACGTACCAGAGTTTTTCGACAACAAAGGCATTGCCATCTTCAGTGTTGTTGAGTTCCTGGGAAATCTGCTGGCACGTCTCGCGGGCTCGAGTCAATGCAGTCTCGTCAAAGGCATCGGGCGTCATGATACGAGCCAGGGTCGTGTGGATGATGATATTCGGACTCTTCTTCGATACGAACGGGAACGCCTCCTGTGCTGCCTGGCGCAGCAAGTCGACGCCGAACTCGGCACGCCTTCCAGCATTCTTCACCTTCGAATCGGCGAGAGTGTTCCCTTCATCTTCCTTCTGTACGCACTGGAAGAGCATTAGGATCGCACCTGACGAAGCCAGAACCACCTTCACAGGGACCATGCGAATCGGCTCGAAGTGCACTGCCAACTCTCGCAGCAGTGCTATCTCGCACGTGATTCTCTCGTTCTTGTGCCCCACCACGTTTCTTGGGGCGACGTCGTCCGGGTGTGACGTGTAGAATAGTGTCACGTGCATGATGTCCTGGTCGCTCACGTACACGTCCTTCATCTGTGAAGCCTGTGCTGAGCCACTCGCTGCTGCTTCGCCAGTCAAAGCTGTAAGAATTTCATCCGTGACGCTCCCCCATTGCCGAGCAGTATCTTGAGGGATCTCCGCACACACAACCGTCACGGCGTCATCCGTGTGTTGGAACGTGAACTCCTTCGGAACAGCATGGCCTGACTCATCGAACTCGAATAGCTCCCTGTACAGTATAGGTTAGTCATCAATAAAAGTGAGAGAAATGAACCATACAAGCATCTTGCCTTGATGCAAGCACTGCGTGACGGTCCAATCCATTCTCGGCACTTCGCTCCAGCTTGTCATACAGCTCGAGTCGATCGTTTCGCCACTTGGTCTCCGTCTCCATGATCTGATTTTGAGCCCGTTTTGCTCCCGTCTCTCGCCGTCCACCCGGTTCATCTCGATATCGGCCTTGATCAAGACAAAATGACGCAGGACGACGGCGCGTACGTCGTGGTGCTCTACTACAAATACGTGCGTCTGTGTGCTACAGAGGAGGAACTCCAAGCCTTCGCTCTCGCTCATGAACAGCTGTGCGCTACGTTGGGACTCACCGGGCGCGTGCGACTCGCGCTCGAAGGCATCAACGGAACGCTAGGCGGCTCCAGCTCCAGTGTGCAGAGCTACATCGATGCCATGAAGCAGCAGCCGCAATTCACCGACGTGGACTGGAAAACCAGTGCGTCACTAGTACAGCCGTTCCCAGAGCTGCAGGTGCGCGTCGTCGCAGAGATCGTCGCGCTGGAACTCCCGAACGACGCCTACGACTTAAGCGTGCGCGGTCGCCACTTGACCCCGGAGCAATTCCGGTCCGAGCAATTGGACGCTGATCCTGCGTCCATCGCGCTCATCGATGTCCGCAACACGTACGAGTTCAACGTCGGCCACTTTGCCGGTGCGTTGAACCCCAAGACCCGTCGCTTCGGCCAGTTCCCGCAGTGGGTGCGTGACGAACTGCCCATGCTACAGCAGAAGGACAAAGTGCTCATGTACTGCACGGGTGGCATCCGGTGCGAGAAAGCTTCGGCTTATCTCAAACACTTGGGGCTGGAGAACGTCTATCAACTGGAAGGAGGCATTCATCGCTACCTGGAGCGCTTCCCGGACGGTGGCGGCCTTTTCCAGGGCAAGAACTTCGTCTTTGACCAGCGCGTGACCATGGCGTCCGAGGATCAGACGGTCACGGGTCAATGTGAACGCTGCCACGTGCCGCACGACACGTTATCGGGCACGCGTTGCGCCTACTGCCGCATGCACGTGCTGCTCTGTGAATCGTGTCGTGCCGATGCGAAAGCTCGTGGAGAGACCGATGAAGACGTGTTTTGTGACGAACACGTGCCGTTGGTGTCCGGGTCGCTGGAGGAACTGCGGGTACGAGTGAAGACGTTGCAAGACTCAATGTCGAATGAACAAGGACGCGGCAAAAAGGGTCGACGTCGTTCACTACGCAAGCAACTGGACACCGTCGAGCGCCGGATACAGCGTCTTGAGCTCCACTCTTCTGCTTAAACTCTACTCTACCGTCAAGCTACAACGACATAACTTGATAAAACACGCCGATGCCAACACAATAACCGTTTTCAACCAAGTCGTCGCGACGCTTACCAATTTGTGTGAACAGGTTCATCATGCGTGGCGCTGGAAGAAGAGGTGCTGGCCGAGGTGGTGGCAATGGCCGTCGTAAAACAGCGGCGAATAGTACATCCGATGCGAAGACATCGCTGGTGGACGAATGGAGAGCACATGAAGAAGACTGCGCCGCACGGGTGCTACAGAACCAATTCCGAGCATTTCTCAGTCGTCAACGCATGGCGCGTTTGCTTCTCAGCGTCTACGAGAAGCACTACGACCCCATTCGCAAGCAGCATTTCTACGTCAATACATTAACGAATGTGAGTACTTGGGATAAACCACTGCTACTGGTTCGGTTCTTGCCTGGGGATCGAGATATCGCTCGCGGTCGGGTAGATTTTTCGCCCAAGGAGGCCGCACAACGCATCCAACGACTTGTACGAGCATATCTGGCCAAGAAAACCATCCGACAATTGGTGCGTGAGAACTACATGAAGCTGTTCGACCCTGACAAGCGCGTGTTCTACTACTTCAACACTCGCACAGGCGAGCGATCTGAGCTCAAACCTCCGTTTTTCCGTCCAAGACCTGGTACTGCCGGAGCCCATTCCAAACATATTTCTAACGATGACGATGACCTGGAGATCGAGGCCTTCTACTTCCGCAAAGCTGTGTGTAAGATCTCGTCCGAGGGGAATCTTTACGGTTCCGGTATCATCGGCCGCTTCTGCGGTCTCTTGTGTGTTCTAAGTGACGGTAAGACCCTGGCGGACGAGAATACAGCCCGGTCCGCGCGCGCAGTCTGCAACTACGCTGATGATCGAGTCGCTTTCCCAGTGATGTTGGCCGCCGACACTTTCTTCGCTGGTATCAAGATGCCGGAGGATTCAGCTGCACGTCTGCAACCTCTCAATGGAACTTCAAAGCCACCCCCGACACCCAAGAAAACAGCCCACAAACCTCACTTTGATCTCGCTCTGTGTGCTTTGAATGAAGATCAGTTCTTGCTAGCGGCAGGTACAAACGTCCAGCCGCTTCACTTCGAGATGAACGATCGTAAGCTTGGCTGTGGCGAAGTGGAAAGCTTACGTCCAGGCGTGTCTCTCGAAATCGTAGGCCATCCGCATGGGAAGCTGCAAGTGCTGCACCAACGACAACTGGCTCGACTCGCTCCAAACTCCATTAACCCGCAGCATTTACAATATGACCGAGTCACGGAGACGGGGGGCGCTGGTTCTGGGGTTTTCACACGTGGAGGAAAGTTGGTTGGCATTCAACCATTTGCCGGTCCAAAGGAGCCACCACCGCTGTCCTGTTGGTACATTAAGCCAATCTTGGCCACGGCACTCGTTCTCGTAAGTACGTCTACGAAACCTTGCGCTTCTGTTGAGTTGCGGTCTTCTAACCTTTTTTGCGGATTTTCAGCACCTCCAGAGCCGTTCATATTGACTTCTTGTGTGGCTTCCACTGGCGTGCAAGTGTATTGGCAGCTTCCGAGAAACTGGGAGCCTCTGCGTGGCCTTCCTGTCCATTTTGAGCTTGAAATTTGTCGTCACAGCAGTCACGATACTCTCCGCCACGAGCCGTTTGAACGCGTGTATAGTGGCCCTAAGACCACACACTACATTGGCGATCTGCAGCATGACACCATGTATTCTTTGCGCTGCCGAGCAGTCAACCGCATGAAGCAAAGCCGATGGAGTTCTGCTGTAAGGTTCATTACGCTCCAGCAAGTCTCGTTGGCTTGGCGACTTCGACATTGCACCAGTGTGAAGGAGGCGGTCAAAAGGATGCAACAGCAGCAAAGCGACCCACAGACGCAGTTCCGCAGCGTCCAGTGGATCTTCGCACAACTCGAGAAACACGAAGAGGCCGACCGACAGGAATGGGAAGTCCAAACGGACGGAATACGGGGCGATCGGGGCCAGCCTGGTGTCTCCAGTCAAAAGAAACTTGAGCAGGAACTGTTCAACTGCCGCGCTTTGGAGACACTTCTCAACTCGATTGTCTGGTTTCCCAATGAAAAAGCCACGATCGCCCTCATTCTTCGCCTCCTTCTCAAACTTGTGATTCTTCAGCAGAACAGCCAACGTTTCATGACGGAAACCTCCCGCTTCCAAGTACTTTGCAACCTTCTTCGCTCCCATGCAGCTAACAAATCTCCTGGAGAAGAGTTGCAAATTCCGCAGTTGTGCTTGGAGTTGATTGGGAAGATTTTGAGTGACAATGGGACAGCCAAACTCGTGCTGGAGTCCTGCTCGGGAGTTGAGTTAGTGCTCTCGTTCTTAGAAATCGACGCGTATCGGCTCGAAGCTGCAGTTGTAGCGGAATGCTGCAATGTCCTCGCTGGTTTCTCGTACGAAAATGGTGCGTTTCAATCCCGCGCATAGCTGTTTTGTATCCCCCTAACATCCTCATCCACCCAGCCAGTGTTAAGTGGAAAATCGCTGAGCTCAACGGCCTTGCTCTGCTGCAACGCTCATTACTCGATCACCGTCAGGAATCACGTGTTCTGTACTGGGCGTTGGTCACGATTGGCAACGTCGCCTACGGACTTGATGAAGGCGCCAGGCTGCAGCTTGAAGACGAGATAACTGCGCTGGGACTTGTCGAAAGTGTGTGCGACTGCCGCGTGCATTACTTGTCTCGGCTGCACGAACTAGAGTTGTCTCTCGTTACAGCTCAGGCTCGTTTAGACCATCTCCATGCCATCCACGTCGGAGAAGAGACTCGGAACGAACTGGACGCATGCACACAGCTCGTGGATACGATAACCAATGTCATCAATGTCTGGAAAAGCAACGACGTCGCTGAAGCCGCCGACTACGCTCTTCGATACTTGCTCTCCGAGGAGCAACGCCGGGTTCAAGCTGCATCCAAGCGCTTGCTGCGCAAATTCCTGCGTCGCACCTTGTCCATGGCATTGGAGAAGTGGAACAATGTGATGATTTACGAGAGACACCGAGCAATCTTCTTGACGTTCATCCACACGGTGCGGACACGACAGCTTCGACCCGCATTTCGCCGATGGGAACAGACTGTACGAGAGATGCGGATGCACAAGTCCATTATACAGACTATCGGCTCGGGGTTGGCGATGGATCTTACCAAGAAAAGGAAGGAGCGATACCGGATGCTCGTCCTGCAAAAGTAGACGTAGATAGATTCTAGATAAAGCTGAGCACGAAATTCAAGTTAGGAGTAAGTGCATTATCTCGAACTCATCACAGCTTGCGTTCTCACGCAATACAAACCGCGTCGATCAAAGACGTCAAAGCAACTCTTCGAAGGAAACTAGATCACCGCATGGAAGTCGTTCACGTGTTGGCGATCTTCACTATCTGCAGCTCCGCCCAATATGGAACTCGTGTGGTCTCCTGCACCCTCGGCTAACGAAGCGGATGCAGCGGATAGAGCCGAACTCTCCGACGTATCCAGGAGTGAAGATGCATCCATAGTCTGTTGGCTGTCGACATCGAGCTGCGTCATTGAAGCAGAACCGTTGGTATCGTCGCCACCAAGACCAGAGTCCAAATCGAAAACACTCTTCGCATCTCCACCGGAGCCCAGCGCACTCATCGCTTCCTTCTGACCTTCCATTCGGATCGCGTCCTGTACTCGTCGAATGGCGTTCAGAGCAGTGTCATCAGCATCACTTCGGTCCTTCAAGACATGTAGAACATCTCGGAAGGCCTTTAGCTTCTCCTGTAGTGACAGAGTGCGACCAGGGCTCTCTTCGATCGACTCATCAACCTCGTCCTCCGGGACTTCGCACACATTGGAGACAACGTCGAATTTGTCTTCGTGCACTGGATAATCCGACATGGTTTCATCGTTTAGATATTCCATCATAGGAACGGGGTTCGGTAGACGTAGGAAGAGCATTAAATGCTCTAATTCCGTGTCCAGCAGCACTTCCTCCTCTTCTTGCAAGAGATCGTGCTCGTCCATTGCCACCCGGTTGCGCACCAATTGCGTCGGGATCCAAGCGCGCTTGATCGTCTCCGTCGTGATCTCGTCCCAACTAGCAGCCGCCCACTTCATCGCTTGTAGTACATCCACATCGAACATGGCACTCTTAGACGTCTCAGACTTGTCAATAGCGTGACGCAGGTGGTAGCGGCGGAAGCGTTTCTTGAATGTAGTTACCACTCGCGATGTGATCGGGTTTAGCATCTGCATGACTGCAGGGGTGAGAATGAACACCACGACGTTCGTGAGGTCTAAGTGCGCCACTACATGGGACGGCATATCGTTGATAAACAGCAAGATACGGCGCTTCTGGTTGGCCATAGCAAAGTCCAGTCGCTGCAGCCAACGGGAGAAGATGACACCGGTCATCCAGGCCTTATTATTCGAGAAGTAGTGCAGTCCGTGCTGCTCAGCCGTTTTCTTACGGAAACACTTCGGGTGCTCGTGGTGCGATACAAACAGTGGCTGGAGCTTCTCCGTTCCGTCGGCATTGGCAGCCAACGACACCACGAACCTCTTCTTGCAGCGCATCCGTCCTTCCTCCAGTGCATTTTGTACCGGCGGCATCGTGTACAGCACCGGCGTCTCCTCCACTGCAAAAACATCCTTCGGGTCGTACTTGTCCGTCTCATTCATCAGCGCCTCCATATTAGTCCAGTAAAGCACTTTCTGTCCAGCTCCAGAGCCGCGTCGTGCATTGGCTGTAGTTGCAACTGCAGTAGCAGCATCGTCCAGACCTGCGTTTGCTGAATGGTGGTGGTCCGCATTGAATTTCCTAAAACTGAAATTGTGTCTCAACTGGAACGAATGTAGCCATCCATTGGAGAACTCTGGCTGCTCGCTTTCAGGGATATCGAGCATCTTAGCGAACTCCTTGGCTTTCTCCTTGGTCAGATCTCCCTGTACAGTTTGGCCACGACCTGCCATCTGGATGACCCAATTGGCCAATGCACTGTCCAGTTGCGGGTGCTGTACCACACGCCGCTTCTTAATACCCAGCTCCAGCGAACTCATGTTGATGAACTCATGCTGACGGCGCAAGATGCCGGAGATCGTGGATTGCGCCGGTGTCTTCTTCAGTTGAAACTCATGCTTGGTCCACTGCGCCAAGTCCTTCTGCGACATGACGCCACCGCTTTTCCGGTAGAACTCGCAGATGACTTTGCGCTGGTAGTTGGTGAGGTTCCCATTGCCGCCGCTCTGGCGCCGAGGCTTGGACGGCTTCGGTACGGGCACGATCATAGAGACGGAGCTCGCGGCTGCCTCCACTGCTAACGCAGTTGCGTCGGAAGCGCCAGGGACGGCGGACACGAAGGAATCAGCTACGGCGTCATCGGGGGCTCGGCGCTTGGTCAAATTGGAGGCCATTCTTGATCGTCGGCGGGATTTCGCTTTAGAGGGGGAGAAGAGGTTGTTAGTAAAGGGTTTACTACTCTTAATGAGCAACCTTACAATCACTCTTTGTGTAGTTGCGCAAAAAGAGGGGAAATCACTCTGAAGTCGCAACAGACAATCACTCTTTTCCGCAATGGACGTGGAAGTCAAGCGCGAGCCGAAGCTGGAGCCTGGACTTGATGAGAGCGAGACGCCGCCAGTATGGGAAGATGCCTACGCCCGCCACTTCAGTCTTGTTCTGTCTACGATCCTGTTTGAGCGTGAGGATTTCCGTGAACTGCTGTCGTCTTCGGAGCGCGCCATCGCGTCCCGCTTCCTTACAGAACTCAAGCCTTTCGAGCAGCAACTGTACGCGCGTTTGTTCCAGCGTCAAGGCCCGTGGTTCAAGACTACGTCACTCTTTCGTTACTTCAGGCAAGCTGAGGATGTCAAACAGGAGTTATCAGGCCAGACAGAACAGCTACCAGTTAATGAACAGGTGCAGGATGTCATTCACGTGATGATTGAGGCTGGTTTCTTGCAGAAATTTCCAGTCTCTGCTGCTGTATCACCAAAAGTAATGAAAACTATAGCTTCAAAGGCCGAAAGACCACTATCTCCAGGCACACAGATGAAGCAAGAGATGATAAGACGTGAGACTGCACTCGATGCTATTGAACGATGCTCTACAGCGCCAGAACTAGCAGCTCTGTACAAGAAAATGACTGGAAGTAAGAAGCATGTTGCTAAGACCGACCTCATGATGGTAATACGAAAGGTAGTGAAGACGCAGAAACGTATTGACGGCTCTAGGATCCCGGTGGCGCAGTTGATGCAGCACATTTGGCTGGAAAACTACCCTTTGACAGGCAGGAAGAGCTCTGATGTCATGGCACTGAGGATGACGCCTGAAACGAGAGATTTACTGTTGAGAATGCACCGTCTGTTTTACTTTGTGTCGACACCGCCGTTCAACGCGACGTCACTCATGCCCCCGCAGTTGGAGGATATGGGACGTCTAATTGAATTGGCGACGCATAAATTGCGGCAGGAACCGACACAGTGGCCGGGCTTGATGGTGTTTTTCAAGAAAGTGGCATATCCGGAGTATGCACTTACAAAGTGCTCGGGTGGTGATTCAACTTCCACAGAACTGCTCAACTCTCACCGTGTCTTCCCTTCGTCGGAAGTGTACGTGAGTTATGAAGTGGCTTACCAGTTGCATCGCATTATGAGTGTTGTTGAGCAGTGTATGCAGATCGTGACACCGGAAAAGGGGTACCAGGAGCCGGATCTAGAGCTAAAGTGGATGATATCGGATAGCACACCTGCTTTTCTCGCTTTCCAGAGACTATTGTTGATTTTATATGAAGATGGAGAGTCTACGGAAACGGAGGACGAGGAAACTTCAATCACTAAGACGGAAGATAAAGCAGACTGGCAATTACGTAGCTGGGAGCAGTTCTACGGCGAGGTTGAAAAGATGCAGTCTTTGGATGACTTGGTACTGGCATGCAGAGGCTGCCTGCAGGCGTATTTGAAGTGGATGACGGCGGCTGCGTACAGCACCTCAGGTATCCCGGCGTTCTTCTCCAAGTGCAATGCTGGCTATCACCTGGTCCGCAGCTTACACACTGCAGTAGGTCTGTATGAAAAGATGCGGAAGTACCAGATTTCCACCTTGCTGCTGAATGAGTTGCTAGCGGCCCCATTTCTCGAGCGAAAACGTGGATACTGGTGGGATCGCCTAGCGTTGAATTTGGAGCATTTGAAGTGTTCAGACCAAGCTCGAGACACATGTGTAAATGCGCTGAAGGATCCTCATGTACTTGCGGCGGACCGAACTTCACTTCAAAGACGTCTGAACCGACTGGAGCGCCAAAAAGATCGTGGCGAAACGATCTCAATGGAGTCACTATCCACTGCTGATTTACTGCTGCAAAGTACTGGAAACAGTATGATAACTCCAAGTGTGGAGGACAACACGAACGCAGATGAAGGAAATGCTAGAACACACACTAGCTACGAATACCGTCGCAATCATATCGTCGGCCGCCCACTAAATCGACAAACGGGTGAGAAGTCACGGTTTGTGGGCTACGACGATGAACCATGTACGGTGGAGCAGCTTGTTTTGCAGTACTGTCGTGGGTATGAAGGCTCTGGAGATAAGCTAAAGACTGGGGGGTGGTACGGAGTCCATTCTGAAGGTGTGGTGTTTGGAAATCTGTTTGGGGTTTTGATGTGGGACGTCCTGTACGCCAGTCTCCCGAATGTCTTTCAAACGCCATTCCAGTCAGCCCCTCTGGATTTCGGATATGCGGAAATCTTTTATAAAACTCGGCGAGATCTCATTGAGCGTCGGTTGGCCCAGGTGAAGGATGAATGGACCTTGGAGGAGCTCTTGACGACATTTGTGACAAGGTGGAACTCTGAGTTCGGGAAAGTGACCCGATTTGTGCACTGGCCTACTGATGCTCTTGCTTCATTGCAGTTCCATTTGCTTGCTATTGCAGCAGTAGGACGGCCACAGCTTGCTAGTCTCCTGCGCTACATGGCCACATCGAAGGAATTTCACCAGGCGCAAAATGGTCTGCCTGATCTTCTTTTATTACGGTTTGAGCTCACCGGGCCAGAGGATGATCCTGTGCCATTGTCTCCACGGTGGCCAATTGACAGCAATGGTTATCTGAATATTTATGCGTTTTGTGGTATGGATGAGGAGCTCAACATGAATGAGAAGGTATCCTCGACTGCAGTGCTGAAGGAAGAAGGTTCTGACGAGACAATTCGTGAACCCAAGCTCGAGATACAACCGCTGCTTCATGTCCTTGACCTGCTGAGGGATACCAGTTACGCACAGTTAAAGGTCGTTGAAGTAAAGGGTCCTCGAGACCGACTAAGCGACAAGCAACTGCTTTGGCTCGAGGTTCTCAGTGGGGAAATTGGTCTTGATGCCAGTGTGATGCACGTGGAAGAACCCGAAAAGCATGTTAAGCGCAAGAAGAAAGAGGCAACGGCGACACCTGCTCCCAGGAAGCGCCAAAACACCAAAAGACGAAAAGCGTGAGTATTAGCTGCTAGAGCAAGCTGGTGCATTATTTATGATATAATTATGGGTTTCAGTGCAGTTTGTTGTAGAGATCAAGGAGTTAGCGCAGCATCTTCGAGTGTTTCATCTCTTGTCGAGTGCGTTCCCACTCCGCTTCGTCATCTCCACTGCTTTCTTCACCCCTGTCAATCTCGTCCCCGGTTTGTTGCTGCCCCTTAGAATGTCTAATATCTGTAACAGCACTAGGCGCTGGAGCCATCAAGTTGGCGTCGTGAAGGTCCTGCAAGAAGACCTGGTAGTTGTCGTCATCGTGCTTTTCAGGAGCCCCCATCATGTTCTTTGCCTCGGCATCGACACGAGCTATCGCGTCCGGATCCGTCAAGAATGCCAAGACCCACTGCATCTCACTTCGAGTATCTTTCTCGTCCGCAGATGAAGAACCAGCACGTCCAGGCCCCTCGTTAGGTGGCAGTGTACTCAACAGTTGATCCAGCTCCGCGTCAGACAACGACAGTTCCAGTCGAGGGCCTCCCTCAGGCACAACAACGTAGTCGTCGTCTTCGTCAACGCGTTCTACTGTATCCCGTGATCTCTCGTCATCGCTCGTCTCGGGACGTTCCGCCTTGTCTTCTTCTTCGTTGTCGTCGTCTTCGACCGGGTTCAAGGCCATCCACTGCTCCTGACACTGGTTCGCTGTCACGACCAGCTCCCTGTCTTCACGCCATAGTCGCAGCTTGATGGCCTGCTGGCAGAACAACTCGCTTGACGCCTCAAAGTCGTAGCCGCTCGCGAACACGCACTGGTTCAGCAGGTCGTTGAGCTCACGTGTCCACTGCATCGCTTCAAGATCGTCCGTCCCGCGACCGGCGACCGGCCAATCACGGGATCAGCTATCCTAACCGCCCATTTTGACCTACAGACACGATGACTACCGAACGAATGCGATCCGTGCTGTGGACTGATGGCGGCCTGCAGCTCATCGACCAGCGCAAACTCCCGACGGAGCTGGTGCTTATGCGCTGCGAGACGGTGGAGGATGTCACGCGTGCTATTGCCGACATGACTGTGCGTGGCGCCCCAGCTATTGGCGCGGCCGGCGCGTTCGGCCTGGCGATTGGCGCCAAGAACTTCCAGGCCACGACCGACAGCACTAAGGAGGACCTGCTCAAGGCTGTGGAACAGGCCAAGGCCACCATCGACGCGGCTCGACCTACGGCTGTCAACCTCACGTGGGCGACGGAACGCGTGGTCAAGGAGCTGCGTGTCAAGGTGCAGACGGATGTGAGCGTGACTGACTTAGCGGCGTACACGCTCACGGTGGCTCAGGCTCTGGCCGAGGAAGATGTGGCTATCAACAAGCGTTTGAGTGAATTCGGAGCTGAAGTCGTCCCGAACGGTGCCAACATCCTGCACCACTGCAACACCGGCGCGCTGGCCACCGTCGACATTGGCACAGCCATTGGCGTCATCTACGAGTGTCACGCCCAGGGCAAGAATGTTCACGTGTGGGTGGATGAAACACGTCCACGCCTTCAAGGAGCGCGCCTCTCGGCATGGGAGCTCATGCGTGAGGGCGTGCCGATCCACCTCATTGCTGACAATGCTGCAGGCTACCTCATGCTCTCCGGTAAGGTGGATGTGGTGCTGTTTGGAGCTGATCGCGTCGCGGCCAACGGTGATGTCGTCAACAAGATTGGCACGTACAAACTAGCTGTGGTGGCCAAGGAGAACAAGGTGCCGGTGTACGCGTGCGTGCCGACAAGCACCATCGACCTCAACTTCCTCGAGGGTATGGGCATCCCCATTGAGGAGCGCAGCGCGGACGAAGTTGCCTGCATCCGAGGCGTGCGCATCGCGCCTGAGGGCTGCCCGGTGTTCAACCCGGCGTTCGACGTCACACCCAACCGCTACCTGACCGGCATTATTACTGAGGAAGGAGTGTGCTACCCGCCGTTCGAGAAGAGTCTCGCGGAGGCAGTCGCTGCGGCCGAGAAACGTCGCACCCAGGCCTAGACAGACCAAGCAAGGCGATAATGAATTTCGAGTCGGCGGATTTGCGACTAAGACGTACGTGCATCCTTGAAGTATCTCTTCTCTATATTTGTTTGTCTTGCACCTCCACAGGAATGCAGCGGTCCTCGACGTATCTTGCATGCTTAGGAGCATCAAGCTGGTCTACAACATGGGTCCAGCCTGAAGTATGCCTGCACGACGCGTCCGAATCACGAGATCAGATCCCTTGGCCGTCCGTCGTCATCACGCGAGGTAGCGGTGACAGGGATGTCATAGCCGCGAAGACGAGGTCAGGCTCCGGGTGTGTACTGTATCACCTCGCGACATCAGGAAATTTGCACAGTGCTCTTGACCAGCATGCCAACTCGAACGAAAATGGGAAGGTATATCAACCAAGCACTCGAGTGGAAGTTGAGTTCTTCTAACCAGCCTCAACGAGCAACGACCTGCTTCAGCATTGCCAGCGCGTTGTTGGCTCACCGACATTGGCCATCCTGTTGTCAAGGCGAGTGGGATCCATCAGCATTGCGTGCGCTATGCAGACGAAGCAAGAGGTCCTTGCCGGCATGGCTTCGCCCACCAGCTGGGTGCGATGCGGCCTCACGCTGAGCTCTCGACAGCGACGGTGAAGGCTAATGGAGGGCGAGCAGCTCACAGGCTCATTTGCATTTCTGCAACGTCCTTCCAGCATTGAAAAGCAGCAGCAGCGGTCCCCATGCTCACCAAGGTCGGTTGTCTGCAGTCCATGCTCAAGGCGACGCCGTGGGCCGTGTCCACCGCGTTGGTGTTGGCCTGGACCGATCCGCACCACCGCTACAAACTCTTGCTGCTGTTGTTCGGTGGTGCTGGTCTTGCGCTGGTGCTCAAGGTGCTGCACATTGCAATGCGAGGTTTGTGCAAGAACCCGCTAGAAGGAGCCTACCTGCTTGGTAGTTTGCTCTACGCTTTTGCTAAGACCGTTCTGCAGTTCGTCGCTCGAGGTTTCAAGCCCATATTCCCGCAGTGGACACTGCGGTTCGAGTTGTTCCGCATTTTCATTCGTGTGGGAATGGAGCTGTACGGTGAACGGGTACTTGGTGACGAGAGTTACGCGTCCATCGTTCGTGAACAGAGTGAGTGGTTCGGCACCTTCTGGGGTCGTAAAGCTTGTCGTAAAGCAGGGAAGCGCTACGAACCGGTCAAGATCAACGGTCTGGAGCATATCTGGTTGCGGTCGCAAACGCCTCGGAAGCCTGGTACCAAGAGGCTAGTGGTGCTGTATGCGCACGGAGGCGGCTTTGCCATCATGAGTCCAAGACTGTACATTCACTTCAGCAACGCCCTATGCAGCTTCATCGAGAAAGAGCTTGTGCATCAACTTGGTCCCGAAGCTGCTGGTAAGGTGCACGTGGAGATCTTCTTGGCGAACTACCGGAAGGTGCCCAAGCACAGTTACCCAACACAACCGCAGGACATCGTCAAGGTGTACGAACACTTGTTGTACCATGAAAACCTGGATCCGTCTCAAGTTGTCCTAGCCGGTGACAGTGCCGGTGCCGGTTTGATCATGTCCGCTATGTTGCGAGAACGTCGTACCAAGCCCCACTTCTTGCCCCTGTGTGCTGCTCTACTATGTCCCTACGTCGACCTCACTGGTGACGAACAACCATCCCCGTATTGCATCTTGACTCCTGAATGCTGCAACGCAGTGCTGAAAGCGTATCACCCGTTGATCGAGGATCAGACCAAGTGGGGTGATGCCTCATCCATCCACTGCGACCTCCAAAATTTACCCCCAGTGTTCGTACAGACTGGAGATCTCGATAGCATCCACCAACACGCAGTGCGTCTAGTGGCTAAAGCCAAAGCGGACGGCGTGAGCAATTGGGAGTACGACGTTCACCCCTTAATGAGTCACGTATTCCCAATTTTCCCGGCCTGGTTCCTACCGCACGCTGACGTGGCCATTGAAAAAATGGCAAACTTTATTGTCCGACAAGTGCGGCCGACGTTGAAGACCAGCAGCGGCTTCAACCCCTCCGCTATGGCAGCCTAAGCAAGAGTGCTACGATGCAACCAGTATATCAATGAATGACAACTACGTGTACCTTTATGCAGCACTACAATGGAAAGTTGTCGGTCCGTGTTCGATCTACACTTACGCTGCAGTGGGAAAGCCCTTATCCTCACCAACAGCTTTGACGAAGTGCTTTGCAGCAAAAGCAGCGGCTCGTTGCACCCCAACCTGCGCATACGGCAACACGTAGGACGGGAAGATGGAGAATACGTGCGGAAGTCCGTCGTGGACGTCCAGCTCCCAGTTCTCCACACCGTCGGCCTCTGCTTTCTGCGCCAGTCGGATCGAGTGTTGGTAGATGTAGTCGAGACTTGCAGCTTGGACGAACACAGGTGGAAGACCACGCAGGTCGCAGTGAACAGATGAAGCATCCGCCCACGTCGTCGGGTCCGACGCCGTTGTGTGGTAGACCCGTCGACCTGCAGCGATCATCTCTGGGGCCAGAAGACAGTCCTTCGAGTCCCCGTGCGTCTCGATCTCAGACAGATCAACCGCCGGGCAGAGTAGAACGGCTGCTAACGGCAGGTGTTCCCTGCTGGCGTCTCTCATTCTCAGTAAAGTCGACATCACCAGACCACCACCGGCACTGTCACCTGCGAGGATGATCTGTTCAGGAGGGATTCCCTCACTATGAAGCAGGTGATTGTACGCCGCAACGGTATCTTCAGGAGGCGTGGGGAAACAGTGTTCCGGTGCCTTGCGGTAGTTACCGAGGAAAACGTCCACGTGGACTGGATCATCATTACCGAGTAGTTGACGGATCTCCTTCTCGATAGCGGCGGCGAGCGTCGCACCGAATGAAATGTATAACCTCGGACTCATGACTGCGAAGCCACCACCATGGACGTACAGCACTACGAACCGCTTGGTCGTGGACGTCCGTGGAGCTGCAGATCGAAGCCAAATATGCTCCAGTCCATTGGTGTGAACTGGTTCAATCCTCCGGCCGAACTGCTTGCACGCAAACCACCCCAGAACCGTCCCGAAAGCGGCACTTTGTGATCGAACTACACGCGCGTGCTTAGCGTCGATCACCATCCGCTCACCATTGCGTCCGCTAGCGCATTCCTTGATGACAGCGCGGAGGATGTCGAAGCGAAGTGTCCAGTGCCTGAATCGGGGCTTGAAGCCGCGCGCCACGAACGCGAAGACGGTTGATAAGATGACGGCGACCAAACGCGTGACCAAACGTACAGCTTCCCAGGGCGTACTGCAAACCCCCTTGAACGTCTCGTGGAGAATCGCCAAGGTTAAAGCTCCAGTTGTGCCACCGAACAGCAGACGAACGATCACGCGTCGATGCTTTGGATCAGCCCACACCCGCTTCAGCATTGCCCATTGGGCTGCAACTTTCATCGACGCCGTCAACACGACCATCTTTCCCGCTTGTAGACTGTAGTGGAAGTCCGTGAATGATCGCAAGTTGCGCCTCAACTCGGACAGCCTTACAAGAGGCACGTTGAAGTGGCAACCAAGCACCACAAGTCGCACGTGAACGGCCCAGGTGACGACGACGACGACGGCGTTTCCAAGCAGCCGTAATGTCCAGAGAGTTCGGGTGTGATGCTTCTTCACGGCGACACCTTCAAATCTTTAACGAGGTGGGCGGATGTAAACAACCGACAGGTTGTTTACCACACCACCTTCAACACCAAAGGCAAACGGCAACGTCATGGATGGAAATCTATATTGCTCGGCCACTTTCACGCGAAACCTAGTTGCGTCGTCTCTTTTTGCGGCCCTGGTTGCTGCGTGCCTTCTGGATATTGCCAGCCACGCGGTGCGTGTACTGCACCACGGCCTCGTCCGCCATGACCTCGTCCGTGAACGTTTTACGGCGCTGTTTCTTCGTGAGACGCGCCGAATGGAACTCGTGAGCACCTTCAATCACCACACCCATCTGGAAGTGCTTGGGCAGTGCACGCGAGTGGTCCGAACTCTTGTAGAACTTCTTCGGGTCCAGGTAGTTACGCATACGCAGCAGAGCGAAGTCACGGCGTGCGTCGTCAGTCATCTCGTCCGACTCAAAGTTGAACCATCGACGGCCGGCCGACTTTTTGTGTTGAGACTCAATGCGTTGCCTCTCCGAATGGGCAATAGCCTTCTGACCTGCGGCCAGTACCTTGGCTTCTTCAGTAGCTCGTGCGTCGGCGCGTAGTGTCGCAGCCTGTGCACGTCTCGAGCCGTCAAAGCTGAAGAACTCCTTGTACTGGGACGCACCGCTGTCTAACTGGTTGGGCACCAATCGCCGCTTCAGCACTTCGGATGGTGATGACTTTGCAACGGCAGGTTGCGTAGGTGTCGTCGACAATGGAGTACTGGACTTTGTAGACAGGTTCAGACCCGATGCAGCGAGGAAAGCCTGCAGTAAATTAGAAACATCAGTACAAACACCTTTTCAACAGCTACTGGTTCTGGTTAGTAGTACACGTACGTATTGGTCGATATCTTCTTCATCATCATCTCCTTCTTCGTCCTCTTTCTCCTCTTCACTTTCTTCTTCTTCATCATCATCTAGAAGCATAATCTCTTCTTCTCCTTCTTCTTCATCATCCTCTGATTTCTCCTTTGTCGGTTCCTGTTCTACCTCATTAATCATTATTTTCTCTTGTTTCTTCTCCTGTTTCTTCTTCTCCTGCCACTTTTCAGACTCTGTATCCGAATCAATCACCACCACTTTCTCCTCCTTCTGTTCCTTCTCTTCATCCGAAATAATAGGAATTTCTTGAGCTGATTCGTCACTGGCCTCTTCCACCTTCTTGGCGCGACTACGAGGCGACGGCGTACGGCGCGACCTCCTCACTGGTGCGCGACCGACTGGCGAACTCATTGGTGACGGCGTTGGGCTGGCAGCGGCCTGGGCCTTCGCCTGGAGGCGGCGCGACGTGCGGCGGGTCTCGACCATTTTCCTGATTGACTGGCTGCGGACAGGATAAAATGGATAATCTATAAATGTTTTTGATTGGTTGAAGAGTAAAATCGTTCTAGGTAGACCTAGATTTGTACCTATATATCATTAGAACCATGGCACGGAAGGCTGTCAAGAAGATGGTCAAGAAAGCTCCGGTATGAAGCCTCGGGACTGTATAACAGTTAGTGCATGGTGTTTATATGTGTCTTATTGGTTTGTGACTGTAATTTTACGAGTAGAAAGTGGTTTTTGAGGCTGCTACGGGAAAAAAACTGGATGTTGTTGTGGCAAAGGACAAGAACCGCCACAAGAAGAGGAAGGACTCGTATGTGGTGGACACTGACGCTATTAAACTAATGAGGAAACAATTGTCCGATGTGGGCTGCAAATTAAACGTAGGGCAGTCGTTTTTAATGCTTTATAGATGGATATTCGACTAGTCTCTAGATTGACGTTGCGTTCTGTCAACAGGAGGTGGAAGCGGATGGCAATTGTTTGTTTCGGTACGTTACTGAACAACTGAACGGCGTCATGTTGTGTCATTTCCATCTTACGGACTTTGTTCTACACGTACAGAGCTCTAGGCGACCAACTCTATGGAGATCAACATCAACACGCACAAGTTCGCAAGGTAAAAAGAACTATCGAAAAGCTTAATCCCAGTTATACGGATGATACTGATACGATTCTGTGGATGTAGAACATTGTAAACTACTTGGAGCAGCATCGCTCTGACTTTGAACCGTTCATGGAAGACGAGGAGAAGTTCGAAAAGGTAGAATTCACTACTTGGTTCACCTTTCACTGAAGACTCTAAACTTGTCCTGCATTAGTACTGCGAGCGCATGCGAGAGGACGGTACGTGGGGTGGCAACCAGGAGCTGTATGCTGCGGCCAGACTCTTTCAAGTGTACGTGATCGTCCACCAGGACCAGCCCAGTGCTCGGATTATGGTGATTGAGTGCGACCGTCTCAAGCCTACGCGGATCGTTCACGTGGCCTACCATGGGGACGATCACTACGACAGTGTACGAGCGATTAAAGACCTCATCGAGCCTGAAACTCTACCGGTTTCAATTCAACTGGACTGCGACGGCTTCCGTGCAAAGGACTTGGCCAAGGTGCGTACGTTTCCTAGTGGTGGATTTTCGCTCTGGTACTAAAGTGTTGGATTCGACTTCAACTATACTACCCCATAGCGATGGCAGACTACCACAAGCGAAGACCAGGTGGAACAGCGCGTCGCTCCAAAAGCACCTATAGACGGAGAGGTCGATCGTTTGACAAATAGTCTTGGTGAACAGTTACAGCTAGCAGATGGAGGTGCATCTGGCAAGACGCTGAGCAAAAAGGAGCAGCGTCAACTACGCAAGCTCCAGAAGCAGGCAAAGAGTACTACTCGGAAGCTGGTGTCGGCGCCGAAATAATCGGTTATCGAGTCGGAATAAATGATCTCGATCCGGTTGCAGTACTGGTGAGGAGAGAGCACTTGTAGAGTGTGCACTGGATGAACGACACCTTCTTGTCCGACTTTCCAGGCTCTCATTGATGCGTGTGGCATGGCGTTTCCATCACAAAAGCAGTGACTACCGGTGAGACGCTCACCACGCCACGCTAGACGAGGTGGCCAGCTGGTGCGTTGAGCTCCACAAACGGTTTTTGGGCGTTCGTTGAGCGGCATGGGGCGTTATACATGTATGTCCAGACGGAGCGGAACTGCTGGCTACCTCTGCCACTGTAGCTCATTCAGAAGAGAGTGGGGCTTCACCCATTTGCGAATTCACCACGCGACAGTAACCACCTGCCGCAGGATCACTTAGTTAGGTGCAAAAGGATTCGATCATGACGGCCCCTCGGTCTCCGCAATCTAATGGCCGGTTGAGCTCCCGCTTCAGCCTCCGGTCGTCCTCCAAGAGCAGTAAACGCAAAGGCGTTCGCTTCTGGTTCAGATCCAGCTCCAAAGCCGAATCGGACGACAGTGACGACGTCGCAGCTGACGCCGCTGCAGCAGCACGGGAACTTGATGAAGAATTCGAGAAAACCAAACAGCGAGCCGAGAGTAACAGCTCGTACGTTCCTCGGGTAGAATATGGCTCACCACATTGCAACGAGGAGCGAGACGCGCCTTGGACCAGCAATGAACAGGTAGAACAACACTACGCCGCACTTGGGTGGGCTGTCGTGTCGATCGTGAAGGACGGCAACTGCCTGTTCCGAGCTATTAGTGACCAACTCTACACGAACGAATTGTTCCACCAGGACATTCGACAACGGTTAGTGGATTTCATCCAACGGGAGGAGAAGCTCTTCCAGCCTTTCATCGAAGACGAAGAGGTGATCGACTACTGCGCACGGATGCGTAAGGATGGGGAATGGGGAGGACATTTGGAGCTGTACGCGGCGGCGAGGCTGTTCAATATCCACATCGTCGTTCACACTGGTCCCGTTCGAAGACTTCGCGTGACGAACGATGATGAAGGTGATATTGAGAAGAAGAGCCCCCCACCGCCACCGTATCGGGTCTTGCAGTTGCTGTTCAAGAACGAACACTACAGCAGTCTACACTCCAACGACGAGGTGAAAAGTATTGTGCCTCAAGAAGAGTACACGGTTGTCTCCTCAGAGGACAAGGTGTTGTCCAAGATACCAGTGAACAAGGTCAGAAGCAATCAGAACACTGCCAAGAAGTTGCACAAGATTTACGATCCAACCAGGAAGACTGTTCACTTTAAAGAAGTCGTGGAAGCTAGACCCCCACCACGTGAGGGCAAAGTGTGTTTATACCAGGAAGAAGACGTTCCTGAATGCGGCGTGTTCCTCCCCAAGCAAGTTCTGTTCAACAGGGGGAAGCGCCGTGTGAGTGGTGCGACGCTCTTCTCCCTCGTTCACGTGCCTTCCAAGAGTAATTTGCTGCCGGTTATCGAGACGACGTCCACGTCAGAGACATCAAACGCATCTGATGCTTCTACTGCTACTACTTCATCCAGTGAGGAGCAGGAGAACGAGGAGGAATCGACGCCTTCAGGATCGGAACGACCACGACCAAAGGCTCCAACACTACGTGCTGTCCCGGTCGAATACCCCAGTAAAGCTACGTTCCACAAGGGTCGAGCCACTGCAGCTGTCTGCTAGATACATGTAGTTTAGGTTGATCTCTTTTTCCAAGTGATTCAGCGCATCGGAACTCTAGATTACGTTGTGAAAGGGTAGGATCTGTACAATATGAAGAACACAAGCTACCACATTCTCCACCAGGCAGCGTTGGTTGTGTTGGCCACGATACTGCAAAGCGTGTTCATGGATAGCTCCCAGCATGAAAAGGTAGTACGGATGGTGCTTCTCGCTTCGGGTGGGGCATTCATAGTGGCTGTGATCCACACCATATTCAAAGGTATGTGTTCTACTCCAGTAGATTCTATTCTACTCTCTCTACGCCTTGTCGTCACAGCCTCCAAGACTTTCGGTTTGGTTGTCATGCGAGGGTGCACTACCAAGTTCCCGACCTGGTCACTGCGTTTCGAACTTCTCCACGCCATTCTACACACGATCACGGACGCTTACGGACACCGAATGGTGCTTCAGCAACACGCTCAGTGGATCCGTCTTCAGAGCGACGTGGTAGGCTCCATTCTCGGTTGGTTCTCCTGTTATCAACACAACCGAAGACACGAAGCTGTGCATTTCAACGGTTTGGAACACATTTGGCTTCGAAACCAGCAGTGTCGAGCAACAGGAGTCAAGCGCTTGGTAGTACTCTACCTTCATGGTGGCGGCTTTGCAGTGCTAAGTCCGAGACTTTACATGTCACTCGGTGCTGCGTTGGTTTCTACGATCGAGAAGGAGTTAGGAAACAACCACCACGTCGATCTTCTCCTTGGAAACTACCGCAAATCTCCCGAATTCCGCTTCCCAACGCAACCGGAGGATGCAGTGACCTTGTACACAGACTACTTACTCAAGCACGAAGGTCTACTACCTTCCCAAATCATCCTTGCAGGTGATAGTGCTGGTGGGGGTCTCGTCATGTCCGTTCTACTCCGTCTACGAGACTCCAACCCCCAGCTTCTACCTCGTGCAGCTATGCTTCTATCCCCCGCCGTCGACCTCAGCGGGGATGAACCGAACGCTCCGAACTGCTTCGTATCACGTTCAATGTGTCAAGCCTTCAGTGCCGCGTACCATCCAGACCGCAATGATCCGACCAAGTGGAGAGACGCTTCTTCGGCGCAGTGCGACCTTCGCAATCTCCCGCCCGTCTTCATTCAAACTGGAAGACTCGACTTCATCTTCCAGCACAGTGTCCGTCTCGCAGCTAAAGCGAAAGCTGATGGCGTCACGAATTTTGAGATGGACGTACATGACGAAATGCCGCACGTGTTCTCCATCTTCCCGTCGTTCGTGCTGCCATACGCCCAAGTGGGGATTCAGAACTTGTCCGTCTTTGCAGCCACCCACTTCCTTAAGAGCGAGGCTAGTGCTAGCTAGTTCCATGTATTGTCAATGAGCTCGGTTAATAATTGACAACATCCAGGTCTGTGGAGACTTTTTCATCTCCACGATTAACTTGGTGGTAGCTTAGCAGAGTTTGCTCGTCCTGAACTTCATCCATGGAGGGACACCGTTACGTGCATGCGCAGCTCCTTCAAACCGTTCATCGGGCTTGACGTGATGCGATCGATACATGGGTCTTCTTCGGTAGAGGATTCAACTCAACGGCTTCCATGAACGGACGCGACTGTGCAGTGCAGTAGGATATCCGCCGGTTCAGGAATTCAAAGACCATGTCGAAGCGCGAGGCCAAGCACGACGAAGACTCTGGGAAGGACGATAGTGACGACGACATCTCCGATAGCGGTAGTGAAGAGAGTGAAGACTCCAGTGACGAAGATCTGTCCGAGTCGGATGACAGTCGAAACGCCAAAGGTAAAGCGCCCGTACCGACTGGTACCAAAGCCGCGGGATCTGAACGTGCGTTAGTGAATCAACCGTTCGACGAGGCTGTGGACTTGAGTGAGTCTGAAGGAAGCATCTTGTCCGAAGATCCTAATTCACCAAAGAAACAGGCAGGAGGTGGGAAACCTTTGAAGAATCAACCGTTCGATGAAGCTCTCGAGTTGTCTGAGAGCACACAGGAGGTTGAGAGTCCTAAGAAGACAGACAAACCTTCAAGTAAACCGGTAGCAGCCACTGCTAAAGCTACTTCGGCTTCGAATCCAGTAGGAAGTGAGATGAAGAACAAACCGTTCGATGAAGAAGTGGATCTGAGCGACTCGGGCGACAGTGTGGACACCGACGGGCACCCGAGTCCTAAGGCCAAGAAGGTAAGTCAACCTGCGGTTTCTGTATCTCACCAGACGACACCGAGTGAAAGCAAGCGAGTGACGGTGGAAACGCCAACGCCAGCACCGAAACCAGTAGTTGCTGCGCCGGAGAAACGCGTGGAACCAGTTCGCAAACCGGCGCAGGAGTCTGCGAGTTCTTCGGATGAATCGGAAAGTGGCGATGAAGATGATGACGAGGAAGACGATGATGAAGCGGAGGAATCCCAATCCACTTCACACCCAACATCTGTAGCTCCACAAAGTACCAGCGCTGGAGCGGAAGCTGCTACTACTGGTGGGAGCTCCAACCACGCAGCGATGATGGCGAATGCTGGCGGGTACAAGGAGAGCGACTACGCACACCTCAAAGTCTCCCATGAGATCCGTGAGCTGTTCCAGTACATTGGCCGCTTCAAAGCACAGGAGATCGAGCTGGAGACGCGTCTCAAGTGTTTCATTCCCGAGTACATCCCTGCAGTGGGGGACATGGATGCCTTCCTGAAAGTTCCACGCCCAGACGGTCAACTGGATCAATTGGGATTAAAAATGCTGGACGAACCAAGTCTCAGTCAATCGGACGCCACAGTACTGGATCTGCAGCTCCGTTCCACTTCCAAGAAGAAACACGGTGACATTGTTGTCCGCAGTATCGAGAACGCAGAGAAAGCTCCTAAAGAGATCGACCGCTGGATGAAATCCATTGCCGATTTGCACCGCACAAAGCCTCCACCTCAGGTTCACTACACCAAGACGATGCCAGACATTGAGAGTCTCATGCAGGTGTGGCCGGAGGAGTTCGAGGAGCTCCTGAGCAAGTCAACTCTGCCCAGTGCAGACTTGGACATGACCCTGGAGCAGTATGTGCGCGTCATCTGCGCTCTACTGGACATCCCTGTGCACAAGAACGTCTACGAGTCGCTGCACGTGCTCTTCACACTGTACTTGGAGTTCCGTAGCAACCAGCACTTCATGCCTCTATTGTGAATTTCTGTCTTCAATAGACTCGAATCCTCATCAACTCTAATGAGAAAGTCTACCTGTACATTTGTGCCTTGCTTATTGTTTCTTATCACTGTCCAGGTTCCTGCTGCTTCTCCATCATCTACAAATTTCACGTTAGCAATTGAGGGAATATATTGAGATAACTGAGAACTTTTACCTTCTCCTGCACCTCCTGCAGACACTTCCAGCCGAAGATAATGTGCTTCGAGATGATCTCACCGTCCTAATACAAATATAACATTAGAATGTTAGATTTAAGAATCTCAAATATTTATCATCGCTCTACCGTCTCGTAGCGGTTCTTCTCAATATCCATGCGCGCGTTCTTGTGCAGCACATCCGACCAGAGCTGACCTTGCTCATTGCGGTGCGGGAACATGCGCGTGGTGCGCAAGATCTCGCGGTACAGTCGGAGCACTTCCTTCCTCTTGTCGACCAGCATTTTTGTCTTTCACTTAAATGTTGTTACAAATATTGTGTTGTGTAACGCAATATTCACGATAGAAACCACTTCAACTTGAAAAGCCGCCACTCTATCGTTAGATTTGTTCTGTAGTCATGGGGAACGCCGCAAGTGGCGAAACGGAGCTCACGCAGCTCAAAGGTGAGCTGGTGGACATACATCGGTCGTTAGAAGCGCTTAGTGTTCGCTGTCGCCCTCCTCCGGTGCTCCGTCCGGATCAAATTTTAGTGGATAATGTGATAATTACCACTCGAGAAGGTATCTTATTGTTAAATTGTTTCTTCTTGATTGAAATTAACCTTGTTTTCTAGATGTAAGCGTGGTTTTAGGTCCTGTAGTGGGGAAAGTGGACTTCCAACGTGCTCGCGTTCTTTTAGAAGTAAATCGAGCCGCAATTGTGACAGCTCGTGTGTCAACGCTGGATGGTGTGACCAATTCCCTAGTGGAAGTGCCTCAATATCGAGTTTCAGTACACTGTGAAGCAGATTCCCCCTCTGTCTTCATTCTGGATCGGCTGGTACCTGGTAAACGCTACAGTATAACATTTGAGGGGATCCGACAAGAAGATGCTACCACCAAACGAGCAAGTTTCCAGACTCAGACTTTGGAGCGTGGGAATCAGTTAAATGTCATCGCAATGAGTGGAGACAACGTGTTTAATATTGAAAGCGGAGAAATAAGTCTATGGACGAAAGTGAGAGAGCGAGTGGAACGTCAGGAGATTCAGATTATCCTCCATTTGGGTGGACAAGTGGCGATGCAGCAAATGTTCGACAAGGCGGTGCAGCTTCTTCTTCTTCATTGTGAAGGTCTGTCATACACTCAAGCTGATTGGCTCGCGATGGAGAAGAAAGCGATGGATATTCTTCGTTCTGCCTATCGAACGCAGTGGACGTTGGCTCCTCATTTGCAGTTTGTGCTCGCCAATGCCAGCAATTTGATGATGTGGAACGATGCAGACATTTATCCGAGATTTACGTCACGTGACAAGTTTTACATTGACCATGAACAGCCCACTTTACAGGTAAGAGGAAAGGTCTGAGTTTTGAGCTTTATTTGCTGAAATTCTGATGGTTTAGATGCAAGTCCTTCGAACTGTGACGAGATGTGCACGACGGCTGTATCACGAGTATCAGAGACAGCTTTGGGACGACGATTTCAAGCAAGTTGTTGCGCGTGAGACGGAGCTGATGACTATCGCGGAGAAAGCTTTAGCTTCTACTGCTCAGATCTTTGTGCTTTCGAGCCAAATCCCCAAAACGGCTGAAGACTTGGAGTTGCAGAAGAAACGACATGACATTGAAGGCGCTAGGCGTTTGGAGAAAAGTCTACGAGCATTGGAGGCCGAGAAGATGAAATTGGAAAAGGAATTGGTGAGTTACAGTCAGGTTTTAGCACCTCAACGAGGAGAGGAGTTCCTGTTCGAGGTCGGAAGTATTGGCATTTTTCTTCTGGACCTACGCAGCAACAGATTGGAGCCTGGTGGGTCCCAAATGAGTGAAAATGAGCTGCTGAGCAATGTCCAGTGGAGACTCATCGAGGAAACACTGGAGCGGACAGATCTCCGCTTACTCTTGGTTTGTTCAGAGTCTCCAGTGATTGACGACGTCATAACAGATGCTACTGATGTTGTATCTGAGACTTGGAGTGCTGATGGACCAGCACAAGCTCGTTTTCTCTCTCAACTGTTCGAGTGGAAGCTACAGCAGCCGAATCGCGAGTTTGTCGTGCTCAGTGGGGGAAATCCAGTCCGTTGTTTTGGTAGAATGCGTGTGAAGGACGCGAAACTGAGGACAGAAGCCGAACAAGTGACTGTGGGTGCGATTTCAGCTTACTCTTCTCAATCCGAGACGTCAAAGAGGAGCGGAACCCTTCACGATCGCTTCGAGTTCCAGCACGAAGAGCTCGTCAGCGAGAAGTGTTTTGTAGAATTGAAACTTGACAGTGGACAAACCAACAAGATCGAAGTGACTCGCGTTGGGAAGGACCAATATCGTGGAGAGCTACCTAAAGTGTTACTAGGTCCAGTGGTGGGGTGGGTAGACGACTGGTGCGCCGTTATCCTGCTGGAAGTCGACAGAGATGCCGATGTTGTTTGTGTAGTGAAGAACCCACTGACCCACGAGAGCCGACGCGTGTTCCAGCGGTTCTTTGCAGATCAAGCCAACTCGTTCTTTCTCACACATTTGAGGTCTGGTCACTACTATCTCGTGACATTCCAGAACATTCAGCACCCGGAACAATTCCAAGCCAGCTTTACAACAACTACAGCATCTCCACAGCAGTTCAACGTCTTGGCCGTCTGCAATGAACGTAAAACTATCAGTATTCTACAAGGAGACGGGGAGCGGGGTCTTTGGCATACGATTGCAGAGAATACCGTGGAGATACCATTCGTCGGTCTCAACTTTACACTTCATCTTGGTGGTCAATTCTTCCCGGAGGTTGATTCTCACATTCACGAAGCTTTGGTCTATGCGGATTATACCCATGGAGACCCGACGTCTCTCATTCACGGCCGTATTCGAGAAATGTACCGAGCGACGTGGAACGCTCCTGGAGTTCGTGAAAGTTTAGCGAATGGAGCGCACGTGATACTAACGAACGAGAATGATCAGCTTCCACTAAACAACCAGGATGGAGAAGACCAGCAGAGTGTCAGCATCCGAGAACTGCTCTCGAAAATCCACGTGCGCTACCAGAACTTGCTTCTCCCCCCATCTAAACGCCTGAAGGACAATGAAATGAGGTGGCAGAAGCCTTTGAGTCACAGTTTCGGAACTTTTGGGCTTTTTATTCTCCCGATCAACCAGTTTGGAAGCTCCTGCATCCATGAATCAACGTGGGAAGCTCTTCGAGTGTTGCTGGCAACCCCCAGACTATCGACTTTACTTCTGGTATCTACAGAACCTCTCGTTGAAGAGTCTCTGGAGGAAATTGAGGAAAAAGCCAGCATGGACACTGCTTATCGTCGTACATTTGGGTTTTACCGACAGAATGTCGCTTGTCTGCTGGAGATGCTTTTCGATTGGCGCCGGACAAACGATCAAAACAAGAGGAAAGTTGTTTTTCTGAGTGGAAGTCGCTACCAAAGCTTCAGATCGGTGGTTCGTGAAGTTTACAGCAGTGAAAGTTCCCTGACAAGTGCGACATTCCCCAATTTCCCCACTCCAGATGCCCCTACTATCGTCCAGTACACTGTGGGTCCGTTGCAAGTGTCCGATAGTATTCGTCCAAGTATCCTACACACAGAAGGAACGTTGCTGGGACGATATACGTATCGACACTCTTGCATCCGTACGGTTCAACAACGTGAAGAAGGAGAAGCATCGACACCAAAGTCAGCTACGAATCAAATCACCAGCCAATTCGTCCACTTGCTGCTAGAAACAAGCGACAAATTGGATATTGAGCCAGCAGAAATCCCAACACCTTCCAGAACGTGCAACTTCGTGTCAAATGATCCCATTGAGGCAGATAGAGACCCCAATAGTGGCTTAAACGGGCCTGCAGACGACACAATACGTTGCTATCGAACTGGAAATTGGCAACTTCCGACTGTGATGCCCTCGTGGCTGCGTGAGGTAAGCTGTGTCAGAATTTATGATCGTAAAGTAAAGTTTACTGAAGTGTTCTGTCCTAAATTCTAGCTTTTGACGCCATCTACGACTGAAGTTGAGGAAGAACAAGTCAAAGAACGCATGGCTTACCTCCGAACACAAGATATCGAGATCCAAACTGCATTTGAGCAAAATCCCGATCTTCTGAATGGACTGGTGACGTTTTCAATGGACAAGAAGTGTGCTGCTGTCCTCGCGGAATCATTTGGAGTAGCTCATAAAGCAGGGGGAAGTGACTTTAGAAAGATGTTTCCAGATGCGCCATCGCGATTCATCGTTGCGTTCACGATCCAACAACTTCGAGTATTGGACCCTCCAGTTCAGCAATTACCTACGGTTGGAGTGGTGGAGCTTCAGGAGTACGCACTTCTCTTCCAGCACAGCTTCATCAACACTTGGCTGCTAAATCAAAGACTTCAACAGATTTGGAACTAGAAGATGGTTCATAAATATTTTATACGAAGCCGGCAACCACCACGCTCAGTTCAAGCACAAGAACCAGCCAAGACCCAAAAGACTTAAATGTGTTCGCCGAACTGGTCGCCCTTAGGTTCACAGTCCCCTTTCCAGTGCTTCCAGATCCGCTTGAGCTTTCAGATTCGCTAGTACTTCCAGATGTCCCCGTTCCAGAATCGTCCACGAAGTCGTAGCTTTCAACCGAATCGCAGATAACACTTGGATCTGGACACGTGAGGACGCCAGTGAAGCCAGAAACAGAGACTTTGTCTCCTTTCTTGGTGCAATTCACCAGTACATTGTCGTTCGATTTACTACGAGGGATCGTGAACTCGATGATGTTCTTGCTCGTATCATTACTACCGTTGCTGAAGCAACGCATCGCGTAGCATCCCGTTTGACGGCGTGCATTGACGACCCAATTGGATGAATCGGCGCTGCGTAGCGTTGTGGCTGTGCATTTACTGCTGGAACCGTAGGATTCCCCCAAAATGTTGATCTTGGTTGTACCAGGGAATGCGAGGTTGCTGGGATTTCTACAATCTCCGTACGAGTAGCCGACGTTGATCGGGCAGAAATCCGCAAAGTCTTCCCCTCCCATTGTCGGAGAGCCTGGGAAGTAGCGGTAGTCGCTTGGGATGGTTTTACCGGTGGAAATACTGCAAACGGAACGTGAAGTTGCATCCACAGAACAACTTTCAGCAGTGTTACTGGTACAGTAGTGGTCGACAGCTACAGACACCCCAGTGCTTGGATTAATGCACTTTTCAGTGGCGAAACTACATCCGCGACTCTCTCCGAAGTGCAGACGCTCAGCTGTTGCCGTGTTGGATCGGTACCATCCCGAATCTTCAAAGAAAGCCAAAGTGAGGGCACTGAAGACGTTTCGAAAACTATCGACGGGCGTCATGTACTCCGGTTCGAAGATCCGTTCCTCCCAGTGGGACCCCAGACAGCCCGTGCCGTCTTGCTGCTCAATTTCAGCCCCCACCACTGAATCACAGCCGAAATGAGCTTTCACGAAGGCAGCAACGTTTGGAGTTACCATTTTGGAGACTACATGACCTCTCTCAGTAGAATGCTTCACTGTATTCGTGCTGGGAGCGACGTAGTAGTCGATGGGAGACCCATTCGGACACGACCCCGACGTGTACGTTGTCGGTCGACCATTCGAATCTCGCGGTGTACGAGGAGTTCCATCAGGGTAGCGCATGAGAGGGAAAAACTGCGCCGAGAAGCCCAACGCGTGGGTCATTTCGTGCATCGCAGTTGACACTTGAGCCTCATAGTCTTCCGCTGCAGTACTGATCTGTGAAGGGCAGAAGTTGGTCATCCCAAAGGTAGGACGGTCGTACTGGTCCTTCTGGCAGGACGACGCGTAGGCCAAAGTCCTTGAACCGCAGTAGTCGGTCGTCGTAGAGCGCACGTAGAGCAGGAAGTCAGTATCAGCCACACCCTGAGCATCCGTGAAAGCACAGCTTCCACCTGCACAAGATGCTTTCGGACAAGTGTTGCAGTACCGAGTGGCTCCAAAGTGTTCGGCTGGAATGGGCATTTCTAGACATTTCTCATTCTCGACGAAGGTTTTGCACGTGGGAGGCGTCGTCAACCACTGCGTCTTACAAGTGTGTTGTGCTGTCAATTTCCCTTGAACAGGAATGACGTTCAGTGCTTTTTTGAAGCGGGCGATAGCGTCTGGGATGATTTTAAAGATAACCGCTCGTTGTTCATTTGAAAGGAGGTTGAGGGTGGCATTGTCGTAGTACGGAGTGATCCGAATCGGTTGGTAAGCGTCTTCAGCACTTGCTGTCTCGTACGTCTGGTAATTCGTTGCATCTTGCTCGAATAATTTCCGGTTTCGAGTGTCGAACGGGTGATTGTCTCCGTACTGTTGATTGCCGTCAACCAGTTTGTGGTCGATTGTGTCGTGGATGCAGCCTGAAACTATTGACACAAGTGCAGCAGTGAGACTGAAGAATCTGACACTGGTGTGCATTGTCACCCTCAGCGACAATGGACAAGTGCAACCACGACAACATCCGTAGCAGGTCAAAGGTTCAACATCTTCCGGACTATTTTCAGCATTGCGACTCAGGTCGCTAGGCTGAGAGAACGTGAACGTACGAAAGCTAACTTAGGATCTTCATCCCTATAGATTTAAAAAGAAGGAGAAGAAACTAAGTTGAAGAAGTTTCAAGTTGAAGAGAACCAGACCAGATCTTTTGGTGTGGTCCACTTGATCGTACATAGTCGAAGCGTGTAGATCCATTCGGAATCTACAATAGCCGGAGGAGGATGAAGGCGTTGATTCTTGTCGGAGGCTTTGGCACGCGGCTGCGGCCGCTCACACTGTCGTGCCCCAAGCCCCTGGTGGAATTCTGCAATAAATCAATCGTTATGCACCAAATTGAGGCACTCGTGGCGGTACGTACACCTGCAAACGCTGTTTTTATATAATCTTTTTTTTTATTGATAACTGTCATTTCAATACCAAACCTTAATTAATGCTTTGTTTTTAAAATGAATTATATGCAGGTGGGGGTAACTGAGGTGATTTTGGCTGTGAATTATCAACCGCAAGTGATGCTGGCGGCTCTAGAGTCTATGGAGAAGAAGGTTTGCAATTTGATTGTCTAGATGACACGTGTCTACTAGACGAAAGTGATCTAATTGATATTTTTTATAAAATTTTACAGTACCAGATCAAGATCTCGTGCTCTCATGAGACGGAGCCATTAGGAACTGCTGGACCGTTGGCCTTAGCTCGGGAACTGTTGGATGATGGAGACCCGTTCTTCGTGTTCAACAGCGACGTCATCTGCGAGTACAGGCTACAGGACTTTTTGGACTTCCACAAGGCCCATGGGGCCGAGGGGACCATCATGGTGACCCGTGTGGACGAGCCGTCTAAGTACGGAGTGGTGATCTCCAACGCGGACGGGCAGATCCAGCAATTCGTGGAGAAACCGAGGGAGTACGTGGGTAACAAGATTAATGCTGGTATCTACATCTTCAACCGGGAAGTGTTGGACCGTATCCAACTGCGTCCCACGTCCATTGAGAAGGAGATCTTCCCACAGATGGCAGCTGAAGGAAACCTCTACTCGATGGTCTTGCCTGGCTACTGGATGGACATTGGTCAGCCGAAGGACTTCCTGTCGGGCATGTGCCTGCACTTGGACTACATGGAGCGCTCAAACGCAGACAGCCTTTCGACAGGATCCAAATTCATTGGTAACGTGATGGTGGATCCCACAGCAGTGATCGGTGAAGGCTGTCTGATTGGACCCAACGTTGTGGTTGGTCCTGGGTGTGTTATTGAAGACGGTATGAATTTGGGCATCAAAGATAAGACGGAAATGTTGCTAACCTGCTCTTTAATATTTTAGGTGTTCGTCTTAGCCGAACAACACTACTCCGTGGCGTGACAGTGCGCGCGAACTCGTGGATCCAATCGAGTATTATCGGTTGGGGCTCTACGATTGGCCGATGGGTGCGTGCTCGATCTTTCTCCTGTTGCTCTCGAGCGTCGTTTGTACTTACGCTATGTTGTACTTCCAGTGCCGAATCGAAGGAATCACCGTTGTTGGTGAGGACGTGCAGGTGAAGGACGAGAAGTTTATTAACGGCGGCCTCATCCTGCCGCATAAGGCCATTTCCGCCAGTATCCCCGACCCTGGAACTATCGTCATGTAATCGGACCGAAGGACTTACTGCTGCATCTCAACAAGTGAATGTCTGGTTACTTACTCTTTCCCTTGTGTTTGCATGTCGTCTTGACAAAATTTAATTGCATTGGAATGGAAGATTCTCCAAACACGTCGGGTTTTCGTTTAAACAGGAGCTTCATTAGCATTAGCCTGCATTCAGGCCAAGTACGTTACCCTACCAGCTGCACTCGCTCGCTACCTGCCTAACTCCACATGTAATATGCATCTGCCCTCGCCTCATTGGGAGACTCTCGTTTGAAGGCAGCAGAGGGATCAGAGATCGCCAGCTAATGTGGCATCCTCATCGATCGTTCCTCACTCGATCCAGACGAAGACGAAGACGTGAGGGTCGAGTGGCCATCCGGCGAGAGCACAGCAGCTGGTTCATTGCCCACACGAATACGAAGCTGCTGCATTTCCGTTTCCCACTTGCTTTCGAGAGTCTCGATATGGTTGCGCAAAGTGCGGATTTCCTCCACCATGCCCGCGTAGTTCTCTTCAGCAGCCTTGGCCAGTTTGCTGCGATCGCGACGACGGTAGACGTACTTGAGTGTCTCGCCGAACGCCACCATAATCAAGGCAAACACCATCGAGAACATCCACTCATACCACTCGATGTGTGAGAAGCCGAAGAGGTCGTCGCTGACGACGGGGATGTTAGTGACCGAAAGTGTCAGAGTCAGCGAACCCACTGCAGCCATCTGCATCCACTTGTTGCTGAACATGTCCTTGAACACAGACTTCGTGAAGCTACGGGCAGTGTAAGCGCGAAGCATCTCCATCGTCGTAATGTAGACGAACGCCATGGTTTGTGAGCGCGAAGTGCCCTCCGAGACACACTCGAAGTCACCACCGTAGCATAGCAGATCGTCACTTTCGTAGAACTCAAGTGAACGAATGGACTCGTCGAAAAGGTATGTTCCATCGAGAGCGCGCGCACCGCAGTTGCTGTATGCCTGCCACCCATTGCCCATACCCATCCAGCGCGAGCACACCACGTTCCTGTATGCCTCTTCGCCCTTATCTGTATCGATGCCGGCGGTAATGTCGTCTAGGAATATGTTGTCGAAGTTCCAGTAGAGACCACACGTGAACACAATCAGAGCGCCAAAAGCAATCAAGAAGGCGTTCGACAGCACAATAACCCAGAGACGACCACAGATAATGCGCTCTGAACGAGGACGCGGGCGTTCCGACATCACTGTGCCATCACCCTTCTCCAAGCTCAATGCAACGGCAGCCATACCATCAGCAAACAGGTTCAACACCAGAATCTGCAGAGGTTCCAGAGGATTCGGCATGCCAGCAGCGATAGCCGTAAAGATAAGAGTAATCTCACCAAAGTTGGTCGACAGCAGAAAGCACACGAACCGCTGGATGTTGCCGTAGATCTCGCGTCCCTTTTCCACAGCTGACACGATGCTACAGAAATTGTCGTCAGTAAGGATCATGTCGGATGCTCCTTTGGCGACGGCAGTACCAGCAATGCCCATTGCCACTCCGATGTCGGCTTCCTTCAGTGCCGGTGCATCGTTGACACCGTCACCGGTCATGGCCGCCACGTGACCTTGACGTTGAAGAGACTTCACGATCTCGATCTTGTCTTCGGGTTTAGCGCGCGCAAACACGGACACTTGACTAGTGATTTCGTCCAGCTCAGCATCAGGTAGATAGTTTTGACGTGGACGCAAAACGTTGCAATCCACCGCTTGAGTATCGGCATCGGACCCAGCCTGTAGCAGATCAATATCGCGAGCAATTGCTACCGCCGTCTTCAGGTAATCTCCGGTAATCATCACGGTACGGATAGAAGCTTGTCGAGCAGTGTGGATGGCATCCTTCACTCCCTCGCGAGGAGGATCGATTGAGGCAACGAGACCAACGAAGATAAGAGGTGAGCACAGAGCCTCAAACTTGGCCTCCACATCTTCCTCATCGTCCGAAAAGGGCATCCTGTCCAGGGGACGAATAGCAACTGCAAGCACACGAAGCGCTTGCGAGGACAGCGCATCAACAGCTTCCAGGATATGATCACGATCATGGCTGCTCATTGACGACACAGATCCATCCGTACGCAACTGCTGAGTGCAGTTATTGACGATGTAGTTGGGAGCTCCCTTCACGTTGGCCACATATAACGACTTCGCAGGAAGCTGCAGCATGTCCAAACGTGGCTCGCCACCAGGAAGCTCGTTGACTGTAATCATCATCTTCCTAGTTGACGAGAAGGGCACCTCAGTCAGTCGAGGGTACGTCTTCATGGCTTCTTCACGCCAAATACCAGCCTTGGCAGCTGCAACTACGAGTGGGGCTTCCGATGAGTTGCCCATTGGAACCCAAATCGGTACGCCAGTGTCGCTTTCCTCCTGCTGCAGACTTGTGTTGCTGCACAGCACTGCTGACAACAAAGTTGTGCGCACTGGGATAGACACAGACGGAGGTTTGACTTGGCTGACACCATCGAGAAGAATGTCGCCGGTTGGAGTGAAGCCCGTGCCAGTGATGTTGTACACAACAGAGTCACTCCACATCTTCACAGCCGTCATCTTGCCTTCGGTCAGGGTACCTGTTTTGTCGGTGCAAATGACCGAGCCGGCACCCAGAGATTCCACCGCGGCAAGCTTGCGAACGAGAACGTTCTTCTTCACCATGTCAGCTGTGCCAGTCGACAAGCAAATGGTGACCACCATAGGCAAACCTTCTGGAACTGCGCTGACAGCAAGGGAGACAGCGATCATGACAACGTAGAGCGTAACAGAACGTTCCGGGTTCTTGGGGTCCGCGTTGCCGCGCACCATACCGACAATGAAGACGATGATACAGACTCCTAGCACGACTGTGCCCATGATAACACCCAAGTTGTGCAAACTCTGCTGCAGGGGCGTCATCTTCGGGTAGTACCTGTCCACAAAGCGACGCCAGCAGTTGGGTCTCTTGGTGCCGTCGCCGCCACCTCCCTGAAGAAGAGCAGCGATGGATCCCACACGGGTCTTCATTCCTGTTTCAACGACGACGCCCGTAGCGTTGCCCGTTGCAACAGAAGTAGAGGCAAACACCATGTTGTCCGCCGTAAGCTTCTCGCTGCGGCTCATGTCCGCGTCGAACTTCTTCAGCACGTCCTCCGACTCACCTGTGAGGATCATTTCATTGACCTTGAAGTCGGCGCTGTGGATCAGCCGGATGTCAGCTGGCACAATGTCACCAGTTGTCAGCACGACGATGTCACCGGTGACGAGCTGTTCACTTGGGATCTGGACGTGGCGGCCGTTGTCACGCAGCACGACACACTGCGGAGAAGTCATCTTCTGCAGGGCCTCAAGGGCGTTGCTGGCATTGTGCTCCTGGATGGTAGCAATGACTGCGTTCAGCGTCACAATGGCGATGATGGCCAGACCTTCCACGTACTCCTGCAGAGCAATGGAAGCCAGAGCTGCAGCCATCAGTAGGCCGATGATCACGTTGGTGAACTGCAGCAGGAAGATGATGTACACGGGCGCTTTCTTCTCTGCTTCCAGAGAGTTGGGGCCATTCTCGGCCAGGCGCTTGTGGGCGTTCTCGGTGTCCAGACCGAGCTTAGGGTCGACTGCCAAGTTTTCGAGGATGGTAGGCACTGACTTCTCGTGCCAGGCCCATTGATCTTCTCGGTGGTCGACTTGTGCGAAGGACTCGCGGGTCTTGCGGGGGTCCATAGCTACGAGGCGTTCAGCATCGCTCAGGAATCGATCACGATGCGAAGAGCGTTCGCTGTCGTCGCCCTCGGTCAGTAGGAGATTGTTGATGTTGTTCTTGGTGCTGCTGCGGCTGGCTCTAGGAGTGTGCGCTGCAGCGTAAGAGAAAGAAGAGGATGGCGGCATCTCCTCGGCCGCGGCCGCGTCTTGCAGAGACGACGCTCGCCTCAGTTCGCTCGGGTCCACGCATGAGTCTGGGCCATATAAGTCTGGGGGGTCAACCATTCAAGGGGGGAAGACGGCGCTGGCTGGGCTGAAGCTGGCGGGTGGGTCGAACGAGGAGAACTCGAAACAGGAAGAAGCGGGTGCGCACGAGGCAGCAAATTGGAGAGTGAAGGGTTCCCCAGACGGTAAGGCAAGTGACCTTCATTCTTTTTCGTAGAATCCTCCTTGTCTGATTAAAGGCATACAAAAAGCAAGTCATTTGGCTTGTTTACCTTACCTCTGCGGAAGTGGGTGAGTACACTCATCAGTACATTTTATGTGAGGTTAGTCCCAGCTTTCGCCGATCGACATTTTAATCGAGCCGACGTGGTGCAGACTCGAATGCTGATCTGTTGACTTTGACTCTGACCACGAGTACTGCTCATTGAGCAGTACTAGTACAGCAATAACGCCAATGTCAATGGGGCTGATCTTGACGACTTGGTTGAATCTCTACCTGAGACTGTCGACAGTGCATGTCCCACTGTGCATTCTTAAAACGGTTGCTGTTGGCAGTCAACTTGCTCCGCCCTGGGCATTGCTGCCGGATGCACCGCATTTGGTTTTGGTTGCCAATGGAAATCGGGTGCTCGCATGACTCACGAGACCGATCCCACGAGTGCATGAACTTCGCCCTTGCGTCGGGCTCGCTCTATCTCGTCCCCGCTCCGTATCGGCGCAAGGGCTGGTGCACAGGCGTCGACAGCGCTGCTGCTCTGCACACTTGACGACTCATCATGCTACACCACGGACACGCGCTGTGCGTGCGAGTTCGTAGACCAAGTTGCACCTGTGTCCGACTTGCTACGTACTGTAGGTCTAACCACGAATGAAATTCACACTACAACATAGCAAGATCAAGCAGAACATGGCAAAAAGCGAGACTCTTTCAGCTCACGACAAACGAGTACGGACTGCTTCCTTCGCAATTTACATGGGCTCAGTGGGTCGTGCTTGCCAGGTGAGAGCTCCTACTACCGATCAACTCTGGTTGAAGTTGAACTGGACGTCGCTCTGCACCGGTTGGAAGTTGAGCGCCTCGCCAGTCTGCTCAGTCCCCACTACAGCCGGCGCCAGCGATGAATCTGCCTCGTCACCTTCGTTATCAAACCACGTGTCTATCAACTGCGACGCCATACTGCTCACGTCGTCGTTCTGATCGTACGACAGTTCCTCTATCTTGGCCAGGCAGCCGCTCTCCTCGACGGCGATGCGGCCTTCCTGTGGGTCCTTCTGCAGCAGACTCTCGATCGCCTCTAGAATCACGAGCTCCACCATCGGGTCTTCCCACTCGTCCAGAAGCGGGCAGAACGACTGCAGCACACCCATGCGGACGGCTTCTTTAATAAACTCCACGTTGGCTCGAACGATGATGTTGCACATGGCCCACGTAGCCTCGCGCTTGACGCCGTACTCAGCCCACGACATCTGCTCCACCAGTCCAGCAATAACTCCAGGTGCGTTCATCATCGCAACTACCTGTTCCTCCTGACCACCAGCGATGTTCGACAGCATCCAGCACGCTTCCTCACGCACCGCACGACTAGTTGTTGTCATCACACTTGGGATCACCTCTAACAGCTTAGCCTCGATGACAGCCTGCGAGAATGAGATCTCTGCAGAGACGATGTTGCCCAGTAGGCGTAGCACAGGCGCAAGGATGATGCTGCTCTGGGAAATGTATAGCAGCTCTACGAGTCGCGGGCACAGGCCAGCACTCACAATGCCACCGACGACGGCGCTATCGTGCAGCGTCATTTCCACAAGTGCCCAGCAGCTATCGCACAGTGTAAGCACTTGCTCGTCCAGCAGATCATTCTCCTCATCTTCTAACTCGTCATCCTCGCCGATGGCATCGTCCATGACCTGCATCGGACGCATGTCTGCTTTCTTCGCCTGGAATACCATGTTCTCACCAGTCTCAAAGTTCACATCTACATCCATCACCTCCACGGTCATCTCATCCACTTCGCGCACGAACCGTACAACAGCGACATCGTTCGGCTCCGGCTTGCCCGTGTTGATCTACGTCAGAAGAGCAGGTTCAGTTAAAAAGAATAGAGCTGACAGTCTCGCAAACCATCAAGTAAAACATACCTCAAAGATCCGCCACGGAGCAATAGCTGCTGCCTTCTTGAACGTGATCGATTCACCAGCTTGGCCATTAGACGAGACAAAGTTGCTCACCTTTTCATTCGAGAGCTGCAAGATGATACTCACCAGCACTTCCATCATCTCTCGCTTCGTGTCAGGTCCTAAATTTCCGCTCTTATCCATGACTTCTGGGAACTCCACGAGGCTACGCAGCAGCCATACAGCCGCGCGTCTCAAACTGGGTGTAGCCATACGGATGTGAGGCAGCACCACACTGGGTGGGCAGACTTTGGCGATCTCCTCGCAGGTTTCAGCTGAGGCCGACGCAATGTTGCCCAGACACCAGGCAGCTTGGATCTGCAGCTCTGAGATGCCGGACTGGAAGAGCTGGACAAGCTTAGGGACAGCCCCCGACGCAATCACGGCGCCGGCCTTGTCCATGGACGAGATGAAGCGTAGCGCGAAGGCCGCGTCCGAGTGCAGTTGCACCGCGTTGGCGTCCGGCAGGTCCTCGTTCAGGATGGCCACGAAGGAGGGGAGGGCCGCCAGGATAGTTTGCCACAGACCTTCGTGCTGGGAGTCGCTCTCATCGAAGAGCGGGGGCACGCCACTGGACAGCAGATACACGAAGGCTCGCATGGACTTTTGTCTCGTCAGTGGATCCGGTCGTTGGATTCCTGCAGAGTCCGAAAACGTAGACATACGTCAGCAGATAGTAAATAATAATAATAGTTTACTCTACTGTAGCTCTACCTAGAAGCAAGGCTTGCGATCGCGACGCCAAGTTGAGCAGAAGCTCCTGGCGACTGGCCGTTTGCGCAGCGGCCGGCGGGTGATTGGCCTTGAGATTGCGGCGCGTGGCATAAGCGTCCTCCTTCTTGGCCTTGCGGATGGACAGCATCGTCTCCTGGCGGTTGCGGCGGCCTGTGAGCACGCCCACATTGCCGCCGACCTTGATGGACTTGCGCGCCTTGGGGGTCGACATGGGATCAGAACGGGAATGAGATTTTTAGCCAATAATCCGGATAGAATTTAATAAAATAAAATAATAAAAAATACTACTACAACTGGAGATGATGACCTTCTCCTTGCTGGAGACGACGGAGCTCGTGGCCAAGTACGTGGCCGACGCGTCTTGGACGGACGTTAAACCCTGCAGTTTAATCCGCAGTACACCCGGTGCTACTAGTTACCATTGGCCGTTGTCCTCGACTGAGAGCTGGGTGCATCTGGATGTCGTGTCTATCAGACTCTTGAACGTTCCTCTGGCCCCAGTAAGTCCTCCGTCGTTCTCCAAGCAACTTCACGCGCGTCGTGCGCTACTTGAGATTATCTGCCAATTAAGCGCCACTCCTTTCTATCAGTGGGAAGAAAACTTCGAGTCTCTGTGGTGGCCTATGGTGCTTCGGCCGACGGATTTCAAGAATGAGAGATATCTGGAGACAGTGAACGACATTGGGTCGAAGCCAAAGTTCGCTCTGTCCCCTGCGGCGGCGACACTTGAAGGCGTAGAGCTTCTGTTCCGGTTCTTGCAAATAGACTCTTCCGAGTTGTTAACAGAGGAGGACAGACAACTGGTGACATCTCTCATGATATCGAAACGGGAGCGACAGTCTGTTGAAATTTGCTTGAAACTAGCAAATCGAGTAATGCACACTCCGATTCTTCGGGCGATGGTCGACGGACTACGGGAATATTGGGCGAAGGTTCCCAGTGGAGACAATAATGGTAATGCGTATCCAGCCATCGAGTTGAAGATCACGGAAATTTGGTTACAAACCAACCGGTTCCTGAACGTCTCTGAAGATCTAGAGCTGTTAGCTCAGATGGTTACACTCCCGTCCTCCAGTCTCCACACTTTGATGCTGAAGGGAGCGTATGTCAACCTTCAGAGTCAGTCCGGCCTCCGGAGCTTCCAGTCGTTCTCGAGACAAGTGTTGGCCCAGTCTTCGCCGTTAAGAATGTTGGACTTGAGTCGAGTGACTATGGATGTAAGCTGTGTGGCAGCGCTCTGCTCGGCCTTGCGTTACCCTTCTCATCTACAGAAGCTGTACATTGGCCACACGCTTCGTGGAGCGCATGTGAACTATCGGTTGGTGTGGGCCTGGATCTTCTTGGCTGTTTTCCACCCTGACTCGAGCTGTGAGCTGCAGCACTTGGATGTTTCTGGTTGGAATCTACACAGTGATGTACTGGAGACTCTTATGCCGATGTTCGAGACAGCTCACCCTGGAAAAATAGTCGTGATGTTGTTGTACGGAAGTATACCTCAAGGGGAAGGCTGCGAGGAATGCCCGTTGCCTCCAAACGAACGCCTCTTTGTTCGCCTGCTAAATGGTGCTCAGGCATGGACAAGTCCGGGGCATTCCGCTGCATGGCCACAACAACTACCTGATACCCTGCCCGGCGGCTTGGAGTTCGAGGTAATGGTGCGTTTAGTCGACTGGTTGTGCATTCTGATACCTGGGTATGGTTTCGGTTGGGTGGCGAAAAGCGCTGTGAGGTATGAAGTTTCCAAGCCCTCCTGTGTGGCGACAAGTTCTGGAGTAGCGATGCGATCGGGACTGCTGTCGCTGGTCTGTAGTGATTCAGAGCGGAACGGCTGTCTGGGACTTTTGCGACTTGTAGGAATATCATTGACGTCTCTGGATGCCCATTCGTGTTACCTCCTTAGTGGAGATCTGGATACAATCCTTCACTTGTGTCCCGACCTCTCCACTTTGAATGTCACCAAGAATGCCACCACCGACTTGTCGTCTTTGATACTCGCGTATCAAACAGGTCGCTGCAGGATTGCGAACCTGGGGCTGTCGGTTGCAAACGCCAGCATCGCTCCCGATCTCCAAGCGTTGCTGCACCATCCTAACGCCAAGTGTCTAGAGAATCTCCAGCTGAATGTTGAAAGCTTGGATGCTGACAGCGACAAGAGCGAGAGGATTTGGACGGAGGTTGCGCGAACTCTTTCACAGAATTCAACGCTACGCCGTCTACACTTGGAACTACCGTTAGCAGGTACCGACCGAGATCTGTGTAAGGTGGTAGAATCGTTGCTCAAGCCTCTCCATGGCCAAGTACTGGGATACTACACGCCAAGGCGGCTCAAAGTGGCATTTCTCAGTATCGTCGAGGCTGCTTCTTCTTCAACTTCGAGCGTGAGTTCACTGGATCACATGGTCTTGTCCAATATCTTCTCCTTCGCCTCCACCTCAGCCATTCGCCGTCAAGTCAGTGTGCGCCTGTGAAGAGCATCATCTTCCTATCCAGTTGAACCTGAACGCTGTAGTCGATTCCTGATCCAAGGCGAGTCGTTAGACTTACAGTATCCTACCCTTCTTCCAATCACCCACCGAGATGAACCACAGTACGTACACGACCCAGAGCACCAACTGACATTGCACCTCCATTTTGCCCTGCAAAAGGAGTGGAAGCTGGTGGGCGATTGGAGAAAGGTGGAATCGACAGGAAAGAACGAACAGGAAAGAACGAACAAAAGCAGCAAGAACGAGGCCAGTTGCAAGCCGTTCTCCATCACTGTTACACAGGGCAGCAGCAGTGTCAGAGGCAATTGTGTCTTGGCATCGACCACGCGCAAGATATAGCACAAAAGTGGATACACAACGGCTAGGCTCGTCTTAGCGGAGATCGTGACGAAGTGAAGCTGAAGCTGACGCCGGACCAAGCGCCTCGTGTAGTGGATGGGGCCGAAAGGGGCTCACACGATCGTAGAAGTCACCGCAAATACGGGGAGATGAAGCACAACCGATGAGAATGGCAACAGGAAGCCTAATACTGGCACGAGAGCGAAATATGCGGCTTGTTACATATCACCATCGAATAGGTCGCAGCCATCAGTACGAGCATCCACGGACGGTAGTTCAAGCCAGAAATGCAGTAGTCGATCTCCGTAACGCCTGCAAGCACGAAAGCGCCCATGGTGAACCAAAACCTCTCCCAGAAGTAGCTGCTCGTGCTTGGTTCCTTCTCTGGAGACTCGAGTGGAAGAAATTCCGATAGTAGAGCGATGATGAGGCAGAGTGCGGGCGTGGTAAAACATCAAAAGTGCTGCTTGAAGTGTATTTGAAGTGTATCCCTGGTGATTTCGTTGCTGAAGAAACTCATGCAGAAGCTGAAGACGCTCGATGGAGTAGGCACATCGATGTTCAACATGCAGGGAATTCCAGACGCGAACGCCTAGATGCCAGACCCATCCAAGAAGCATTGACTATGTGTAGCGCAGCCAAAGCATACAGCCAGCCCGTACCAGCTACAGCTCTGTAACGGAATCAGTGTTGACAGCAATTCTTGTAAGATCCGTGTATCGACAACATCGACGACAAGCAGTGACCGTAACGGCAACAATGATGACACTCACCGTGTCCAACCGTTGGCCATAATGTCTCCGGCACCGGGTAGATGTAGAATAGCACTAGACCTCACTTGTCAATTTACCAAATAGACTTCGGCAACAGTTTCAGGGAGTTCGCCGACTCCCCTCGAGTGTCTTCAATCCCTGCAGACACACTACACTATGTGTCTAAATACAAATGACTATCTTGGTGGACAGTAACTTTCACCTGCATCTGGAGAGTGTGTGCTGTAGTTCGAGGTCTATCCTCAACGTTGTCCAGCGAGCTACTGCTACAAAATCTCCCTAGTCCCGGTAACGAAGGTGCATGTCTACAGTCCCAATGTAGCTGAGATCTCGAACTGGTCGATCGTCGTGTAAACGTGCTCATTGTTGCACATCTCAGGCTGAGCGAAACGCCCGCCGCTATGAACGTGCCTCGCGTATTATATTGCTAGAACGCTTGAACTACATGTAGCTTTTGGGGCTCTGCTCATGTACAGAACAAAGTAACGAAAACTACCGCTTAACTTTGAAGTTTCCAGACATGTACATTTTGAAACAAGGTGTTCTCGAAGAACGAGCGCTGCATCGAAAGGGTTTGCTTCCTCAGCGCCACCTGGCAGCGCTCTAGCAGCGAGATCGATCCACCGGGATCAACTTTCGGCTTTGAACCCCTGCAACGTGACACTTTCACTGTGAAGGCCATCAGTCAAAACCCTATTTTCTGCTCATGTTACAGCACATTGAGAAGGTGCATCGTTTCGCCGCGCCAGTGCTGCTTTGGAGCTTGAAAATTTGCCTCGTTCTACAGATTCCCCGTTCACCACGTTTGATAGTCACAGCCTACTGGCAATTTGTACATCTCGAACTTTCAGTTTCTTACTAGTAATGATGATTGACTTTGTGCTCTTTCAAATTTTGGGAAAGCATTTGGTTTTGCCGGTACGGTAGATATCGTTTTGCCCAGCATCATCGTGGTGATGAGGTTTGTCAGGCACCCTCTGCAGGCAAAAAGAAAATGAGGTGCAGCTCACAAAACGGACATTACACCTTCTGGCTATCCACCGCGATCCGCGAACAGAAAATTGGATGTTCGGGTGACCGACCACAGCCTCTCACTCGGTTATCGTTGAGGGAGTGTCAAGCTCCATTCATTCCTCAACTTTCTTCGCACTGCCGAAGCCTCAATCCAAGCAATCCCAAGTCTAACCGTTCTTCGGATCTCTGGACCTCAAGAATGAAAGTATTCCCGAGTGTCTTGGCCCTCGGAGCCTTCGTCACGGCCCTCATCTACAGTCCGCAGGCTGCTACGGCACAAGTCGTTGAAGCTGAGCCCGGCACTGAGCTGTTCGAGCAGTTCCGACCGGTTTACCACTTCTTGGCCCGTGAGAAGTGGATGAACGACCCGTGCGCGCCGTACTACGACGAAGCCACCGGTCTGTACCACATGTTCTACCAGTCGAACCCGAACTCGACCGTTTGGGGCAACATGACGTGGGGTCACGCCGTCTCGAAGGACCAAGTGACCTGGAAAGACTACCCAGATGCCCTGCTGCCATTCCAAGACAAGTGGGACAATCTCGGTGTATTCTCGGGTTTCGCTATGGACAAGGCTATCGATGGCAAGCACACTGTGTTCTACACGGGTGTCACCGCTCTCCCCATTTCGTGGAAGAAGGAGTATCTCTTCGGAGAACACGTGCTGTATGCCACCACCAGCAACGGTGGTTCTACGTGGCACAAGGGCACAAAGCCACTCATTAAATCGCCACCCAAGGGTATGAACGTCACTGGTTGGCGTGACCCGATGCCGTTCCACTCGCAGTCCCTAGACAAGCAATTTGGCCTTGACGGAAGCAACTACCTTTTGGTAGCTGGTGGAATCCACGAGGAAGGTCCCCGAATCTTCCTCTACCAGTCGGAAGACTACTTGACGTGGGAGTACAAGGGGTTCTTGCTCTCCCAAGAGAAGAACACGACCTTCTCCCCCTACAGTGCAAACTGGGGCTACAATTTCGAGACGACCATCTACCGCGAGATGAAGGACGAAGACGGTGAACTCCACAACGTGATGCTGTTTGCTGCTGAAGGCGAACCGAACCGGTATCCTATGTGGGCTACTGGTACTTTCGGTGCTGCTGGAAGTGACAGTGCCGGCTCAGACTCGGATGAAGGTCTCTTTACCCCTCTGATGGTCGGTATCTCGGACCGTAGCGACTGGTACGCCAACAGCATCTACACCGACAAACACGGCAAGGATGTGATCATTGGTTGGATCACCGAAGACACTGGTTTCACTGAGGGTCAACCTCAGGGCTGGGACGGTATCCTGTCGGTGCCACGTGAAGTGGGCATCACCATCGTGCGTGACATCTACGACGCGGACGAGCACCTGGTTGGCAAGGGCGACTGGATCGTGTCGGAGACCAAGAATGTCACGCTGAGGGACGGTTCGTCGAAGGAGAGCAAGACCATTAAGACGCTGAAGGTCCGCCCGCTGAGCGACCTGAAGCTGCTACGTAACGCTGAGACGCTTGAGTCTGTGTCCAGTATGTCGTTGAACGGAACGTCCAAGGCTCTCAAGTCGACCGGCAAGTCGTTTGAACTCATTGCTCAGATTTCAGACTTCGAACGCGGCACGCAGGTTGGCTTCACAGTGCGCCACAGCAAGGACGGTGAGGAGGCCACGACGATTGTGTATGACGACAAGGAGAAGAAGGTGATCATCGACCGCTCGAGCAGCTCCAACGCCGAGTGCGCCGTTTTCAAAGACAACGACGCGACCCCCGGATCGGACGTTGTGTGGGGCCACTTCTACCTGTACGACGTCTTGGAGGCTGTTAGCTCAGCGGATGCTTCGGACTCGGAAGCTGCGTCGGACATTGACTCGGACTCTGGCTCGGACTTTGAGTGGGCGTTCGACTCGGACTCAGACTCGGTTGCCGGTGAGGCGGACTCTGAGGCAACTGGTGAGAAATACAAGGTCACGCGCGAGAACCTCAACTTTCACTTGTTTGTGGATGTGTCCTCGGTCGAAGTGTTCGTGAACAACCGCTTCGCTCTTTCCGCTCGTATCTACCCGTGCGGTGAGGCCTCGGATAGGATCTCGTTCACGGCTTCGGGAGACGCAACGTTCGACAAGATTCAGGTGTGGACAGACCCCAAGCACGCGTGGCCGGCAAAGCGCTCGGTGCCTACCAAGCAGGTCCACAAGAAGACTGGAAAGGTAGTTAAGGCGGCATAAAATGAATAGAAATGCTGATGGATTCAAACAAGCGCAAAAACAAAAGTTGGTTTGTGTGACCTTACTTTTCTTTGCGGTAAAACTGAAGTCATGAAATTGGAAAGCACCACCAACCTCAACTTCTTGTTGAAGATTTCAAGAACTGTAGGTAAGTTCATACAAAATAACACTGATTGTTTGATTTATGTATGTTCAATGAACATCACAAGGTAAGTCTCGTACGGGCTTAGAAGGTCGGGACTGTACGGGTCTCAGCCCACGCATGCTTCGGGTTCGTCCACACCTGCACGTTCTCGAACGTAGCGTCACCAGAAGCTGTGAGAGCAATGCCATCCGACTTCGACTGCGTCGCGCACGGGTAGATACGAGCCGACAGCGCGAAACGGTCGTTCACGAACACCTCCACACTGGAGACATCCACGAACACGTGGAAGTTCAACTTCTCGCGGGTGGCCTCACACACGTCGTTCTTCGAAGCGCCCGTGAACAGGTCGTACAGGTAGAAGTGGCCCCAGATCGACTCCGAAATCGGCTTCACGCCGTTGTCCTTGAACACAGCGCAGTCAGCAGTCGAACTCTTCGAGCGGTCAATCACCACCTTCTTCTCCGCGTCGTCATACACGATCGTGGTCACCTCGTCACCAGCAGAGCTGCGACGAACCTCAAAGCCAACCTTGCTGCCACGCTCGAACTCCGCCACCTCAGCGATCAGTTCGAATGAAGCACCCGTCGAGTTCAGCACCTGCGACGTACCGTTCACCGACACAGTAGCCACCTTCTCGAGGGAGTTCTCGTTGCGGAGCAGTTGCAGGTCGCTCAGAGGCTTCACGCCAAGCGTCTTGATGGTTTTGCTCTGCTTGGCTGATCCGTCGGCGCAAGTCACATCCTTCGAGTCGGACACGATCCAGTCGCCCTTGCCGACCAGGTGCTCATCGACGTCTGAAATGTCACGAAGAATCGTGATTCCGACCTCACGAGGCACTGAGAGCATGCCATCCCATCCCTGAGGTTGTCCGGTGGTGAAGTTGTTGTCCTCAGTGATCCAACCGATTAAGACGTTCTTGCCGTCCTTGTCAGTGTAAATGCTGTTAGCGTACCAGTCACTGCGGTCCGAAATGCCGACCATCAAGGGATTAAAGAAACCAGCTTCAGGATCAGTCTCTACGCCACAGCCACCGCCAGAAAACGAGCCCGTGGCCCACATCGGGTACCGGTTCGGGTCGCCTTCTGCAGCGAACAGCATCACGTTGTGGAGCTCTCCGTCTTCGTCCGTCATTTCACGGTAGATGGTGGTTTCAAAGTTAAATCCCCAGCTACCGCTGTACTCGGAGAACGTGGTGTTCTTCTCCTGCGAGAGCAGGTAACCCTTGTACTCCCAGTTCACGTAGTCCTCAGCATGATACAGGAAGATACGCGGACCAACCTCCTTGATGCCACCAGCCACCAGCAGATAGTTGCTACTCTTGGAGGAATCGTATCCGAAGTGAGCATCAAGCGATTTCGAGTGGAACGGATGGGGGTCACGCCAGCCAGTGACGTTGAGACCCTGAGGAGGCAGCTCAATCAGAGGTTCACTGCCCTTCTGCCACGTCTTACCGCCATCGTCCGTGGTGGCGTACACAACGTGCTCGCCAAACAGGTACTCTTTCTTCCAAGAGATCGGAAGGGCAGTCACACCCGTGTAGAACACAGTGTGCTTGCCGTCGATAGCTTTGTCCATGGCAAAACCCGAGAACACACCGAGGTTGTCCCACTTGTCCTCGAACGGACGGAGTGCGTTCGGGTAGTCCTCCCAGGTCACTTGGTCCTTCGAGACGGCGTGACCCCACGTCATGTTACCCCAGATCGTTGAGTTCGGGTTGAGCTGGTAGAACATGTGGTACAAACCAGTAGCTTCGTCGTAGTACGGCGCGCACGGGTCGTTCATCCACTTCTCGCGAGCCTGGAAGTGGTAAACAGGGCGGAACTGGTCGAACAAGTCGGTGCCGGGTTCAGCCTCGACAGCATCGGCGCGGGCGGTCTCCGGGCTGAAGATGAGAGTAGCGACGAAGGCGCTGAGGGCCACAACACTCGGAATGACCTTCATGGCTGAATAGGAAAGATTCCGAAGATCGAGTGGACTTGAAACTTGGGAAGTAGCTTCGGCGCTTCGAAGTGAATTGTAGAATGGACGGATGCAAGCGCTTTCGACTGGTGCAGCTGGGTGAACGGGGTCCGCTGTGGAAGAGCCGGCGGCGGTGACTTTGACGAGCTGCGTGCGGGTCTTACTTGAAGTTGGCTGTGCACAACCGAGCGAAAGTGGAGTTAACAGTGCTGTGGCCATGGCTTCCCTTGACGAGGGCCCCGCTTATACAGATACCGCTGAGAAACTGGCGGATGCAATCATCAAATACATCGTCAAAAGCGTAGGAGTAACTTATCATTTTAAAGAGGGGATTTCTAATTTGATGTACCAACACAAGGCACCTCTGAAAATCAGTTTTCTGTACGGAAATTATACACTCTCGCAGTTGAAATGATGACGATCCGCCAGTTTCTCAGCGGTATCTGTAGCGTGTTCTGCACGGGTTTGCAACGTGTCGAACTTGATTTACTTCAGGTTGCCTGAGACGTTCGAAAACCTGCAATCCTTGATTGCCAAAGGACGTGAGCTAAAGATACGCAACAGTCCCTATTTGTAGAACCTGTATAATTTATAGAAACCTGTGATAATCATTGCTTTGATACAGTGCACATCGGGGTAGATAAGTTCAAGCTGCCGTGACCGACCAAGCAGCCATCCGCCTACAGCTGTCTTAGCAGAGGCACCGCAAGGCTCGCCGAAATGTTCGCCAACCTTTCGTTAACAAGGAAGGCAAGGAGTGAGAAGTCACGGCACGTGGTCACCGGTGCTGGTAGTTACTTCCGGTTTCCATTTAATATCACAACGATCGTGCAGTTTAGCGAACCTGTTGCCAGGCACGTTCAAACTGCTTCAAAGACGCCTCAGCACCGGCAAAGCGGGTGAGATCAAACTCAAGAGCCGGCATAAGGCTCGATCATACGATTGATCCTCCCGAACGAGTAGAGAACGGAGCCCTTGATTACTTGTGCCGGGCCTTTGCCGGGCAGTGACACCGGCTTGAGAAATGAAGCAGCATGTGGCCGACTCTCTTCCAGAAATCACCACAGTTCAGGAGACACCAGCCACTTGCAAGAACCGGAGTGCATGAATGCATGTACCGGTAGCAGGGTTTCAACTTGAAACTTTCAAGCCACCGCACAGCAGCGGAATCTTGTGTACGGAGTTCATACAGATCGCACTCTAGTATCCTGTTACGAGACGTCCATATTAAAAGTTGCTCTAATCGCAGCAATAGGCAATCGGTCTTGAGTGCCGTCTCACTGACGTGAGGTGTAGCTTTATATTCTACTGCGTGCCGTTGTCGTATAGTTATACTCCGTTTGAGAATAATGCAGCACGGACCGATACGCGGTAAACACATTTTTGACGGCGAACTTTACGGAATAGAAGTTCCCGTACACATACAGTGTTTTTGCGAAGGTTGAGCAGTATTCGTACGGTGACGTCTGCTCTAGCTACATTAATACCAAACAGTTGAGAGATGCCGTCGTCGTTGATAATGCCAATAACTATCCTGACTGCATCACTGCACTATCAATCTTTAGAAGATCGGCTCCGTGCGGGTCTCAGCCCACGCATGCTTCGGGTTCGTCCACACCTGCACGTTCTCGAACGTTGCGTCGCCAGAAGACGTCAGAGCAATACCATCCGACTTCGACTGCGTCGCGCACGGGTAGATACGAGCCGACAGCGCGAAACGGTCGTTCACGAACACCTCCACACTGGAGACATCCACGAACACGTGGAAGTTCAACTTCTCGCGGGTGGCCTCACACACGTCGTTCTTCGAAGCGCCCGTGAACAGGTCGTACAGGTAGAAGTGGCCCCAGATCGACTCCGAAATCGGCTTCACGCCGTTGTCCTTGAACACAGCGCAGTCAGCAGTCGAACTCTTCGAGCGGTCAATCACCACTTTCTTCTCCGCGTCGTCATACACGATCGTGGTCACCTCGTCACCAGCAGAGCTGCGACGAACCTCGAAGCCAACCTTGCTGCCACGCTCGAACTCCGCCACCTCAGCGATCAGTTCGAATGAAGCACCCGTCGAGTTCAGCACCTGCGACGTACCGTTCACCGACACAGTAGCCACCTTCTCGAGGGAGTTCTCGTTGCGGAGCAGTTGCAGGTCGCTCAGAGGCTTCACGCCAAGCGTCTTGATGGTTTTGCTCTGCTTGGCCGATCCGTCGGCGCAAGTCACATCCTTCGAGTCGGACACGATCCAGTCGCCCTTGCCGACCAGGTGCTCATCGACGTCTGAAATGTCACGAAGAATCGTGATTCCGACCTCACGAGGCACTGAGAGCATGCCATCCCATCCCTGAGGTTGTCCGGTGGTGAAGTTGTTGTCCTCAGTGATCCAACCGATTAAGACGTTCTTGCCGTCCTTGTCGGTGTAGATACTATCGGCGTACCAGTCACTACGGTCAACCACGCCGACCATTAGGGGCGTGAAGAAACCGGCTTCAGGGTCTGTCACCACACCGCAGCCACCGCCCGAGATTGACCCAGTAGCCCATAAAGGGTATCGTTTCGGTTCACCCTCAGCTGTGAACAGCATCACGTTGTGAATTTCGCCATCCTCGTCCGTCATCTCGCGGTAGACGGTCGTTTCGAAGTTGTAGCCCCAGTTCGCACTGTAGGGGGAGAAGGTTGTGCTTTTCTCCTGCGAGAGCAGATAGCCTTTGTACTCCCAGCTCACGTAGTCATCAGCGTGGTAAAGGAAGGCACGTGGGCCAACTTCCTTGACACCACCAGCCACAACAAGGTAGTTGCTTCCGTTGGAGGAATCGTAGCCGAAGTGAGCATCAAGCGATTTCGAGTGGAACGGATGGGGGTCACGCCAGCCAGTGACGTTGAGACCCTTAGGAGGTAGCTCGATCAGGGGCTCACTACCCTTCTGCCATGTCTTGCCGCCATCATCAGTAGTGGCGTACATGACGTGCTCGCCGTACAAATATTCCTTCTTCCAGAAAATGGGGAGAGCGGTGACACCCGTGTAGAACACAGTGCGCTTGCCGTCGATAGCCTTGTCCATTGACAGACCCGAGAACGCACCGAGGTAGTCCCATTTGTCTTCAAACGGGCGGAGTGCGTCCGGGTAGTCCTCCCAGGTGACCTGGTCCTTCGACACGGCGTGGCCCCAGGTTGCGTTGCCCCAAACCGTCGAGTTTGGGTTGAGCTGATAGAAGAGGTGGTACAGACCGGTGTCCTCGTCGTAGTACGGCGCGCACGGGTCGTTCATCCAGTTCTTACGCGCCATAAAGTGATACACGGGGCGGAACTGGTTGAAGAGCTCAGTGCCGGGTTCGGCCGCTACGATGTCCGCACAGGTTGTTTGCAAACCGAATACGAATGCACTCATAAAAGCGGCGATAGTAGTGATGCTTGGAATCACTTTCATGCTTGTCCAGCGGGTTGGAGATGAGAGAGCTTTAGGGGTTGAAAAGGAAATTGAAGAATGAAAGGAACCAAGCAGACTGAAGCACGACCATTTCGGAGAGCAAGGTCGTTGGCTGGAAGTACTTCGTGAAAGCGTGTGAGGAATGACTCGTTGCTTTGTGCGTTTTCAACGTCATTATATATTTCCGTCACCATCGCACGGGCATGGACATTGTAAATTCCAGCTTCGATGTATGTGATGGAAACAAAACAACTGCGTCTATGAATCAAGTGTATTAACGCGGATCAACATTGATAGCGTGTTTTAACAGCAGCTCGGTCCATGTACTGGCATCAGAAGAAGAAATCCTCTTTCAGACCTATGCTAACACTCATAGTCCAATCGCCAGTTCATCTACTGGGGTGCATCCGAACTTGTTCATGACAGCTCTTCCCTTGCCAGTGATGACCCACAAGCAATTTTGAGCAGTGCTGGAAAGAGTTTGACATGGTCTGCGATGAAAATCGTATTGTGATATTGAAGACAGTGTACATGGTATTGTAAAGTTAGTCGAATGCTCTTCGAGTGTTCACCGGTCTCATCTCCGACTGCTATCCGATCTGTGGCTACCGTCGGCGTCCGTACGTGGTTGCACGCTGGGCGGTCTCATTCGTCTGCTGCTTGCTCATGGCCGTCATCCCACTGGGACAGCCTTACTACGAAGACCCTTCACTTAAGAGTATCCCCGAGAGCGAATGGACAACGGAGCAGCAAGCTCTAATCGGAAAAAAAAAGATTGATATTGTAGCATTGTAAAAATTGTTCCTTACAATATTGATTGATTGAAAACTTGCAATATCTACTAGAAATTGATCAATATTGTGTAGAAGAATACCAGAATCCTATTCGTTTTCGTACTCTTCATCGTCGATTTCATCTCCTCCTCGAGCTGTCTGCACTGCCTTAGATGTAACCTCGTTTGTAACGAGATCCCAATTCATCCTCAAATATATTATCGCCTCAAGGGTCTCAGGACTCATTTGCTTGCGGAGATACCCGAGCATACATTTCACCGCTGAAAAGAGTCGTTCCACTTCAACGGAAGTTGCTTGAAGCCACGACAGATCCATGTACTTGGACTTGCCAGCCTCTCGGGCTTTTGCTCGCACTGCAATGGCTGCTTTCACCTCATCTGGGATCTACGACGTCGGGTAAAATCCGGTTCTGTCGATCTGTAGAGTTGACCACCTTGGGGTGAGAGCATTGATGAGTTGCAGCGCTTCTACAAATACGCCATTGGTTAGAGAAATTCCACTAGAAATCGTTTTTTTTTTTTCGTTCGTACCGAAGTTCATCGTGTGGTGACTGATGTGCTGTGGGCTCTGCAGTGCTGCAATGCGCGCTTCACCGGAGAGATCGCCCCATAATTGGCACTCTGTTGACGATGAAGACGCTGGCACTCTGCCATTGGAGCTCAAGGCGGAATTGAAATAGCCATGGTCAAGTAGACTCTGAATTGTAAGGAGGCTATATAGTCGGAGTCGCCGGTTTGTAAAGGGATTCGATGAAACTGGAGGAGCGCTGATTTGAAAGTGAGGCTTGGAGTGATCGTTGGCTGGTGAGTTGTGCTATCCCACCTCGTTTTCGATTGGCGTAGCTATTTACGCCTCTGCCAAGACTGCGAGGTCAACTTCAACACAATTAGATCGCCGTATTGCAATTGATTGTCCTCGATATTGATATTGTTACACTATTGATTGATTGAAAAGTCAACCTGACAATCAATTAACAATGTATATTGTCCGATCCCTGCTAATCAACCATGACGCCCCAGACCGCGGTATCAAATTGATCGTCCTCTTCGTCCTCGCCCATTTAGGAACTGTCATTGATTTCGGAGCTGCAGATGGATATCTAACATGAAAATATTCGCGGTACTATTCAGACAGACGTCGCGATCGTGACGGCGGGGGCGTATGTGTTTGCATCCTTGGGGGACGTTTTCGTGGGATATCGGCTTTGCAGGCATTATGGGGCATCTGCGCAGGCTGTTCACTCGTTACGATACCTCTTTGTTGGCTCTGTATTACAGAGGAGAAGGCTCCTGCTCAGCCTACCGGTGTGTTCTTCGCCTACCTGTACGACTTTATGCAGTACATGTACTAAGTGATTTACCAAGTCATCGCGCTCCGTTTCTTCCGAACAGCCTATTACAGGTCAAATACCATACTTGGTCACACCTCATGGATAACAATAGGTCACGGATAGGTCACACGTTTAATGGTTTGGTCACGTGATCAAAATGTGCTGGGTCACAGCCCAAACAGAATCCTTGTATCGAACGACACATTTAACCTTCCTAGCAGTTACGAAACTGCCATCTCTGCTGCGGCGATATGTAAATCGCGGCCTAGAACAGAATTATCCACTTTCCGCCCACGTCCAATGCCTCGTCGAAGAGGTAGACCGAACGTCTTCACGAAAGCTGCCACTGCTACTTGAAGCTCTACGCGTCGTGCAAGCGTTCGCTTTTTACCGACCTCAAAGGGAAGTATATCCCCTCGGCTTCGTAGGGATGGACAAGACGATGAAGACAACACGTTGTCTGGCGCTGGAGATCGTGCCACTTTGTCAGCCACTTTGAGCAGTGCATCGATGATTATCAGCTCAATAGATAGCGGTGTCGCGGTAGCAGCGCCGAATCCTACACCATTTCCCCAGCCTGAAGCTCCTAGGCCTCCTCTTCCTCCTCAACATCGGCAGCTAGGGTTCGTCCCTCAAGAAAGGCAAAGTGTATTGACGGCGTCTACAGTTTCCCATACTCAACGCAACCGAACCAGTGGCACAGTTATCTCGTCTACAACGCGAAACAGCATTAACACATCGCAAAAGACTACATCGCAACGGGACGGTCGTACCAACCTGTACTATGACGGCTTTTCATTCACCCGAGCCAATATCACATCCACCAAAACTACATATCGATGCAGTTCGTACCGGAAGGGCTGTGACGCACAATTTTCCTACGTCAGCTCAAAAGGGGAGTATGATTTCACCGAATGAAATGCTGCTGGTGTCACGAGTTTCGCATGTACATGTAGTAAAAGCTGGTTATTTATTCGCTAGAGTTGTTGGGTTTTGTGCGTGACCTGCGAATCCTCGTGAAGAATTACTTTTCATTTGAGATACGAAGACTTTGTGGCCAACCCGGAAGCTCTTTTTGCGTGTGGTTCCTTACCATGCGACGCTCGTGGATCTCCTCAAGCGGCAGCCACGCTGAGTCGTAGTTGAAGACAGATCCGTTGCAGCTGTGAAAACCAAAATACGGGTATCTCGACGGAGCTGGTGTTGATAACTGGTGCTGATAATCCCACCCTTTATCAAATGTCTTTCCGTCAATGATTCTGGTTGACTACTATGCAGGATAAAAGTTATCCTGCGTAGTAGGCAACCATTCAATTCGCTTCTACTAAGTAGTTGCCTAGCGAAACGATGGACTCGACACCAAAAGAAGAGTGCGGGAGATTGCAATCCAAAAATACTCGTGTTTTCCTTGAATAGTGGTAGTCAATTGTGCAGCAGCAAGTCGATTTTTTTTTTTTGCAGGGATGAGCAGGCGCGCCATTATGACCAATCAGAACAATTTAAATTGACACCCTCCATTTGGCGCTGCAGCAAGCAATTTTGTTTTGCGCAAGATCCAGAAAGAAGACTCCGTGAGGATCACCAGCGCCTTGCTAATGCTCTCGTGAAGCTCAGTCGTGCCAAGGACGCTCGAAGATGAGCCCTACAAGTTCCCCCGCGAAGCTGAAGAAAGTGCCAAAGCTGAGGATCCGCTGCGCCTTGCCAGTGTCCCTGTGAAGCCCAGTCGTGACAGGACGCCTGAAGAGGCCCTACAAGTTCCTCTGTAAAGCTGAAGAGAGGACCGCAGCCTGAAGAACCTTACAATGCCGTGCTTAACAGCGAAGCAGCTGGCATCTGCTGCACTGGCACGGGAGCTGCTAAGTGATGAGGACTCCGACGAGGCTGAACTTGATGAGTACTGGGCCGTGGAGTATGAGCGCGTGCAGGAAACTCGGTACACTGCTCGACTACTACACTACCATGGGCGGAAGGAGCGCTGGCGCAAGCTACTCTACAACCACGAGCACACTAATGACGATGCGATCTTAAACGAGGTTAAAAAAAAAATATACTTGCTGCTGCAAGCCCGTCCTGCACCGATTTTGGTGCTTTTAGCGAAAAACTGTCTCAGCCAATCACAGCGCCGGATAAAATTCTGGACTTGCTGCAAAAAAAAAATCGACTTGCTGCTGCACAATTGACTACCACTAATAACGAAAGATCGCTCCGTTTCTCGGCATGGGATGAAGCTCCTGCTGGGGGATACAGAGTCGCAGTGGCATGCGCTAATGCGTTCGGAGATGGTTATTCGCCAACTACGTTCCCGCAAGCACAAGAGAACATAAAGATTGCAGTTCAGACAGGAGCCTTTATCTCACTCATGAGCGGGCGCTTGTAGGAAACGAGAAACGGAAGTCTCCATCTCGGTGCTGCTTACATGTACAACGTCATTCTCCAATTTTTAGCGAAATACAAACTCAAATGCATCACCGACGACTCGATTGATCCGTGTGAGTCATGCATCAGTGATTTCAGTTGGAGCAGCAGCACAAACGAAGAGGAGAAAGAAGACAGCCGCCCAGACAGCGAGACTCAAGCAGTCGTATAATTCATACCTAATACACGTACATTCATTTCATGTGACCAACTGAATTTGGTCACGTGACCAACTTGTCAATTTGAAGTGTGACCAAGTATGGTATTTGACCTGTAAAAGGGGCTATCCGTTTCTTCTCTCAAATCTTCTCCAACTTCTCCGTTATAGCTGCCAGCAAGACCAAAAGTCTCTGGGCGGATGTAGAACCACTAAACGATGGCATCGCGAGTATGTTGTCATATCTGGTGACCTTTCTGGCTCTGTGCGCAAGTGGGGGCTCCACTGGAATTGGCGCTAGGTCGTTATCGTTTGCTAAGTTGTCGTCGTGGTGATCGACTGCTTCCCAACGTTCCTCACGATTTGGGTCTGTATCGAAGCCAGTGGCTCTGGTTGGGTGTGCCCTTGATCGCACAGGTGCTCACTGCCATTGGTGAGCTGATTGCGAAGCTGTTTGTGATCGAAATCGCTGAACCAGGAAGTGAGGCGACCATCATGGGTTTGATCATCAGCATCAACAACATCGGCACGTCCTTCTCCACTGTCATGTACAAGTCCATCGACACACACTTCAAACTCACTACAGCGCAGGTCACGAAGGGCAACCACGAGGTCCGCGTGCCCTACCTCATCACTTACGCCTTCAATCTCGCGTCGATTGCTTTCGTGTTTTGGCTTCCTCGTCAGACCATGAACTCAGACGCGTCGGCAACAAGAGCAAACTCATGGGGTTTCTAACGGTGTTGTACATCACCTTTGGTTTCATTTGGGTCGTGCTAACAAACGGTATCCTCGACAACGAGCTTCCTGCGAATCGCTGGTGGAACCGGCTGCTAGTATAGTAGAACTTCGTGTAGGCTCGAATAGACAAAGAGGAGACACTGAAACAAGGCAATACAGTTTGCAATTACGCGAGGGTACTTTTAGAGATACGTATTCTGTTTCTTATAACTGTCTTCTCTTTTTTAAATATTTAAATAAAATACAATCGTTGCCACCGCAAGGAAGTATCCATCCATTCTAGAGCACGCTGAGGGGCGAATCTAAAGCAAAACCTCGGTACACATAACTTCTTGTTGAACATTTCAAGAAGCACAGAAAACTTAGGTAGGTTAATACATTTATGTATGCTCAATGAACACCGCTAGGTAAGTCTCGTACGGGCTTAGAAAGTCGGGACTGTACGGGTCTCAGCCCACGCATGCTTCGGGTTCGTCCACACCTGCACGTTCTCGAACGTAGCGTCACCAGAAGCTGTGAGAGCAATGCCATCCGACTTTGACTGCGTCGCGCACGGGTAGATACGAGCCGACAGCGCGAAACGGTCGTTCACGAACACCTCCACACTGGAGACATCCACGAACACGTGGAAGTTCAACTTCTCGCGGGTGGCCTCACACACGTCGTTCTTCGAAGCGCCCGTGAACAGGTCGTACAGGTAGAAGTGGCCCCAGATCGACTCCGAAATCGGCTTCACGCCGTTGTCCTTGAACACAGCGCAGTCAGCAGTCGAACTCTTCGAGCGGTCAATCACCACCTTCTTCTCCGCGTCGTCATACACGATCGTGGTCACCTCGTCACCAGCAGAGCTGCGACGAACCTCGAAGCCAACCTTGCTGCCACGCTCGAACTCCGCCACCTCAGCGATCAGTTCGAATGAAGCACCCGTCGAGTTCAGCACCTGCGACGTACCGTTCACCGACACAGTAGCCACCTTCTCGAGGGAGTTCTCGTTGCGGAGCAGTTGCATGTCGCTCAGAGGCTTCACGCCAAGCGTCTTGATGGTTTTGCTCTGCTTGGCCGATCCGTCGGCGCAAGTCACATCCTTCGAGTCGGACACGATCCAGTCGCCCTTGCCGACCAGGTGCTCATCGACGTCTGAAATGTCACGAAGAATCGTGATTCCGACCTCACGAGGCACTGAGAGCATGCCATCCCATCCCTGAGGTTGTCCGGTGGTGAAGTTGTTGTCCTCAGTGATCCAACCGATTAAGACGTTCTTGCCGTCCTTGTCAGTGTAAATGCTGTTAGCGTACCAGTCACTGCGGTCCGAAATGCCGACCATCAAGGGATTAAAGAAACCAGCTTCGGGATCAGTCTCTACGCCACAGCCACCGCCAGAAAACGAGCCCGTGGCCCACATCGGGTACCGGTTCGGGTCGCCTTCTGCAGCGAACAGCATCACGTTGTGGAGCTCTCCGTCTTCGTCCTTCATCTCGCGGTAGATGGTCGTCTCGAAGTTGTATCCCCAGTTCGCGCTGTAGGGTGAGAACGTGGTGTTCTTCTCCTGCGAGAGCAGGTAACCCTTGTACTCCCAGTTCACGTAGTCCTCAGCGTGATACAGGAAGATACGAGGACCCACGTCGTGAATACCACCAGCAACAAGGATGTAGTTGCTACCCTTGGAGGCATCGTATCCGAAGTGAGCATCGAGCGATTGCGAGTGGAAAGGCATCGGGTCGCGCCAACCAGTGACGTTGAGACCCTGAGGAGGCAGCTCAATCAGAGGTTCACTGCCCTTCTGCCACGTCTTACCGCCATCGTCCGTGGTGGCGTACACAACGTGCTCACCGAACAGGTACTCCTTCCTCCACGAAATGGGGAGAGCAGTCACACCCGTGTAGAACACAGTGTGCTTACCGTCGATAGCCTTGTCCATAGCGAAACCCGAGAACACGCCCAAGTTGTCCCACTTGTCCTCGAACGGGTGAAGCGCATCCGGGTAGTCCTCCCAGGTCACTTGGTCCTTCGATACGGCGTGACCCCACGTCATGTTACCCCAGATCGTTGAGTTCGGGTTCGATTGGTAGAACATGTGGTACAGACCAGTGGCTTCGTCGTAGTACGGCGCGCACGGGTCGTTCATCCACTTCTCGCGAGGGGTGAAGTGGTAAACCGGTCGGTACTGCTCGAACAAGTCGGTGCCGGGTTCAGCTTCAACGACAACTTGAGCACAAGCCGTCTGTGGGCTGAAGACGAGCGCGGTGACAAAAGCACTCAAGGCCAGGACGCTTGGGATCACCTTCATCTTTGGTTGGCTGGGAAGGTCTTCGGTGGGGCGAAGAAAATTGAAGAATGGCAAGTGCTCGGGCGAGGGCGATCTCATAAGCTTAGCACTGGAAGAGCCAGAGGCAACCCGAGTCACACCATGCAGCCTCGGATTGAGTATAGAAAGCGGGTGATCAACGTGCATCCCTGGATAAAAAACACCTGCGAAAGCGGCCATGCGACGCCACGAACTTGATACTTTTTGCCATGGGCGGTTCGCTTCGCTTCGATCGATTAATCTCGGGATTAAAGATGCCTTACTTTTGCACATTAGCCACCAAACTTCAACGGAGACCCAAGCAGCGCCGATTTAGTGTTTACACTTGACTGTCCAAGTGAATTTCGTCAAGCGATCTTAGAGCAACCTATGCTTCAAGCAGTGCTTGGTGTCCTTTGTCTCGTACAAAAAAACATCAGGGTGAATCGTTCCGAACACGCTCTTTCTGGAATGGGAATGAAGCGCAATAGCATTTGTAAACTCAACATTGCATACGAACTGTAACACGATCATATCCTGCGATCGAAGCAGATGCAGAGTATTCTGCTACATGTAACTTGAAGTCTTCAAGACGTTTTTTTTTAATTTTTCTGGTGTTATCTTTTTTCTTTTTCTTCTCGTTTTGTGCGTCAGCTACATCTAGGGTCATAATAAACACTCATGATGATGGTACAGAACGCTTTAGGCGGCTGGCTGTAGCGCGAGGCACCGGCACGTTTCCGCCGAAGCGGCTGGAGTCCGCAATTTCAAACCCCTGTGCTTGTTTGGTGCGATCTCTTTCCTTCGTGGGTTCACCTGCAGGCTTGCTGTCACCACCAAGCCAGCTTCGACAACCTGACAATTCAATGATGAAGTGGGCGTCGTTCGTCTAAATACGTAGGTATGTACGTCATAAACGATCCACCGTTTTCGTGACGTATTGAGCTTGTTCTCCAGTTACGAACAACGAGCTCGCTGCAAGTTCGTTCACCCGGCCTGTGTGCTTGGATATGACCGTGGTGCGTTGCGAAAATCACGGCGGTGCTTCCGTTGGCCACCCGCGTACTTGCGCGGACCGCCGCCGCCTCTCCACTTGCCGTTGCGGTTGTAGCTGTTCACGTAGTAAGGTGGGCGGAAGGACGGGGTGTTGCTCTGCGAAAAGCCCATCTTTTCCAGATCGTTAGTGTACTTGGCGCGCTCCATCTCCGCATTGCTCCGTCCAGTCGGGAAAACAAAGTCAGGCAGCTCTTCCCAACGCAGCACCTTGGCATCAGCGGTCATATCTGGTTGTTTGTCCTCCATCTGCTGCAGATCTGTCGCCAAGAAAAAACGAATGGTCTGATCCAATGTCTTTTTCACCTCTGGGTCATCCTTTGCCTGAACACTTTGATGCCGGCGGTAGTGGAACTCGATGCCAATGAACATACACGAACCAGGTCCCTGGTGCTCAGCGTCACAAGTACGAGGGAAATACTGTGGGAACGCATGCACTCGAGAAACGGGCGACATGTGGTGAAGATTATCCACGAGCTTTCGTACCCGTGACTGGACGAACTTGCCCCACTTGTGCATTGTACTCTCTGAATCTGCCTGGAAGTTGAACACCATGTACGAGCTGTACCGAATGAAAAAGTTTGACGGCTGGAAAAGCTTGTCCCAAGCACCTGCTTCATCCAGGGCCTCACCAACCTCTTTTTCACCTTGAATGGCATTCAATGGCTGGTCAAATGACGGCATTGACGTGGCCATACACACAACTGCTGCCTTCAAGTCCACTTCTGAGTTTTCCGGTGATGGAGCGGTCGTCGGGAACGGCTTCGAAATACCCACAGCGATTTCAGCTAAGTACCGAGCGCGCCATAGCTCCTCATAAATCACCGAGAACGTTGGCTGCGAAACCTGAACTGAAGAGTTCATGTGCGGGTACGCGGGCGTGATAATCGGCATAATATGTGATCGATCAAACACGCTCTGACGGGGATCCCACATGTCAAATCCAAGTCCAGCATCGTAGATCATATTGAGCATAACGGGCTGAGGCCATTGCCATTCCGAAAGCACCTGGAAGAACCGCACAAAGATCTTCGCGGGCTCCGCGTTAGGGTACAACTGGCACACGAAAGCAACCAAGATAGCCCAGCTAATGCCACCCAAGTATCCCAACTTAGCCGAATAGATTCCACGGCGGCGAGCCCATGCACGCACGGCTCGCAGCACGATCCGGTATTCACGACGCTTAGGCACCAGGCACAGCAGCATGGAGCTGACACGTGGAGCATTCAAAGCTTTCATCGAGGTTTCATGCACGCCAACCAGCATGTGATCGGAATCAATGTTTTGGTTGGACTCCACACTCGACACAGGCAGACGTGCAAAAAGCAGATCCATGCGCACTCCCAAAAATGAAAGAGAGATGAGCGGGACGTACGCATTAGGCACAGGCGCAAGGTGGGAAACTCCCTCCGTCTGTTCCAATAGCTGACAGAACGAGCCGAAGAAATCGTCATGCGTCACATGACAAGGCGCCACACAAACAGCGTCAATATCCGAGTTAGGGTCATCTAAACCCAAACGATACGATCCAGCCAGGAAAAGAGATCCCTTAGTCAACGCAATGTGCTCTTCGCTCAGATCGCGCTCGCGTCCGACCATCTTGACCCATTTAGTAAGCAGGTCAGACAGTTGTTTGAGGACCTGAAGCTTGTGCATGCGCGCTGTCGGCGCATCGGTGGGCGAAATGTTGTCCACATAGTCTACAAACGACTGCAATGCACCTGGATCCATAATTGGTTGCATTGGGCTCTCCACCACGCTGCCGACGGCTGGAACCAGGTGGCACTTGTGATACAGCACATCTCGAGCTTCATCCAGATAACCTTCGCAAATATTGGAGAACAAGTTCTGCTGTAGCTGCGTAGTAATCACCCCTTGCTGAGCCGCGTGCTGCACCGACCACGAAAGCGCGTTTGACTCCTCGTACTCGCGGTTTGCCACAAATTCCTCCGACAAGTTGGTGATCCGATCGAGCAGCATGTATGCTTCTTCATCCTCCTCTTCGCAGTTCGACAGCATACTGGACAGTTCATCCTGCTCCCTGCACGCTTCCATCTCGTTTAAGTCGTTACGTCGGTGCGAGTTGAATTGCGACAGAGGACTGTGACGTGGACTTGGACACGAAGACTCGGCCGTAGACTCACTGTTGGTATCGTCACAGTCCAAGAAGTCGTCGTCGCTGTCGAATACCTTCCGCGAGTGGTGTCTACTTCCAGTAGAGCACCGAACTGCCAGATCGTGTGACAACTCGCTTTCAATAGACAAGGTGCTTGACGGAGCTGAGACCGACACAACGGGACTACGCGGCTGAGAGGAGGCTTCTGAACTGGACGTACACCTAGAGCGCTCTTTCTTTCCCAACTTCTCGTCACCTTCAGCTGCCTTCATGGGGCTACTGTCGCAGGACGAACTAGAAAGTGTCTCCTGAGTATCCGAGTCGGAAGGAGCTCCCAATGGCAAAGAAGCTCGACGTAAAAGCACACGGTCATTGGACACTGCACGGAGACGGGGACTCCCACTTCCCTGGCTCGTTCCATCGTCTTTTTCCGACGACGAATGAGATTTACGTAGCGGAGACGACAGCGAAGAGCTCGTAGAACGAGCAGGGCGTTTGCGGCCCTTGAAGCTCTCATTCGTGAGCATTTCCCGCTCACAAAGCTCTTCTAATGCCGTCAGTTTCTTGGGACTTGTAGCCTCGAAAGAACTTCGACTGGCAGCTGTGTTCTCCGTCTTTTTATCATGATGTTTGCGGCCCTGATGCGTCTTGAGCGCCTCGCAGCGTTTCTTGAAGCTCGGACTCTCCACGATCTTCGTAATACTGCGCGAGCGGATTTGTCTTGAGCCAGACGTCTGTTGCGGTTTCTTCTCGTTCTTAGCCGCCTGTACGGCCTGAGTCTTTAACGGGAGAGGTGCAGACACGACTGCGTCTTTGAAGGAGAAGACACGCTTGGGCGGTGCACGAGCCATCATAGAGGCCAGTTCCTGGCTATCGTGACGCATAACCATGTTTAACTAGGGGGGAAATACGTGTCTGGGGCTTGAAAGTTCCGGACTGAGGCTCTTGTGGCCACTTAGCGGACTGACAAACACTCTTTCTGTTGCCGTTACTGCGACGCTTCCACTTCCCTTTTGTCTCCAATGCCGACTTCTTCGCACACTGCGAAAGACTTTGATAAAGCGATACAGAGGGCGGCACTTGAGTGCGGAATGCGATAACCCTAACGCCTCACGACGAGAAGTGATGACGCACGCACCTGTCGGCTATGAGGATTTCCTTACTAGGGCACAAGCGAATGCCGCGAAGGGGGACGAAGCGACCGAAGGTGGCGGAAGGGGGACGACAACCGAACGCTGCCGCTGCCTGAATCCGCTGCGGAACCTGTGGACGACGTGGAGGAATCGAGATTTGAGCTGCTGGCCGCTTTGGCGCAGACGCACGTCCCCACCCACTACAGCGTATAAAAAGGGCATACATACAAACTTCCAGTCATGTGGCTGAAAGCCACTTGTAGTTTTGGCCGCCATGTTTAGAGGGACTTGCGTTTTGTGTCCATTCGGGAGGGATGACTTCGGCAGCAGCACTTGGACCTCGTATGCTCGCCCCTCCTGTAGTCTTCGAGAACCGGAAGCGCAATCGGCCTGATCCTGTTCTCCTGCTGTGGGCAACTTCGTGACGACGGCTAGTCCGCCGCCGTCATGCCGACGTGTGTGAGATTCACATGGCTTCGCCTCCGCTTCGAAGCCATGAAAACCATTTATCGGGGAAGTAAGTAACTTGTCCGACCGCGAATGATGGCACATGCAAATTCAACCCGTCCTAGCGAGGAAGCTGTGAATCCCTGTGATCAGTGTATCTGCGGTCAAGTTGGCGAGCAAGCATGCGGCGCAAACCTGCGGAACGAAACTATTGTACAAATTCTTGTCAATATTATAACCGCGTACAACCTATACTTTCAAAAGAAAATAATTATCGAGAATGAATTGTGAAACATAATAAATTTTGGGTTTAGATATGGTCCACCCTCTCGTAAATGAGGCTCATGACTGTACGTTTATGCTTTAATAGAGTGTTTTCGACTCTTGAGACACGTCTGCCCTGATTCCTCAAACTTGATCAACGTATGGACTGAAAACAATGCATTTCGACAGGTTTCAAGTGCATAAAACGATGTTGTTGTCGTCTGAACGGCCAACGTACTGTGCACCACATCATCAGCGCCGCCCGGGCAACACATGTACTTGGATCGCTCTCACTGTCCGGTGGCATGCAATTGGGGAGCTTTCTCTTTTGAGTTCAAAACACGAGATGCTCGCAAAAAATTCAAGATGAAAGTCCTTCTTGGTCTCCAGATGGTGAAGCACTGCTTCGTGCCCAGGGATAGATGGCATGTGGCGATCGCTTTGGGCTCCATGGAGCAAATTCTTCTCTGCGGCATTAGATTGGCAGCTACTACATGTACTATTCCCGAAACCGAGCGATCTCAAGCTGGAGAGGAGGTAGTGGTACAAGACGCTTCTCATTCTGGAGCGGGTCCATACTGATTTCATTTTCAACGCAACATGGAGACTCCGAAACGATATTATACACTTTTGACAGAGAGACCGACCACGCAAGCGGTGCTACATGTAGATTTCTTTCGCAGACATTGTCAGATTATCTACTCTCATGCATCCGTAGTCGTTGAAACTCTTCGACAACTCGGTTGGTATTGGTATTGCTGAAGTTAGTTCTAGTTCTACCCCCCCCCCCCCCTGAACATTGATTCCTCGTAAAAATGGTCAAATTCTTTCAAGTTCTATGTTTTAGCTTGCAATAAAAGTCTGATAGCTGTTAAATCGTCTTCTTCATTGGTCTAGCTACATTGGACATGTTATATGTACTTCGAGGTAATACATGTACCGGTAATGTATACATATGTAGCAGATCCCAAGCACAGTACATGTACTCGTAAACCCCGGTACCGTCGAATCCAAGATCTCGGAACCTAAACTGTACGTCTTTTCCGAACTCGTTACCTAGTCCTGTGGCGCTACCGGTAGTTTTCAAAGCGACAACTTTGATGAAAGTGACAGCACCTTGTCGCTCGGGATGAAGGTTGCCATAGCGTCGTATCTGGGATTGGGTTTCACTGTACGCCATGGTATGTTCACGGCGCAGGGAGTAATAACCGTGATCGGGCTAAGCATTTCCTGTACGGTATGTGAAACAGATCCTCGTTTAATTGACGTGATGCGTGGCGAACGCTTTGCTGTCTTGTGTTGATTAAGGCCAAATTGCTTTCATGAGATTACTGCCACAACCATCGCCAACAACTCATTGTCCACAAGTTTTATCTCTCATTTCTGGTTTTCTCGTCCCCAGCTCAAGCAACCTCCTTCCTGCCTCGATGCTCCAGCTGCTCGGTTCGGCTGTCGCTTTCGCGCTCGGTGCTGTAGCCGCCTTCAGCGCCCCAGTCCCTGATGGCTCCTGGCCAGTCAGCCAAGGCAACGTCAGTTTTGCTGAGGTGTACGTCGTTAAGTCGGGCGAAGTGTTCGACGGTGGCATGAAGACTTACGACCGCTCGGACATCACATGCCACGGTCAGAACGAGAGCAATGCGTCGTCGGCAGTATTTATGGTCGAGCCGTTTGCCACACTCAAGAACGTCATCATTGGCACGAACCAAATGGAGGGCGTGCACTGTAACAGATCGGACTGCACGATCGAGAACGTGTGGTGGGAGGATGTGTGTGAGGACGCACTGAGTGTCAAGGGTGGAAACGCTTCCAGTGTGTCCAGGGTCATCGGTGGTGGAGCTCGCTACGCGGACGACAAAGTGATCCAGCACAATGGCTACGGCACCGTCACCGTAGACGGCTTCTTCGTGCAGGACTGGTGGTGGAGCTCGCTACGCGGACGACAAAGTGATCCAGCACAATGGCTACGGCACCGTCACCGTAGACGGCTTCTTCGTGCAGGACTTTGGCAAGCTATATCGTTCGTGTGGCAATTGCAAGAGCAACCCTCGTCAGCGCTTCCTGAACGTGAGCAATGTCTACGCGGACCTGTCGGTCATCCAGGCTGATCGTGGGGTCATCAGAGATGGAATCATCCCAAATATGAGCATTGTCATGATGAATGGAAACTTCGGAGACCAAGCTGTACTGCGCAACATTTACGTCAAGCCAGGCAACTGGAAGTACAACTTCACCGAATGCGCGTCTTCTTATGGTGTTAATAAGAGCGGATGGAAACCAGTGATTGTAAGCAATGGACCCAATGACCCGGTGTGCCAGTATTCTCTCGATGATATTCACATCGTCCACGAGGAAGACACTCAGCAACAGCAGCAGCAGGAGCAGCAGCAGTACATGAAGGGCGGGATCTAACTCTAAGTTTCAAGGGTTCTTAGCTAGCAAACGATTTTTTCACTTACTAGTTAATCAACTTTTATTCGAGAGCGTTTGTGTTGTTCTTCGTACTGGCTTGCAATGGACTGGATTGAGGGATATTAGCACACTGCGACAGCGACAAAACTACTAGTACATGTACTTGTCCTACCATATGGGCCTTCACTTTGTAGAGCAACTAACTTAGTCGTGCGCCTTTGTGCAGCATTTTGATACTTTCATTGCGAGGTGATCGTGTATTCCACTGCTCGCTACTGAAGTAAAGCTGCAGCTCCTATCAGCAGCTCGAATACGACTGACTGGTGGCATTGTGCAGGTTTCTTGTCAATTAGAGGTGTCTATCCATTTGTGTACCGAAACAGCTCTACCAGCAGGTGTGCCCATCGGTTCGATGAAGCTGTACCATTGACGAGATGAGTGGCGAACGCTTTGCTGCCTCGGGTCACGTCTACAAGGATTACTGCACTCGTATCATCAACGGCTCGTTGTTCACAAGTCCTCATTTCTTGTTTTCACGCCCCCAACACAAGCACACCTCCTTCCCGTACTCGATGCTCCAGTTTCTCGGTTCAGCTGCCACTTTCGCGCTAGGCGCCGCTGTCGCCTTCAGCGCCCAGTCCCTGATGGTTCCTGGCCAGTCAGTCAAGGCAACGTCAGTTTTGCTGAGGTGTACGTCGTTAAGTCGGGCGAAGTGTTCGACGGTGGCATGAAGACTTACGACCGCTCGGACATCACCTGCCTCGGCCAGACCGAGAGCAATGGATCGTCAAATGCGGTGTTCGACGTCCAACCAGGTGGTACGCTCAAGAATGTCATCGTTGGTACGAACCAAATGGAGGGCGTACACTGTGAGATGTCGGACTGCACGATCGAGAACGTGTGGTGGGAGGATGTGTGCGAGGACGCGCTGAGTATCAAGGGTGGAAACGTCTCCAGTGTGTCCAGGGTCATCGGTGGTGGAGCTCGCTACGCGGACGACAAAGTGATCCAGCACAATGGCTACGGCACCGTCACCGTAGACGGCTTCTTCGTGCAGGACTTTGGCAAGCTATACCGTTCGTGTGGCAATTGCAAGAGCAACCCTCGTCAGCGCTTCCTGAACGTGAGCAATGTCTACGCAGACCTGTCGGTCATCCAGACGACTGAGCGTGAGGTCGTCCGAGATGGACGCCTCCCTAATGCGAGCATTGTCATGATGAATGGAAACTTCGGAGACCAAGCTGTACTGCGCAACATTTACGTCAAGCCAGGCAACTGGGACCACAACTTCACCGAATGCGCGTCTTCTTATGGTGTTAACAAGAGCGGGACGCTGCCAGTGGTTCTGAGCAACGGGCCCAAGGACCCTGTGTGCCAATATTCGCTCGATGATATTCACATCGTCAACGAGGAAGACACGCAACAGAAGGAGCAGCCGCCGCAGCAGCAGTTCATGAAGGGAGGAATCTAGCTCAAAGTTTCAGGGATAGATTGAACCCCAGCTAATAGCTGAACTACATGCGGGGGCAAGCACACTTTAGTCACCACGTGCTAAGTACTTGCTAGTGTTCAACTAATTAAACCTGACTCAGATTGCTCTTTTTGAGGTACATCATGTATTATTGTTCAGTACTACATAGTACTCTGTGCACCGTGCATGATGTCGGGACAATTTCCCGTCAATACGAACAAACGGTGAACATCAAATCTGATGATTAATTAATCTATGGTGCACCGTGCACCTCGTAATCGACTAAAATTGAAGAACCATTGCGGGTACCCTTTGCCAGCAAGCCGCGACCTTCGCTGTAGACAGCCAGACACTGTTACGAGCAACACATTGCTAAAAGTTTACAAGCATTGTCGGCGTACCAAACATGTACTGCAGCGTGCACCGAACCGGTAAATACACCGGTTCCACTGATGTACTTACCAAGTTGCATATCTTGAAGATGCCTCACACTTCCAGAGAGCACAATACCCGACATGATGCCGATGGTGGCATCATCCTGCAATGTGCCTGTATGTACAATGTACATACCGGGATAATACGAACAAACGGTGAACATCAAATCTGATGATTAATTAATTAATCTATGGTGCACCGTGCACCTCGTAATCGACTAAAATTGAAGAACCATTGCGGGTACCCTTTGCCAGCAAGCCGCGACCTTCGTTGTAGACAGCCAGACACTGTTACGAGCAACACATTGCTAAAAGTTTACAAGCATTGTCGGCGTACCAAACATGTACTGCAGCGTGCACCGAACCGGTAAATACACCGGTTCCACTGATGTACTTACCAAGTTGCATATCTTGAAGATGCCTCACACTTCCAGAGAGCACAATACCCGACATGATGCCGATGGTGGCATCATCCTGCAATGTGCCTGTATGTACAATGTACATACATGTACCGGGATACATGTATGCACATGTAAGGAACATCGGGCGTCCCTGCGCTCTAACAAGACAGCACACAAGATCGAAATTGCTACCCTCTAACAAGACAGCACACTAGATCGAAATTGCTGCCCTCAAACTTATGGTGGTTTAGCTGTACATGTACCTTTGGACAAGACAAAATTCGACTGCTCTTCGTTTTGTCGACCGAGACGCTAGCACATCAATAGATTAGCATGCGATCGGCTCGCATTAGCACGCGCCAATTCAAAGTGAATTCGTAGTGGAAAGGCGCTTTATTAACGTCCTGGATTCGTCGAGTTCATTTGTCCTTGACGTTAGGTAAAGATTTGTACATGCACACCGTGTACGGTGTACGCTATGTTGACGATTTTCAGCCCAACAACCGCACGGTAGCGTATTCAGCAAGTTGTACGACAATCACTGAATACGAACCACCAACAGCAAGTCCGTCCACTAGTATCTCCTCATTTTCAATTTCGCATTCCGCCCTGCACCGCTTCTCGAACCCGATGCTTCAAACGTTGAGCTCAGTCGCAGCCCTCGTGGTTGCCGCCACGATGGTCGCTGGTCGTCCAGTGCCCGACGGCTCATGGCCCGTTAGCAAGGGAAGTGTCAGCTTCGACGAAGTGTACATCATCAAGGCGGGCGAAGTGTACGACGGCAAGATGCAAACGTTCGACCGCTCCAACATCACGTGCAAGGGACAAGAGGAGAGCGGAACTTCTACCGCCGTGTTCCAACTGGAGGCGAACGCTACGCTGAAAAACGCCATCATCGGCATCAACCAGATGGAAGGCGTCCACTGCGACGACAATGACTGCACCATCCAGAACGTTTGGTGGGACGACGTGTGCGAGGACGCTCTCAGTATCAAGGGAGGTGACGCCTCCAGCGTCTCTCGAATCCTCGGCGGTGGTGCACGCTACGCCGACGACAAAATCATCCAGCACAACGGACTCGGAACGGTCATCATCGACGGCTTTTTCGCGCAGGATTTCGGTAAGCTGTACCGGGCCTGTGGCTCGTGCAAGAACAACCCGGCCCAGCGCTTCCTCAACATCAGGAACGTGTACGCCGACCTGGAGGTCATCAAGGCCCAGCGCGTGGACCCGAACGTGAGTATCGTGATGATGAACGAGAACTTCAAGGACGAGGCGGTTCTACACAACATCTTCGTCAAGCCTGGTGCCGAGAACTACACCGAGTGCAGTTACTCCCGAGGCGTGCAGAAGGGTGACAAGCCCCTCATTCTCGGCAATGGACCCAAGAAGCCCGTATGCCAGTACGAGATGGACGAAATCCACCTCGTGGAGAACGCTGACAGTCTGAAGCAAGAAAGTCAGAAGCAACAGACCGTCGGAACGGTGCGTCCTGCTAACGAAGCTTCGGATAAGGAAACCTCCCAGTCTAACAAGTAAACTCCTGTTTTCGAAAGAATGATCAGAGGAGTATTGTCAGAGGAGTAGGACAACAAGTATTTGTGAAAGGTAAAAAGAAAATGCGTTCTCCAACCATTTTTAGGATATGCTTTATGGTTCTTGAAAGGACACAGCACTAAAGTCCATGGACAAGTTGGTGCAGTTGCAAACAGCACTACGTGCAATTGAGACTGGCCAGCGTCTCGAGTCTGTGGATGAAGTTCTTGTCCGTCAGGTATTACAACAATCTCGAAAGCCACAGCAGTCGACACCGGAACCTGATGCGAAAGAGCTCTACCGAGAACTGTTGGCACTCCGAAAGGCCAATTCAAAGCAACACACGAAACAAACTCAAAGTACAGGCATTAATGTGGAAGGTAAAACTACCCCGCAGAAGGTGTCCCCAAAGAAAACCACGAGTATTCGTCCAGTTGATACGAGACTGGAAGCTGCGCCAGAACGTGGCACTATTAGCAACAATGACAAGATCATACCAGAGGAATTGGCTGTTAGTACGAAAGAGACGAGGATTTTAATGCAAATGGAATTGATCTCGCGAAAGAAGGAGTTACGACGCTCCGAGAAGGCTGTTGCACAGGCCGATGCAGATTTACGGGAGGAGTTAGCCCGCGCTGAGAAGATTTTACCCTCCAAATTCCTTTTTGAACGGAACCTTGCTGGTGATCGAGCACTGGAGGCTGCACGTAACGTTTTGACGCGTTTCCAGCATCGGTTCTACAAACTTTACTTTCATAACTGGTGGGGGGAAACTCTCGAATTGAGATTGCAAGCTCAACGTCGAGCAGTGGCTGAAATTGTGCGCGTTTATCGAGGACATCAAGGACGACGAGATGCTCGACGACTACGTAAAGAGCTTGAGGTATTGAAAGCTCAGAAACGTCAGCTCTTAGCTTTCCGGATAAAGTTCCGTTCCAGTCAAGCTCTTAAAATTCAGATGGCATGGCGACGTTGTCTTCGGTATCGAGCCATTAAGCACCGTCAAGCACGACAGGCTGCTGCTGTTGTGCTTCAGAAAGCTTTCCGTACTCGACAGTGGCAAAGTCAATCGCTAGTGAACGCTCTCGCCAATACACGGAAGCTGTTTGCAACTGTAGGTTTGCAAAAACTTTACCGAGGACACAGAACCCGTCGAAAACTGCGAGAAGATCGGCAACGGCAGCAACAGGAAGAGCGCGTCAAGCTCGTACTGCTACGGAGTATGTCTAGTCAAGCACGTGCCATTTGGATGATCGAGAGACGTGGAGCAGGCCACCTGATCGCTGGAATGATCTTTCCCTACGCCATGAGACGAAGATGGCACCGACTACACTTCCAGCTTCGTCGTCAGCGTGCAGCTGAATGTATCGCTCGAGTCGTTTGCCGTTGGTTTGGAGTGGAAGCTAGAAGAGAAGCAGCAAGGACCAAACAAGTGAATGAATGGCTTGCACTGGCCCAACGGGAGCACGAACGATCGCGAAATGCTGCTGTGTTGATTCAGAAACACTTGCGGCGCTGGGTGCAACAGCGGACGTTCCTTATGAGCGAGTCTAGGCGCAAAAAGATTGCTAGACGAGCTCGACTCGAAGAAAAAGCTCGTCGAATGGGGAATCGTCCAAGTCCCAGTCTTGAAACTCGATGGATATCCCAACTCAGATCAACTCAACTAAAAGAAGGCATCAAGACAATTCGACACACGGAAGACAACGCTGCAGCAATTGTACAATGCTGTTACCGACGGTACCGCAGTACAAGGCGAATTCAACTAAAAGCTTGGAGAAATGAAGCAGTTAAAGTGGAAACTCGCGTTCGACGAAGACACAAAGCAGCCACAGAGATCCAGCGACACGTTCGAGGTGTTTGCGGCCGGAAATTGGCTCGAGAACGACGTGCTGAACGTCTTTTGTCGCGTTTTGTTCTCCGGTGGAAGTGCCGACGTATTCAAAAACGGCATCGAGCGGCACGTAAAATCGGTTTGTGGTTTAAACACAAGAGGACGCAACGACTGGCAAAGCTTTGGCACGTTGAGAAGAAGAAACGAGAGGCAGCTTCTATCCAATTACTGCGCTGGTATCGTTTACAGTGCTTGTTGCCGTCTCGACTGAGGCAAATCTCTCGCTTTGTTCGCAAACGTGAAGAAACTTTCGTCTTTTGCGACCAAAGCCTTCGACTTTGCAAACAGCATTTGGGTGATGGATTCGCAGTACAGTCACTTGGTGTTGGGCTTGAAGACGCTCTCCGACCTTTATTAACAGACCTGGTGCGATCTCCAACGAAATCGAAGTCACCGACAAGGCAAAAGGTTTCAAAAAGGGTCAAAACTCACGTGACTGTGGCATTTCCAATTCTACAAATGGCATTTCTAGTTGCAAGTGGCTGGAAATCTCCTTTTATTTGGATCGAACTGGATGGTAAAACCCTTTTCCAGACGAAACTAGAGCGTACAAAGGCCATCACATTCTTTCGAGCTCTCCCCAAACGTGGGAAACAGGTAGCACATCAAGTTCGACAACCAGAAACAACACAACCATCTCCTACTCGTCATAGTAAAAAATCTCCTGTTAAAGGTGCTAAGGCTATAGGTGACACCTTTTCATCAGTGGATGTTGACGTCGCAGTGGCTCGAGCCACAGGTGGAGCTAAAGGAGCATTAGATTTCGCTACGTTTGTACGAGTTCTCGGTCATCTCGGGGAGATTTCACTGAGTCAACACTCCACGGATTTATACTGGGGTCGTTTTGATGGTTCTGAAGCCCGTGTGTTGGCCTCCTTGTGGCTCTCAGTGCTCTCTCATTCATCCATGCAACCGGTAGCACTGGAATTTGATACTTTCACGTCTAAAGAGTTATCTCGTCACGCTTCGTGTCTTCAGAGGTTATTCATCCGGCAACACAACAAACGACTGGGTTTAGCAATTCTAGTTGAAATGAAACAAAACCTACGAAACCAGGAGTTATCCCGTGTTGCTATTCGACTACAAACTCAAGCTCGAGGATTCCTGGCACGTCGGGAATTGCGCCATCGAATGCAACAAACGTACGAGAAATTCATCGATCCAACGTGGGGGTTGCCGTATTGGATGAATCCACGAACAGGTTACTCAACCTGGCAGAAGCCACGAGTCTTACGAGCCGAAGATGTTCAATGCGAACCTGTGCCATTTCCACCACCAGAACGCACGCTTAAAGCTCGCTGTAATGGTGAAAAGGACTGTGAACGTTGTGCTGAGTGGATATGTTACGACTGTGACGAGTTCTTCTGTCTTCAATGCTTTGGAGAATACCATAAAGCTAAACCCATTTCTGACGAGGAAGAGGAAGAAACAACGGTCAAACGTGATCACGAACTGGAGAAACTCCAACTGTGTGGATTGTGTAAGTTCCAACTCGCCTCCAGACGGTGTCTCGACTGTGACATCACGGTGAAAGCGAAGGAAAAAGCACCTCAAGACTGCAGCAGTGAAACCTTCTTCTGTGATGTGTGTTTCAGCTTCTTACATCGCCGTGGCCGTCTGAAAACGCACCGTACCGAGGCTTTACTAGAACAATGCACTTCCTGTATCCCTGACGATGACAAGCCACGTACAGGCTTTGGAGATGCCGTTCAGTGGGAATGTGAAGCGTGTGGAGCTCCACCTCTTCGTGTTTGTGGCCATTGCGCTCTTCAATCACATCCAGTTGAAAGCTGTGGGGAACTTCGTCCAGTTCCTCTACAAACATTAGGCAGACAACAACGCACCAAGCGACTTCGAGAAGTGCAAGAGGCTCGAGATCGCGCTGATCTAGATAAAATGCGAGCCAAAGCTTTACGAGCTCGTCAGGAGCGCTGGGCACGTAAAATCCAAGCTTTCTGGCGCTCTCAAGCTCCAATTCTCCACGCAAGACGCTTAGTCGCTGCTCGACGGAAAGACAAAAGTGAACAATGGCTACGTCGTCAGGAGGACCTTCGACTGGCTAAACGCTTTGCTTACAGAGCGAAAAATGCTTTAGGGATCGCACAACCAATGGGTTCCGACACTCCAGTGGAGCGAAGACTTCGTAGTTTACACGCACTGGCGCGTCGACAATTGTCCATTCGAGCCAGGTTCTTCGGACTGCTCATCGACGAGTACGTGAGTGTGGGTATCCCATTGCCAGGCTTGGGGCTGCTTCATCCAGGGTCGAATGAAATCTGGACGAGTGAAGATCTGCGTGGGTGGGTCCACAACCGACAGACGATCAGATTCAAGAAGTTAACGGATCAAGAAGCACAGCCAGCAGAGCGAGCGTTGTGTGCGTGGCGACAACTGGAGCATTGGGAGAAATCAAATGGTCAAGGAGAGAAGGAGTCGAGTGAATGGGGAGGGTTTGCACCTGCTGAAGATACCGATACAACGTGGTTGGCTGAAGTTCATCCGAAACAACAGATTACAGAGAGTCTAGTGACGCTAACAGAGCCATACGCGTCATTATTGCCGAAGAAGAAGAGGTTTAAAGCAGATGAAGAAGAGGTGGTGGAGGACGTCCCGGTCGCGATGTTTCTGGTGGAGTTTTCACTGGATCCGAAGCGAACGGTGTGGATCAGCCACTCACTGTAAGTGTTTTACTTGAGTTGGGATTTCGTTTAGGATGAAGCTAACAACGTGATTGTTTGACTAGTGCCGAGCGTTTCTGGGAGTGGAAACGACTCAAGTTGCTGGCTCGGAGTGAACGATCAGCTCAACGCCAACGAGCAAAGGAGTACAAGAAGCACCAAGAGGAGATTGAAGAGAAAGAGAAACAGGAACGGAGACAGCAACAAGAGGCTGCAAATGCTCCAAGTGCCCATGAAGTTACTGACCCAGTACCAATTACTGTTGATCCAGAGCAACAATGGAGTGAACCAACCTCTACGTGGGCTACAAATGACCCGTACTACAACTACTACCCACCAGTTAATCCAACTGAGGCTACTGCAGATTGGACAGGATACGAAGGGTATTCAAGCAACTACCCAGCAGACTACAACTATGTGGTGCAAGATACTACCCCAACGTTTGGTGAAGAGGCTGTAGGTCTTGTCGATAGCACGAACTACTACGCAACTGGAGACGCAAGTAATGACTCAAACTGGTATGGAACCGAGTACAGCGCGTATGACCAAGCAGCCCCTACCGACTACAACAATTGGGATTCTACCTATTCAGCCTACAGTTCTACAACTGGTTGCGTTGAACCTCAATCTATAGAAGACCCCAATGCTTCTTGGTATGCAAACAATGAAGACCCAAACTACGATCCCACCTACAACTACACTGATGGATGGCAAAACTACTTCGACCAAAACCAAGGTAGTGCTTCAAGCTACAGTATTGACCTCCCATCTGCAGATGGTTACACTTATCCCTACTCCAGTACTGAACAATATCCAACTACTCAAGCCGCAGCTCAATGGGAAGAAGTGTTCGATCCTACCACACAACAAACGTACTACGTCAACCGCATCACGAACGAGACTGCATGGCAGGTCCCAAGGTTGGATGGCAATACACAATAGTATTGTCATAGTACACAATAGTATTGTACACAATATCCCCCAAAATACCAAATGTCACTAAAGTGAAACAATCTCTACTGACATCGCAGACGTCAAGGAACCAACCAATTCCACTGACCATCATTGCTCAATAGTCCGCCATGGCCCGTAAGAGCTCTGGAGCGCGTAAAGGCCGCGCCGTCTCGGCGCTTGTGCGAGCGGAAGACGCAGCCGAAGAGGAGATCCTGGAGACGCCAGCTCTAAGTTCAGCTGCTGTGTCTAATGACGCAAGCGACGTGGAAAGTGACGACGAAGATGCAGAAGCGGAAGCTGAAGCCGAGATTGAACGTCGTTTAGTGGCGGAAGCGCAGGCCGAAGCAGAAAATGCCAAGCAGGAGAACAAGGGCGTGTACAACTCGGAAGCTCTTCTGGCTCTAGTGAAGGACTGGGACGCTAAGCCACTCCCGTGGGTCGAGACTTTAGACACTTGTGCTGTTCCTTTAGAGCTTGAAAGCGTCCACGACGACTTGAAAAGAGAAGTTGCCTTCTATAATAATACACTGGCTATGGTCCGTATGGCTAAGGACCGTCTCAAGAAGGATGGAGTGGCCTACAAGCGACCGGACGACTACTTTGCTGAAATGCTCAAGAGCGACGCCCACATGGCCAAGGTCAAGGATAAACTCATCTACGAACAGAAGAAGATCACAGCTGTGGAGGAACGTAAGAAGTCTCAGGCTCACCGTAAGGTGGCCAAGGAGATTCAGGCTGAGAAGGTCAAGGAACGCAACCAGCAGAAGAAGGACACGCTCGAGGCTGTCAAGCAGTGGAAGAAGCGCAAGGGCAACGACAAACGTGGTGGTCTCAAGGATGACGATGACAAGGAACTGGACTCCATTGTCAGTGGCAAGCGGAAAAACGGTGGTGACGACCGCGACGGAGCCAACAAAAAGCCTCGCGTCAATAAGGCGCGTGAGGCCAAGAACGCCAAGTTCGGCTTCGGAGGCAAGCGTCGTCACGCCAAGAGCAACACGAAGGAGAGCACTAACGACATGTCCAAGTTCCCTGGTGCTCGTAAAGCCAAGATGAAGAGTCAGGCTACAGCTAAGGGAGGTAAACGTGCAGGTAAGGCGCAACGTGCCACCCAACGCAACAAGAGTCGGCGGTAAACGACTTGATCAGCAGGTAGGGGGCTACGTAGAGACCTTCAGGCAGGTTGTTGGCTTGTTACTCTGCTTCTAGATGATAAAAGAGCTTGATATTTTTTGTTTTCAATTGGTCGGGACATTTTAAACGTAGGCTTCGCCGTAGGTTACGTTGCCACTGGGCACTACAAGTAGAATACTCCTTTCTTCATCAAAAGCTCGGACTAAAACGGAATGTTGTTCTGCTGCATAAAGGCCAACAGCATCTGTCGCTCGTTCGGAGGCAGCATATCCAGTTTCTGCGGCGTCATATCACGCGCGAGTTCAGCAATGGCGTCGAATTGACCAGAAGGAGGAGCGTCGTTGGTTTTAACTCGCTTCGCTGGGTCATTGTCCTCTGGTGTTGGCATTAATCCTGGCTGTTCAGGAAACGGTCTCTTGGCCAGACGCGGGTCTCGTCCTGCACGTCGAGGATCACGGCTCGCATGGGCCAAATTGCTACTGGGAGGACCACTAGACTGGGGAGGACCTGGTGGTGTAGGCATCAAGCCGGGTTGAGGCTGAGCGTGCATGGGACTGGAAGACGGGATAGCCACTCCAGGTCTATTAGCCATTGCTGCACTTGCTCCTTGAGTAGCTAGAGGCCCTGGACGTGCACTCCAACGTGTACCACCTGACTTAGCCGGTGCTGGAGCTGGAGGATGAGCCATCACTCCGGGTGGAGCCATTCCCAAGATCCCCGGGCCAGGACCCATAGGTCCACCCATTGGCGGACGAGGTGGAGGCGGCATCATCCTTGCAGCCATCGGTGGTGGTTGGTGCATCATGGGCGGAGGCGCTATCAGCACTGGTTGAGTCTCTGTGGACGACGGAATGGGGATCTGCAACGTCTTGAAGCTCTGCACAATGGCGTGGGTAAGGGCTGGGTTCGCCATCAAAATGCTCTTCGTTACTTCAGGCTTCTGTCTGGCGTGTTCCTTGAGTTGCAGCAGCATATCGTAGAGTTTCACTGGTCCAAGACGAGCAATGGCCGATTCGATTGCGTGGATCGCCATTTCGCCCGTCACCATCGTCGGAGGTCCTGCGTCTGCTCCCCCGTTCCTGAAATTGCCTGTACTAGCTCCAGTACGATGGACGTTGCCTCCATTGTCATGACGTTTCCTATCTGCGCTGCTGGACTTGTCTCCACCGTCTGCAAAATCCACACGGAGGTTGCGGCCGTTAATCTCGTAGCCATTGAGGTTGCGCATCGCACTTAACGCCGTCGCTCCGTCTGCATACTCGCAGAATCCGTAGCCCTTGGGTTTCCCAGTCTCTCGGTCTGTGACGAGGCTGCAACAGTAGTAAAACACCCACACTGTCAATCAGTAGTATTGTTAATACGGAGCAATTGAAGGCTCCCACGCACCGGAAATTCATAACAGAGCCTGCCTCTGAGAATATTTCCTTGAGCATATCTTCAGTCACATCGTACGGGATGTTTCCAACTGTAGATTTTGAATTTCAGCACAAATAGGCAGCACGGGGGAAAACGATATTAGAGACGATTGGAAAAGCGTTGAGAATCAGGAAAAAGTGCAGACTGAAGCTGAGATGCAGGAGAAGAAGATGCAATGGGTTGCACACGTATTGGAGACGTACCGAAGACGCTGCGCTCCTTGGCGGAGCTCGCGCGCGACTTATTGCTCATGGCGCTAAATTTTGAGCCACTGGAGGGATTAGCGTTTGTAAGAGCGCTCGTAAAACCACATTGCTCTTATTTAGCATTTACTGTTGGAAAGCAATGTACTTGTGTGCACCACACCATATAGCTACTACAATTAATATACAAAAGTACACTTGGTTTTAGTATGAACTTTGTTGAAGTGGTAACGTTGAAGTGCCTTTGCTGGTAATCAAGTTGTGCTTTAAATTGGAGCTTCCAACAGGTTCACTAAATCTGGTAATCGAGCTAAAAGTCTAGTATGTAGCACATGTAACTCGATAGCATTCGGTGCTCAGGCAACAACAAAACGGACGCATGCATCGGTACTTTACTGCAATGGTGTGCAATGTTCATGATCCGGATTTGCAACTCGTTCCCTCCCGTCTTGGTTTCCGTACGTCTCCGCTTCCTGGCGTCTCTTTTGCTCCTACCACCAAAGACTGTACTATTCCTCCGATTCTCATTGCGTTTGCCTCGTCCGCTCTTCGTTGTCACGAAATAAAAAACTTAGTGCAGTCACTGATATCATTTGTACGAAAGAGAAGAACATGGATTTCCACGGCCGACGTCAGCATTTCCTCGATAGATTGTAATAGCAACGTCGACCAGCTCGTGCTGGTTCATCTTGCTGCGGATGTCTCGACTGGCACTAAACTAAGAGTTGACACACTTTGCTACTCCGTCTCTAACGACCGCTTTAAGATTTGCTTCTGTACTGCACCGCCTCCAAGTTCGACAACGTGTCAAGTATTTTCAATGTTCATCGCCGTCAGACAAGGCCAGAGATTGTTCATATTTTCGGGTTTTGCTACGAGTGTAAGCAGGGTAGTAGGGAAGAGTAAGGGAGTCTGCGTTGTTCTCTCTAGCGATCAAGTGGATCTGTTCATTTATGGCTCATACGCAGTGCTCACGTAGGGTAGGCATGGGCATCAATCTCGACAGTATTTTTCGATTTGGCGCTAGGCGGGAAGTCATGGTAAATGTACATTGTATGTACATGCACCATGTTGCAGCGTTAAGGTCGTTGGATCGCTCCGTGACAGTCTTGCATGAGCTCTCTGTACGTGTAAATGTCTACCATTTCTTGGCGTGATGTCGTGGCAGAAGGATGTACATCGGTTAGGACTCGCGCATGCCAATAGTTGCCTAGCCACCGATACCTTTGCCTACTGCAACTCGACAGGCGAATCCAGTCGCACGATGGGCGAAAAGTGTGGCAATCTCGTACTGTAAGTAACCAGACCTGCCTACTCGAGGTGTCGAGTTCCACGCATTGTAAACGTTAGTTCACATTCCGCCACCCTCGGCCTCCAGTGAAGCATGGAAAATCTCGGGGATTCCTCGCGTCATAAGCTGAAGTGTACCGGATCCTGCTTTCGGTGTGAAAGCAACTACGCCGAGATCACGTGACTGGGGATCATGGGACAGCCTCATAGAACGCATAGGAGCATGGAAAGCAAAGGAGGGGCTCGACATTTCTTCGACCGTCGGCGAGGGCGAGGGCTCTGGTAACCAAAATCTGCTTGCTTCGGACAATAAGCAGATCGTGGATTGTATCCCTTGTTTGCAACACGTTCGGTAGCTAGCCAGTTCACCTCTCAAAACTTGATGCTGCGACCTTTCGACAAAACGACTGAACAGCCCTTGAAAGTAACCTTTGTAATGCAATGTCCCTCAACAAATACATATTGATACATTCACTTTCAGAGACTCGTGCTGAACTTTTCGCACATCTCCGTTGTCAACTTGTGCGGCTTTGATTGGGGTGCAACTTGTCCTCCTTGTCCTCTTGGTCTCTCCATGCATCACTTGCTGGTGCTGCGTGGCCTTTTTGCAGTTGGTCCGCCGTCCGGGCTTTCCTCTCCTGGCAAAAAAAGCGCCGGGCCACTCTCAAGCTCGCTCTCTCGGTCTCTCGTGGCCGGCCACGTCCTCGGTTCATTCCTAGACTCGAACGCTCGCCTGCAACCGAGTTGCGTCGAGCAATTGCGAAAAAATAGTGGCGCCTTACGTGCATCTTGCAGGGGTGAACGCCACCATGTCGCTCTTGTGGCTCCGAAACCACGCGCGCAACCGCGAACGCGGGACCACCAGGACGCGCTCCAATAGCCAGCGCCTCGCAGCTCAGCGCGCGCACCGTCAGTTCGCCGGCGCCGAGGCGTACGCACCCCGTGTGACCTACGACAACTCATTCGTCGTGGACAGCACCGTCACGTCTCGAGACGCTAATTGGCTTACCGACGACCAGTACAAACGTCAATACCTCCGTCTCGGTTGGGAGGTGGCTCCGATCCGCAAGGACGGCAACTGCCTCTTCCGAGCGCTCAGCGACCAACTCTACGGCCACGAACGTCGCCACTTGGAGTTGCGTCGTCGTCTGGTAGACTTCATTGACCTGGAACGAGCCTTCTTCGAGCCGTTCGTGGCTGGCGAGGGGGTTCTCGAATACTGCGCTCGCCTTCGTGAAGCAGGGGCGTGGGGCGGTCACCCGGAGCTTGTAGCAGCCTCGAGACTGCTTGGCATCACCATTATAGTGCACACCGGTCCTGTCAAGCGATTGCGGATCGACACGGACAAGTACGCGAGGACCAAGGAAGGGAAGGGCAAGACGATCAATCTACTGCTCAAGCATGATCACTACTGCAGCCTCCGCAAGAGAGAGAAGCCGCTAGATCAGCAACACGGATGCTCCGATATGTGCTTGTGCAGGCGTATTGTCACGCCGTCGCGAGCTTCTCTCGACTCTCGGGCGTCTCTAGGAACGCGTCCGTCCGAGTTGGGCTCGAGCTTCCTGGATCGCAACTCTGATCTGTCTACGTGTAGACGCAGTTCGCTTGGTGCTCGACCTGCCGACATTAGTTTAGAGCAGCGTGGGCGAGTGAAAGGAGCGTATGGACGCAAGAATGTGCCAGGTGTGCCCGAAACACCCACCAGCCCCGTGCACAAGAAGTCTCACACGGCTCCAGCCAAGCCCAAGTCGAGTCCTCCTCCTCCTCCACAGAAGCCCAAAACCCCAGCACCGTCGCCACCCACGCGTTCTGCACCAGCAAAGCCAAAGTCGCCAGTGTCAGCGCCTCCGTCCAAGCCAAAGTCTCCAGCTCCGGCCCCGCCAAGCAAGGCGAAGGCTCCGGCACCGGCCACTCCGAGCACAACACAGAAAACTGCCCCCGTTCAACACAAAGCTGCATCACCTCGTACGCTCAAGTCTCCCACGGCAGCTTCGCCCGTGAAGAAGAATCCGGGCGTGGTGTTGTTCCAGCCAGAGTCACTGAAACCTGTCGTGAAGCCCAAGGCTCCGTTGGTGGTGCTGTTCGAGCCTGAACAGACCGCCAAGAAGCCGACTTCGTCCAAGAAAGCTACCGTGAATACGGCGACGCCCGCAAAGCCCACGTCTGCCAAGATTCTGGATGTTCAGGTGGAGGGCCCCGAGTCGACCCCGGGCGATCACGAGAACGTGCTTCAGACCGGCGTCCACAAGCCTCGCCGTGCCGTGTTCAATGGTGGCAAGCGTCGTCGCTCCAGTGCCGCCGCGCTCTCGTTGATGCAGGAGGTCTCAGCCAGTTTGAACAACATCACTGCGCGCGAGACCATGATCGAGCCGGTGGCTGTAGTGAAGCCGGTAGTGAAGACGATCAAGCCCTCAGTGGCGACCAAGCCGGTTGTGAAGGTCGTGACGCCGGTCGCGCCAGCACCGCCTGCCCCCCGTTCCATGGAGATCAAGAAGTCAAGCAAGAAGGTTTTCCGCCAGGGTCGACCCGTTCCTGCTGCGTGCTGAAGGAAGTTAGTACCGGCAGGTCTTGGAAGAAACGCTACGTAGCTGAAATGAAAGCTCGCGGCTTGTAAGATATAGAGATACACACACTTAAAGAGAGACACCCGTGCCTCTGCCTTTGTCTTCGATCGAAGAGGACAAGGAGACCCATTCCTGTCTCGTTGGAGACACACACACACAACTATAATGTCCAAATACAAGATGACAGCCCCATTTGAAACGCCCCGCGTCCTTCAGACATCAGTAGCTGATCCCCATGAGCGGAGACCTTCGACCAGAGACCGATAGTGACGGCGTTAATGTCAATGCCGACGCTGTGAGTAGATTGTTAGGCACCAACACAACGTTGGGAATCATCGCCGGGTTGACATTGGCCGCTGCAAACGAACACCACGGAGATGAAGGCGACAATAATGACCCACCACTATTTAGCTCTGAAACGACAGGGAGAGCTCGAAGGAGGAGCGTCCTGGGGCTTCTTGGTGCAGGATCTAATGCCTTCGCAGCTTCCAGCCCCGCTAAGAAGCTACCAGGGGCTCATTCAACAGCGTTTTCGGTGTTAGCTCCTAGAGAGACCATCCAGCGGCTGCAAAACCATAACAAGTTGCTCAAGCAAGAATTATCCATCGAAGCGAGAGCTGCTCGAGAACTGCTGGGCCAAGACAAGCGAAGTCGCGTAGAGCAGCTCCGTTCTACCCTCGCTGCGTTCGCTCGAAAACTTGCTTCGACCCAACGTCAAGTGGAGAAAACCGAGCAGATATTTGTCCGCAAAACGCAGGAGCTGGCCGCTTTGAGGCTCGCACTGCAGCCGATTCCAGCCCACGAAGCTGTAGCAGCCATCACGGAAGGAGACGCTGGCACGCCCGGGAAGCCTTTAGCTGCAGCTGCAGCCGCCGCTGCTGCGTCCGGAAGACTTCGCATGGCTGAAAACCGCCTGGAACTCGCTCTTGTCCGCAAGAACGAGGTGGACTCGGCCAACAAGCACTTGCTGGCTCGCGTGGACGCTGCACGACGAGATCGGACGATCTTTGACAGCATCTACAAGAAACTCGAGCGTGAAACGAGCGTCTCCAAGGCTCGACACGACCAAGCAAGAGCTGAATTGAGTCGAGCGACACAAGCACGCGACGCGTTGGCGCGCGAAGTCGCTCGCTTGCAGGACGCGACTGAACGGGAGCAATTTGAGTACGAGCATCAGTTCCAGGAGCTCAAGCACAGTATTGAGCACTGGCGGCACGAAACGGGAGTGCGATTGGCTGCCAGTGAGCTAAGGAGCGCGTCGTTGAGCGGACCATTCGGCGTCTCGGAGCTCTTGGGCGGACTGGACGCCAATTCCGAGCAAGGCAACTCCAACCGAGGCGGCGCTAGAGCTTTATCACGAGTTACAGCGCTGTCATCGTGGAAAATTGGCGTAGATCGGGCTCTTACGACGGTTCCTGACAGTTTAGTAGCCAAATACGATGAAGCTTTTGCCACGATCCGGGAACGCACTGGACTGCAAGATGCTTCAGCGTTGGCTGGAGATTTACTATCGCGAGATGCAGCCAATTTCCAGCGCTTCAAGCGTGTGGAAGAGCTCAGTCGTGAAGAGGTCGCACTTCAGACACAACTTGCAGCTCTCACGGCACAGATCGACGCTTTCAAGGCACGAGAAGGAATAGCAAGTCGTGCATCGCAGAAGCAGCACTGTCGACGAGTGGAGGCAGCTCTACGCGAAACCCAGCAGAAATGTGAGAAGTTTGATGCTGAAATCGAGGAGCGAGATGTTGTGTTAGGAAGGATCAAGGCGTCCGTCCACTCCGTTCACAATACACTAGCTCATGCAGCTTCCGGTGGCTCTACTAGTGGAAATGCTACAGTACTTGGACAGGGCATCACGGACACGAACGTCATCGAGTATTTGCAGGCCATTGAGATGTACACGACCGAGTTGTTGCAGAGTAAAGCTATTGGTGAAGCTAGCGAAGCTTCGCCATTAAAAGCGCGTGGGATTGGGGCTCATAGCCAAGTCCAAGCTCAAACAGTGAACATTGATTCAGGGTCTCCACTGCCGGTAGGGCATGGTCCTCCGACGTTACCGTCCGATCCACGACAGAAGCTGCACGTGCACGTTCCGTCCTTTGGCGGTGTCGATGGTGTCATCGAACTACCAGCTCAAGTCCTGCCAGCGACACCTGGAGCAACCAGCAATATCTCAACGCCGTCTGCAAAGCGATCAGGTACCGGTTCTTCGTCTTTGACCAAGCAGCAACTGCAGTGTCGACGTTTATCCTCTCGCGACTCGCAGGCTCAACGCCATTTTGCAGCACTCGCAGTGGCACTACACATACACAGCGAAGACAAACGCTTAGGGAATGAGAAGAAAAATGCTGATGCAGTGACTGGAGAGGAAATGGGAGACGAGGAGGAGGAAGAAAGAGCTCTTACGTACGAGGAACTGAGGCGATTCGCCGAGAAAAACACCAAGAGTAAGCGACGTAGTGCGGCAAAGAGTAGCTAGTATTGTTGAAATTAATACACATTGTACGTTTTATTCACAATTCAACACTTCAACAACGGCAACAAATTGACCATCACTCTTATTTCAACTTCAACATCAATCACTCCTGCTGTCCGTTTTCCAACGAGCAGTCACCTGAGTGCAACGGACACACAGCATTTCCCCTCCTGCCAGACGTTCACCATGTCCAGCAGCAAGCTCTTGGGCTCTCAGCGGTCTGGCTCCGTTCCTGGCATAGAGCTCCACGCCGGCGGCGAAGGCGCAGAGATTGCAGCCAAGAGTCGAGAAGTCATCGATGGTCTCAAGAAACTTTATGCCACAAAGCTCAGACCGCTGGAAAAACGCTACGAGTTTGGAGACTTCCACTCGCCGCTACTAAGTGATTCCGACTTCGAGGCCAAGCCGCAGGTGCTCATGATCGGCCAATACTCAGTGGGCAAAACCTCCTTTATCGAGTATCTGCTGGGTAGGCCATTCCCTGGCCAACGTGTAGGACCGGAGCCCACAACTGATCGGTTTGTTGCGGTGATGCACGGAGATGAGGAGTGCACAGTCCCCGGCAATGCTGCATGTGTGGCTCCAGACCTGCCCTACGGCGGGTTGTCCATGTTCGGCACGGCTTTCCTCAACAAGTTCGAGGTTGCGCAACTTCCAGCTCCCGTGCTCGAACAGCTCACAATCGTGGACACTCCCGGTATCCTTAGCGGTGAGAAGCAGCGAATTGCACGCGGCTACGACTTCACGCAGGTGGCACGTTGGTTTGCCGAGCGATCGGACTTGATCTTGCTACTCTTCGACGCACACAAACTCGACATCTCGGACGAATTCCAACGCGTGATCGAGGTGTTACAGGGCCAAAACGATAAGGTCCGCTGCGTACTCAACAAGGCTGACCAAGTGGACCAACAACGTCTGCTACGCGTTTACGGAGCCCTCATGTGGTCTTTAGGTAAGGTACTGAAGACCCCCGAAGTCATGCGCGTGTACCTCGGCTCGTTCTGGTCACAACCGCGTCAGCAACACGGCGAAGACGGCACACCGGAAGCTCTTTTTGACGCCGAGGAGCGAGATTTACTCGACGAGTTGCGTGCGCTACCACAACACGCAGCCGTTCGGAAAGTAAACGAGCTGGTGAAGAGAGCTCGACTGGCAAAAGTCCATGCTTGTCTATTGGGCCATTTGCGTGACAAGATGCCTGCAGTCTTCGGAATGGAGAAGAAGCAGCGCGAGTTGATCGACAACATGGCCGAGAACTTCCGAGAAGTTCAACGCAAGTATCACTTGCCCCCTGGAGATTTCCCTCCTCTTGACGCCTTCGTGCGCCAGTGTGCTGACCGCAAGTTCACGAAGTTCCCAACGTTGAAATCTCGCGAGCTTCAAGACATTGACGATATGCTCACCAAGGATATCCCAGCTCTGATGGCTTCACTACCGAGACACTCGAAAGTGGGCGTTGCTGGTGTAGAAAGCTCGGATGGAGCCCCAAGCAATAATCCATTCGCTGCAGCCATGTCCTCTGGAGAAAGGCTTCAGTGGGAGGAGGAGCTGCTGGGACGTAAACCAGAATACGACGCCATATTCTCTTCCTTGACGCTGGATTTATCCGGTCGAGCCTCGGGAGGGAGTTGCATGGCGCCGCTGCAGAAGCAGGCGACATCAGCCGTCTCTCAAACAGTCCTGCGGGCGATCTGGGACCTCGCGGATCAGTCCAAGGTTGGCAGTCTGGATATGGACGAGTTCGCTGTAGCCATGCACCTCTGTACTCTGGCTAAGGAGGGCCAGTCTATTCCAGCAGAGCTTCCAGTCTCGCTCGTGCCACCTTCGAGTAGCAAGGAGCATCCTGAAATGGGGAACTCACCGATGACCAGCACCATCCGACGACCCACACTGGCAACGTAGTCTAGACTGACGTCCTGACGATATAGTTTTTCAATTTCACGTGCATGTACGCTTTGAGTTGGTGAGGTTTCCTGTTATGCTGCTTGGACTGCATTTCGGTGCACGTAAGCTTGAAGTTGAACTTGCCTTTTTTTGGATTAGTCGCGAGTGGCAGAGTGATGGTGGGGTTGAAGCAAAATGGCACCAAGCAGACTTTGGTGCAGCTGAAACGAGCTCCATTGCTGCGGAACGCTGCTGTGGCCGTTTAAAGCTGGTGCTCATGCATGCAATAGTGCGCGATTAATAAAACAATGACGACGTTGAACATGCTGAGCAGCAGCTGAGCAGCGTCGCTCTCTGCCGACTACTGGTAGATCGTCATGTGCGAACGCCATGTAGCTGGATACCATGTACACGTGTAGCTGGTTGTCTGCTGTCACATGAAGAAGGGGTCTCAGTCTGGCCAGCAAGGGACCAGTACGCAAAGCGCGCAGAATTTGCATGCAAAAATTCGTACCCCGATTTACGACTTTGCCCACAGCTATTTGGCTACTAAAAGCATAGTTTTAGCATAGAGGTTTAGGGCACAAAGAAGTCGCATCGGCCTTTTTCTCCCTGGTTGAATCTAGGTGAGCTGCCCTCCAGTGCATTGGACACATCTGTTTGACTATCTGGTAGTCAAAAATGCTCTGAGTAAGCAAAAATGAATTGACTTGCAGTACATTCACGCAAATTACTTTGCAGCATTCAAGCATCACGTCTGTAGTGCAAAACGAGACATACAGCTTCCTTTTGGCAGGAAACTTTCCGCATTAGTTGTGTAAGCTCCACTGTTTGCATGTAACGCAATGATGGCTTTGGCGAATGCGAATCAATTGCATTTGACTTCCGGATATACAAGGTCAATGCCAGAGTGGGAGCAGCAGCCCAAGCAGCCCTGCCATGTAGCTGCTGTCTGCTGCTGTGCATGACCGCCGAGGCTTTGGCCGCTTCGCCACCGTAGTTCAACCTGAACCTGCAAGCGTGAAACGAGGCGGCGCGGCTTGGCTTGAGTCAAAGCTTGACACCTTCAACCGCACCACCAACTAGAGTCTCAGTAAACCACAGTCGAGTCGCCAGTGGCGACACTCAAAGGGACCATGAAATCCGACTCGTTTCAGAGGTGTTCAGTCCAGCACAAACCCACAGGATCATCAAAGCATTTCTGAGTTGACCAACATCGTTGGCAGTTCACACTTGGCGTGCTACATATCCAGATCTGCGACTTGCAGCGCGAGCCAGAGGCTCGGGTACAGAGCTTAACGCACAGAGCCGGCCGGCAACATCTGCCGTCGACTCTGAAGCATTTTGGGAGCGCATCGCTTGGTGCTTCAAAGCGGTCTGAAGTTACAGGTAGCTTTACCTTTTCGCACCAAAAACTACAGTAAGTGACGCGGGAGAGCTGTCTTCAGTTGGTCCGAATGCAGTAGCGCCCGGTCTCTGCGCATCAAAAAGAAGAACACGAATCAGGCGACCTTCCCGCCGCTGCAAATTGGCTCTTACTAACCTCCTAATTAAGGGTTTCAAACGTCAAAGTTAGTAAATCGCTACAGCCACCCTTATTTTTAGCGCTGTGGCTAATTTTTGCGGCGGGAACCGCTCTTCTCGCTCGTCTCTTCCCGTTATTTTTCTCTCTGCGAGGTCAAAGGTTTAAGCCACTGCAGGAAGAACTCGTTGGTCCCCCCAGTCTAATTCGCCCCCATGGGAACGGGAGAAGCGCTGCACATTCCTCGCCCTGACCCCAACGCCAATATGAGCGCCTACATGCCGCCACAGAGCAGCGGAATGCCGTACAACCCACAGGCCAGCGGCGTCTCCGCCTCTTCCGGTCGTCCAGACGCTCCCCCAGGCGCGTATATGCCCCCACCGCCTCCAGGAACGTGTCCTGTATGCTACAACCCTAATGTGGACGTTCTACTGGAGCCTTGTCACCACCAGTTCCATGCCAGTTGCATCGAGCGGTGTTTAACCAAGGACAAGACGTGCCCTACGTGCTGGACCCCAATTCAGGCCCCACGTCGCCTCATGACACAGCAACAACAGTACGCGGCGCAGATGCAGGTGCAACAGGACAATGGCTACCCGGTAGACAGCAAGACCCACGTACTGGATGGCACGTCGCACAACGCTGCGACTGGAGGAAGCCCGTCAGCCTCGGCCAATGGAGAAGCCAATCCGCAACCTGCAAATCCACCTACAGCTATGCGGAAAGGTAAGTGGACAGCGGAAGAAAGCGCCTACTGCGACCGACTCATTGAGGAGTTCAAGAAGGGAAATTTACCTTTGTCCGAAGGCACAACGTTGCGCACATTCCTATCGAAACTATTGAACTGCGACCCCATGCGGATCTCCAAGAAATATACAGGAGACCAGTGTATTGGCAAGATCATCTTTCGTCGACGAGAGGACGAAGTGTCCAAGGAGGACATGGAGAACATCCGAAAGGACCTTGCAGAGCTGGAGAAAACCTACTTGGAACGAGAACAGTACAACCAGCGACGGCGTGAGAAACGACTCGAGTCGGAGCTCTCCAGGGACAAGAACCGCTTTGCAGCAGCCAGATCCATGGGATACGCAGCAGCTCCAGGGAACCCGACGGCCATGAGACCTCCACACCCACAGCAGCCACAGCAACAGGGATATCCGTCGGCCCCAGTGCAGCAGCCGATGACCAAGCAGGAGCCTCGACCGGTCCCTGTGCAGCAGCCAAATGCTGGCTATGGAGCTCCAGGCAGAGGTGGCGGCATGCCCGTCCAGCCACCGCTTCACCCTCCACAGCAGAACAACAACGTGTCCTCCCACCTATTTAATGGCGACCACAGCAACGTGTCGATGCTCGGCATTGCTGGCGCGCAGACACAAGGCCAACAGGCTCCGAACCAGGTCCAGGACAACAAACCACCGGGCAGCGCAGCGATGGACGGGAGCTCAGGCGATTCGTTCCCTCGCGTGTCGTCCATTGACAGTTTTTCGTGTCTGTTCCCCCGCGTGGCCAGCATTGAGAACTTCCAGCATTCGACGTCGTCGGGTTTCAGTGGGATGAACCCTAACAGCTCGTACGCTTCAACGGACGCGCAGAACGCTACCAGCAGTGGATTTGACTCGCAGTCTGCTGGTCTACCCAAACCATTGTCTATCGGAGAAGGCCTGAACGCTTACTTCCCCCGTATCCAATCACTAGAACAGCTTTCTAATTTGTTGCAGGATCACCCCAACAGTCCACGAGGAGGAGCCCAAAATACTCGAGATACGATGGAGAACACAAGTGACAATCACAAGCAGCAAGGCAAGGAGAATTCTACCATGGGAGGTATGCGGAGGCGGCTTGGTGAACCTGTAATTAAGGAGGAGCAACAGCAAGAAGCAGACGTCGACCCACAGACGAGCAACAGCAATGGCAGTGCTGTGTCTACGTCCTCAAGTGTCACGACAAGCTCTGCTAATACGAAGCGACTCAGCCCCAACCACAATGCCTCAGCTTCTTCAGGTTCAGGAAACCAAATTCAGATCCCCAAGCCATTGAACAAGATGCCGCGTAGCTCGTCGGGCATTTTCCCTCGTGTGCCGTCGATGGATAAAATGCCTCGTGTGCCTTCGATGGACAAACTTCCTCGTGTCGCGTCGCTGGACAAATTACCGCGAATTCCGTCGATGGACAAACTTCACATGGTGGGCGGAGGCGAGCAACGCATCCCGAGGGTCCCGTCCAGCGACAAGATGGCGCGTGTGCCCAGCTCAGACATGCTGTCTCGCTTCGGCTCCAGTGACCATCTCAGCAGTTTCCCGTCCTTCTCCAATCTCAGCACACTGTCTTCCAGTGCCTCGTACGACAAACTGAACTCTCTGGGTGGTTTCAAGTCTGGATTCCCGCGTAATTCGTCGATCGAGGACATTTTGTCGCTGGTGGCTTCCTCCGAGTCGACTGGTCTTCCGTCTAATGGTTCGACACTGCAGTTAAGCGCCCTGGCTGCTGTTGCAGGGGAAGAGTCTTCACACCTCGCTAATGAACGAAAGCGCCGGCTGGAGAACGCACAACAGGAGACCCCATTGACAGCAGACAATAAGAAGAGCAAACTGTCCGCGTGAAGGTGACCAAGTCGAGTGCCTTCACAGCGGAGGAATTATAGATGGCTGGTCTAGAAGTCATCGAGGCAGGGTGGAGCCTAAGCTGGTCGAATGGAGAAGGCACCTGCAAGGCGACCAGCAGACACCGAACACAACGGAGAGGCAATTTATACAAGTGGCGGAACCCTCTCTTCTCTCGCACGAGCTTTTCCCTTTCCCCTTTTTGCCGCTGGTGCTCGTGGCGAGCTATTAGTGTAGTTAATGTAAGCGCGTGCAATATCACTAACAGGACATCTACTTGCATGCCATTATGTTGCTGTTGTTAGTTATTCTCTTCGTTTTATCTTACATCCACCTCTTCTACAACTATTCAATCCACTGGGCGTCGGTCCACAGGACACACTCGTCGATACTGCAGCCACTGAGCAATGCAATGAGCATGGAAGACGTGACCGCAAGGCAACGCCTCCACGTTACTTTCAAGTAAGTTCCTGTCCAAACAAATGACGCAAACATTGTGTTCGTCACCGCAACCGGAGACCTGCCTTTGCTCTTCTACAATTGCAGCCGTCGTAGCCGCTCGCTGTTGCAGATACACCGTCATGTCCACCACATTCTGCCTTGCCAGTCGCAGTCTTGACGCTAAAACTCCCCTTTTGACACCACCTGGCAACCGTTCGCTGTCGTTTTCTCTCCGGTTTCGCTCCAAAGAGCGAGCTACAGCGCTTGCAATCTGCTGGGCCAGTCGCTCCTTCGCTGGGGCTTCGAGTCCAAGCGGTCGAGACCGTCGACGACTTCTGTGCTCCATTTCCGATAGACTGGCGCTTTTTGTTCAAACAGAAAACCGATATGGCTACAGAAATTAAAATACACAAATGGCTACAAAAAAGGTAAACAACGATGGTCATGTATATTGGCAAGTTGTTTTCCAACTGACGAGCCATTCAGCTTTATTCTTCAGCGCTGGACTTGTGCTTCTTGTGCGATTTCTTCTTCTTCTTTTTCTTCTCCTTCTTCTCACCTCCTTCAGCCACTTCCTCGTCCGACTCCTTGCCACTGAGCTCCTCGTCACTAAAGTCACTCGATTCGCTGCCAGACGCGTCTCCAGGACCAAAGTCTGAGTCTTCCTCGTCCTCGTCGTCCTCGATCTCGCCCTCCTCGGGGCCGAGCTCCTCTAAATACTCGTTGAAGTCGCGCTTCTTCGAGCCCGTCTGTGCGGCGGCACCGTGCGACTCCTTCAGGTTGCGGATGCGCAGCTTCTTCGATGTCAGGAACTGGCTCAGCTCCGGGAACTCGCGTCGGTCGATGGCTGAGAAAATGTACTCCCTTGCAGCTTCCCCACCCACAGACTTGCAGCTCACCAGCAGGTCGAAGTTACGACTAGCGGATGATCCGCTCTGACCCGCGTACCGCTGGAACTCAATGTAGTCAATCTCCTCGTAGCGGATAAAGGTCGTAGGCTTGTGGATGAACATGAACGATTTCTCAAGTGGGAACAGCACACCACTCTGGGCCTTGACGGCGCACTTGACGGCTCTGTCCCCGCTGTGGGTCTTGAACTTTCCAGACGTGTAGACCTTCTTGCCAATGATGAACTTGAACAGAGTAGCGACGATCTGAGGCAGTGCTCCTGACATCCGCTCGTGGATGTTGCCGTTGTACTTCTTGATCTCCTCGGCCGACATGTTGACATCAATGTGGACGTCGTTCTTGCTCAGTTGCAGCACCAAGTGGGGGTATCCCTGCTTACCCTGTCGAATAGGCTCCTCCAGACTAATGACAAAGGCTGTGTTGATGCCGTTGGGCAGCTCCAGCAGGAAGCAGCGGTTGATGTTGGAGTACATGATCTTGTAGTCGAACGTCTTACCGTGCATACGCAGGAACGAGCCGTAGATCTCCACTCCATAGCGACCACGAGGAGTGAGGAACGTACCAATGGTCTCGTCCAGATCCACGATGCTCTTCCCCATGACACTGCGGATGTTGGCCTTCTCCAGCACCTCCTGTCTGAACTCCTCAGCCGAGACAACCTCTTCCAACCCGTCTCCAGGGGGCAGGTAAAGCCTCATTTCCACCAAAGTCTCCTCATCTCCAGCTACTGTGTCGTCCTCATGGAACTGCAGCTCCACCTCGTTCTTACCAGGTAAAGCACACTGGGAAACCTGCTCCAAAGGCAGTTCCATGACACTGGCATTGGATGTGCGAAAGTTGAGATTGCCCCCTTCGAACTTCATGTCGCCCCAATTGCCTCCGCCTGCTGCAACCTTCTCCTGCTCCAGCTCCCGGTCGAAATACGTCTCCACGTGGTTCTTAAGTTGCGCAACATCCTGTGCCTTTAGCCCCGTGAAGCGCACGTAATTGCCTGCTTTCTGGTACACCTTGAGGTGGTGGGTCTTGGGCCCCACAGGCGTCCACAGAAGCGTCACAATGTCGTCCTTCAGCAGCTTCTTCTGGCTCTCAGTCGTGCGACTGCGCCACAATAGACCAGAGGCCGAGAGCACCAGAACACCAGCGCTGTGGCCCCAGTACACGTTGCTCAGTGTCGTGTCCGACATTTTAGCAGGATAAAATAGGTGGAGTGGGCTTTTTGGCGCGTTTTGGAAGAGAATCACTTAAGGGATACTTTATCGTTACTTAACATATTGATAGAATTAGCCAATGGGATACGAATACTTTTTTGTATGGACAACAAGTTGAAGATCTCGACTTGCATGTAGTCTTCTTCACTTCTTCGGAAGAAGTTCTTTCGCTATAGGCAACTTGCTTCCAAAGCTGCCAGAGTAGATCCATAGTCCTACAAAAGGTCCGTTGGCGAAATCCGTCCGCCAGCGTTCGTATCAACCGGTCAGCCGCTGGCCAGGAACTGCACAACTTCAACTTTACGACCATCACTCTGCAGGTTGACTCCACCTCGGAGACATGTTTTCGCTCGCGGCTTGGCCGTCAAGTTGGCGTGGATCCCGATGGGCGCAGTCTGCGCTGAAGTGAACCTACTAGCCCAGGGTGCGTAACGCAAGGAGACTGCGCAAAGCACCTTGCTAACCCTGAGACGAACCCTGCTCGATGAATCCTCGCGCCTTCTGTGCCCGGTGGTCAGTGACCGCAACTAGGGCAAGTCGTCCTGTTTTTCGTCTTTCACGCTGAGCCAGCCCTTCCCGACTCCCCTCTCAAACGGGAAATCTCAATACATGCAGGCTTCGAGAACCCCCAGTCGAAAACGGATTTGGAATCATCATCTGTCTCGGTGATCGCCAGCAGCTCATGCAGTGCTCGTCGACTACCACGAAGATGGCGTCGGTGGCTTGAGTGATCCAGAGCAACTTCTCAAGCTGGCCAAACCAAGTCAAAGCTGCATCCGTAATCGCTGCACAACCAGCTGGACGACCAAATCGATCAAGCCATCTCGAAGTCGTCGCGAAAAGAGCCAAAGCGTTGTCTGTCTTGATCTGAACGCGTTGGCAAATTGACGCCGAACGCTTGAAGCAACCAGATCAAGTCGCTCGCAGAGAAACCTTTACAGTAGCGACTTGAGGACTTCTGCCATCCATCCAGCTGGTGTTTTCGTGCTGTGGGCGTTCACTTCCGTACAAGCTTTGGCGTTGACGTGAGCGGAGAGGTGCATGCAAGCACGACAACCGATCCACAGCTTGTGGGACTCTTCGAGGTCAATGGAAACTGCGTGAACTTGCTCCGTGCTCTATGAGCTTCATACGAATGTCTTGCTTGACGAAGAACGCCTGCCTCCACCTTCACCTCCACCTCTCGAGTCACGTTAGTGGATCGTCATGCTTCTCGTAGTGTGACGTCGGGGCGATGCAGTTCCATGTTGCAGCCACCCCGAAAACGTTAGCGACTTGTTTGAGCGCTTCCGTTTGGACGTGCACAAATGACCGCAAGGGACATGAGCTTTGCCGTGAGGAAAACGGTGCATGAGGGGCATCAACGTCCGGCTTTCCTTGTGCAGGACGGGGCAGCCAGGTGGTGGCTGCCCGCTTCCAACCCAGCCGAGACGATGTGCTTGAATGCTTCTTTCTTGCCATTCTCGAGTCCTCCCGCTGTTGCTTACTTCCAATTTGGAACCCGATCGCTACAGTATCATGTGGAAGCTCGCGTTCACCGGGTCGCTGGCACTGCTGGCGGCCATGACAAACGCTCAGATCCGCGATGGTGATGAAATTTGCGTCATGAGCGACTCCAACTCGTGTGCTGTGGACGATCTCACCACGTCGGCTCTTGACAGCAGTACCGTCATCTACCCAGGTGGAGCTACTCGCTGTGCTTTCGACGATTTCTCCAACTCGAGTGTGGACTTCACCACCAACGCGACCTACTTCTTTCAGGTGTTCCCAGCTCCCAGTCAGGACAAGAAAAAGTTGATGCTCTACTTCCAGGGTGGTGGCGCTTGTATTGATGACCTCACTTGTGCTTTCGGCCTCCAATGTATGTACGAGACTTTCACCCCCAACGCCAGACCGCTGAGTACCGGAGTGTTGAACCGCTCCAATGAAGAGAACCTTTTCAACGACTACAACATCGTCCACCTCCCCTACTGCACCGGAGACCTGCACGTTGGTAGCCACGTTGAGACTATTGCCGACAGTAATCTGTATGCTCTTCTGGATATGCCTGAGTGTTTGGGCCACAATATGACTCTACACCAGGTCGGCTACAACAACACCAAGGCTGTGCTGGACTGGGCTGTGGAGAACTATCCCGATCCGGAGGAAATCATCATCAGTGGATACAGTGCCGGTGCTCTTGGTGCTCAAGCACTTAGTGCCCTTGTGGCAGACACCTGGCAGGTTGAGGAAAAGAGTATCCGATACTCAGTGCTTAGCGACAGCTACGTCGGAGTACTACCCAGTGACTACACAGCTGGAAAGCTCATTTCCTACTACGGCACGTGCGAATTGGACCTCAAGGTGACGGACAGGCTCTGGGACCAGTGCGAGGACAACAACTTGACTGTAGCTGAGATGATGTCTTTCATGATCGAGGACGTTCCTGCCGCCCAGTGGCTCTTCATCAACAGTATGTACGACCAGACTCAGCGCTACTTCTACGAGCTTGTGGATCAAGGAATCCTCGGCTACCCCTTCACAAACCTCATCAGTGGTGAGGACTTTTTCTCCAACATGACGGCAATCATCGACGTGTACAAGAGCATCAGTGATGAGGTCTCCACCTTCTACGTGAACCGATCCCAGCACGTCTACCTTACGGTGAACGACTACTACCACAACGCCACCCGCACCCCTGGCGGTGAGCTCTTGGGCGACTTCCTCAAGGACTGGCTAGTGACCAACAACTCCCTTGACGCTGCCGCCTCGGCTGGATCCCTTGCTGCTAGCGGTAGTGCTGCTGGTTCCTCGCAGGACTCAGCTGCTGTTCACCTCAATGGTGCTCTGATGCTCACGATGGTGGCTGTGGTCGTCTCGATGCTCTTCCAGTAGAGAAATCAAGAGCCAATTAGCTCCTTATTACTAATAGATGCTAGTGCGAATACCAGCTACTGCGTCATCTTGAAAGGTTCAACATCATCATCACGCGGGAGTTCAGGAAACATCTATTGCTCACTGTCTGCTACATATCGCCCACTGACCTTGTCGTCTGGCCACTACGGAGCATAATAATAGTGCGTCGACATGTGGGCAAAGTTGATCTGGGCACCGAACACGGCCTGCAACACCAGCGTCGATATGAAGAGAGCAAGAACAATGATGAGCGGCAACAAGAGCTGTTCCGTCCGGTGCAAGAACGGCAGCGCTACAGGGAACGACACAGAGCATCAGCATTAACCCCCACGATAGCATTAAATAGTCAGCTTCCAATTTAACGTACCCATATATCCGAGGAAGGTAATGTACGTGTAGAATCCCCAGCCCAAAGAGTACAGCAAGTTGCCCACCAGCAACATCACGAACGAGTTGGACACCAGCATTGGAGCCAACAGAAACTATAGAAAAAATCGTCAGGAATATAAATTCCAATAGCAAAACAATTCCAACCAACCTGCAGCACGTAGAGGAAGAGGAACAGGATGAAGAACGAGTTGCAGTGAATGTCGAACGCGAACTGCCACTCCACCCGTTGCTCCACATAAAGTGCGTCTCCCATACCATGACTAGTAATAAAGAAACATAAAACAATGAGTCAATCTCTCCTGTAGAAATACTAAAAAAGTATCCAAAATTTACCTGTTCCGTTGACGAAGATGATGATTAGCGACCCACCAGCAGAGCGTGGAGATCACCAGGCCAAAGCCCAGCCACTCCACTATCACTGCATGGAACAGCAACGAAGCGTACTTAGCAGCACTGTCCACTCTGAAGGCAATGGCCCAAGCGACTGTAGCTACAAGTAGGAAGGCGAACTGAATGACTGCAAAAGCTGGATCATCTCGAGCCCAGCGGTTCTTGGTCTGTTTCCGATAGTAGGCGCTTTTATAGACCTTGGCAGGCTGCACACATAGTGTAACCATCTGGTAGAACGTAGCATCCAGATCCATTTGACGGTAGTCCAATACTCGCGCAAAGTATTCGGGGAAGGCGGAACAGGAGCGGAAAACGTCGGCACCAGCGCGTTTGGGCTTCTTCTTGCTTGTGCGGGAGCTCAGGGGGTCGGACGACAATACAAACTTCATGTCAATGCTCGTGTTCGGCTGCAGAAGCTCCTCAGACTGCGTAGAGGGCGACAACATGGAGACGAAGGGGGCGACACTAATAAAGGACCAGAAGTTTTTAGTGCTATGAATAATCAATAAATAATCAAAAGTCGACTAAGTACGAATTGTAATTCTCGTTCTTTCAGTTTATCTTCTTCTTCTTAAGATTGTTTGTACGTTTACAAGGACATGGAGAAGGCGCTGTCGTGTGCTGCAGCAATTGATACGTATCCTTGGAGAGTTCGGAGTTGTGCGAAAAAGTGTTCAAGATTGAGAGCGGTGGCTGGGTTTCCGCCTGGAACATGTACTCCCTTGGGGATCACAAAAGGAGCTACATCAAATGCTCGGAGACTGGCTGCTTGGCTTATGGATGACGCGCTGATGCTTACAAGTCCCAGAGTTCCGCTCTCACGATGTCGAAGTAATTGATAGGCAAGACCTGATGCTTCTGCAGTCGAAAGGGAAGTACCGTAAGCTTCACAAATTGCAACTTTGACAATCTGCTGGTACATTCGAGCGAGCCACGATGAACTCTCCACAGTATTTGCGAACTTCTGAGGTGCAGCCACGACTTGTACACGGAAATGTTGTGTGGTAGCTAAAGCAGCGCTGGACAGCCAGTGGGCGAGTCGAGGGAAGAATGCAGCGCAAGTGGTCTCCATGTACCTGCTGCTCTTCTCTGTCACGATGAATACGGGGCCAATTGCTGCTGCAGTTCGTAATAACACGACAGCTTCTTCTTCCACTGATGCTAGAGCCTGTTGCAGGTATCGGTCCTGGTAATAGACGGCTTTTGCAGCTTCCAAGCCGGATCTGGTGGGTTGAAGCCCCACACGTTTCGCCAGGAAGGACATTGGTGCTAGAACATCCTCCCAAGAAATGACAAATGCGCTTAAAGAAGTGAACGTGGAGTTGGGGCCAGGAGCTGCAGCCAACGGAGGGTAACATGGGAAGGTCTGCTGAGTGACGGTTTGCATTTTGAATGGAGCTTTGTGATGGAAGATCGCAATTTGAAGAATGAACAGGTTGTGACGATCTGTCAATGAATAACATGGGAACATCATTGCGGAAAGGCAACTGCAACTTCTACTTGACCTTCACTCTCTCGACTTCAAATGGCTACATTTTGGTAGTCGCACATAACGATGTAGCGATCGAAATTGAAGACAACACTGGATGAATGACTACCGGTACTGAAATTCATTGCGTTAAAACAAGCTGACAACTTTCACTTGTCGACTACATTTTGATAATGAGACTGCCCTCCCGTCGTCCATACTCCATCACCCAACGCCAGTTCTTCACTTCTCCTTACTGGGGCTTCAGATGTATAAATCTCTTCGCTTTTCCGTTGTTGAGGCGTCTTCATCGCATCCAGACGGCGTTTATAGCGCTCTGCAGCCTTCGCATTCTCCTTTTTTCTCAAAACTCGCACATCTCGACACACAGGACGACGAGATGCAAATGTCTTGGCCATAGCAGTGAGGGGGACACCAAGTCTTGGAACGCCAGTGAAGGCGACACCCTTCGGAACGGAGTTGGAACACCCTCGAGGCTGCAGACGGTAAGTGCAGTCGTTTGCAGCACGCACTGGTTCTCGCCACTGTTCGTCATGAACTGGGACCTTCCAGCCTTCATCTTTGAGCTTAAGTGGTGGAGGAGGGGGTTCTTCACTGCCATTGCTCTTGACGTTAGATGGACCAGCAGCAGGGAAGTCAAGGCGCAACTGGTGCAACTTTTGCAGGGCGAAACGGATCTGGTCTTGACGCTCTTGTTCCCGCTGATCCGTAAGTTTTTGTTCTTGTTGCTCCTGGTCCCGATCGTTTCGCATCTTGTGTCTTGAGTACGACTCCACTTGGATTGGGTCTTTCTGGACACTAAGACAGGAATCAACACCTAGTGCTGCCACCTGCCGCACTAGAACACGCCGCTCTTCCTCCGTCATGCTAACGGACTGTAGTCGATCCACGCAATAGCGACGAATATGAATGCTAGCAATGGAGTCACGCAGAAGTTGGTCCACTGAAGGTCGGAGATCTGGTCGAATTCGAAGCATTGAAGCCACCAGTGTCGGGAGGCTTAAAGTCTGGATATGTTCTCCCTTCTGGATAGGTGCGTAGTCTCCATGGCAGATTTTGTTTAGCAGTTGAGGGGTAGTACGGGCAGTAAAGGGAGGTTTCCCAGTGCAGAGCTCATAAAGTACGCAACCCAGAGCCCACACATCCGAGCTGAAGCTGTATTCCTTGCCGCCAAGCACTTCCGGAGCCATGTACAATGGCGTACCGATCACAGTATCTGCCATATCACTTCTACCCAGCGTCCGCGCTATCCCCAAGTCCCCCAATACCAGATACCCATCGTCGGAAAGGAAGATATTGGCCGTTTTCAAGTCACGATGCAGTACGCGTTGCTGGTGCATGTGATGGAGGCCAAGCGCCAGTTGAATAAACCAGTACCAGATCTTCTCTTCACTTAGTCCAATTGCCCTTTGTCTTTTGAGGTAGCTCTGCAGGTCTCCCCCAGAACAGTATTCCATCACGAGGTGTTGCTGTCGGAAGGGTGATGGACCAATAAATGAGCTCAAAAGCCGGATGAGATTTGGATGTCGTAGCTTCTTCATCAACTCTGCCTCCCCACTGAATGCCTTCGTGTCGTTTGCAGACACAATACTTCTTTTAGAGCGATGAACCCGATCGATCTGCTTGATACACACCAGCCGGCCACCAGTTTTCTTCTCTCGCATTAGGAAGACACGCCCGAACGAGCCTTCACCTAATAACTTGACTCTGTTCGGGTGTTAGGGACTTAATACACCGGGCAACAACGCAGCTCATCATCATAAACTCACCTAGAGTAGCCATCCATGATCGTCATCCATTAAATAAAAAGACTGCTGATGATCTCCACGCAACAGGAATAGCTTGATCAGTTCTTATACAGTTGTCTTACAGCCAGACGCCTCCATCGTCTTCTTCTTCCATCTCCTCCTCGTCAACCTCGTAAGTATGCGGCTTGGCCTTCTCCGAAGCTTTCGGTGTGTGGCGTGGTGAATCATGTGAGTAAGAGGTGCGTTGAACTGAAGCACGACGACTTCCAGTGCTAGAAAATTCATCACGTCCACGGAAAACCTTGTGCAACGACGACCGGAGTTGCTGCATCACGCCAGCATCTTCGTACTCATCCGTTCCGGGATCAGAGGCCACAGAACTTCTGTCAGATCTCCAGCTGGATGCACCACTCTGGAAGGAAGCAGATCGTCGTCGCTCGTTCTCTAGCTCTTCTCGCACGCGATCCAGCTCGCTCTGTACTTCAGCGAACTCCTGCGCTTTCTGCTTCTCCAGCTTCATTGAACGCTGCTTGGAATGCTGTGCGGCAAGTCGTAAGCATTTCTCCATGTCCTGCACCGCAGCTCGCAGTTTATCAGCTTCCTGCTTAGCTGCTTCCAGTTCGGACTGCAATTCTTCCTGTCTGTTGTCTGCTGTTGGATCGCTTGTCAGTGGCTCGAACTTTCGAAGATGATCGATCTGAGGCAGTCCGATACGCTCGTGCAACTCGTTAATCAGTCCGACCTTCTGTGTTTCTCGGGGTGATCCATGAGTTTCTGGTGCTTTAGTCGCTCGAAAGTGCTGGTAACGCTTATTGACTTCCTCGTCTTCAAAGCCAATGACATCGTTCGGTCCTTCCCGTTCTCCTTCGTCTTCATAGTCATCGATCTCTCCTGTCACATCGTTGAATCCTCCCTGAGCATTCGTACTACCCTGAGCTGCTTCGTTCTCCTCTCTTGCTTTCTCTTCTTCTGCTTTCCTGGCTCGTCTCCTCTTCACCACCTTCATCATTCGTCCTCGGATCTTCGTCAGCAGCGCCAACTGGTTCAGCTTCTCCTTCATGTTGCGGTTGTCCTGTTGCATCTTGGCCACCAGCTCCTGCTTCTCCGTCAACGACCTGCTGCGGCTCTGCTGCGACTGCTGATAGGCCGTTGCCAGTGCCTGCTGGCTCGAATCCTTGGCTAAAACTTCACTCGTCCACTCGGAGAGCCCTTCGGCCCGTTGCAGCAGTGCTAGAGCTTTGGCCTTGACGATCTCTTGGAGATGAGGAGCTGCTTGTCGCCTCCCGATTTCAATGAGCATCTGCCCTGCTTGGATGTAGGCGTCAATTGCTGTGTGTGGGAGCTGCCTGCGCTCATTATCAATGGCATATTGAGCCACTTTCACTGCTTCTTCGTATTCAGGGCCTAGTAATTGAACTGCAGTGAGACGCAGCACTTCTCCCTCTTCTGGAGCTGATTCTGTAGCTTCTGGGGGCTCTACAGACACGGGAGAAGTTGTAGAATCACCAGACGAAGATCGACGCACGATTGTAACAGGTGGAGCAGCCGAGAAACGGCTAGAAGCGCGTCGAACAGGCTGGTAATCGTCTCCTGCAGCCACTGGGACGCGCTTTCGCACGGGAATTTCGCGTTTCACGGGGCTAGAGGGCACGTCAGGCCATGAGAAGGAGGCGGCAGTAGGAAGAGGAGCAGGCGGAGGAGACGGAGGACGAGCAGGAAGGCGCTTGCCCTCGCGTAAGGCCCGCAGACGCGCCTCCAAGTCCATTCGCCCGGACATGATGGAAGCTTATCAAATGAAGAAAGAAAATCCAGTGAATTGGTAGAACACTACCTCGATTGCCTTTGTTTTTTGCATAATCATATTTAGTTTGGCTCCAGTGATAACGTATATACAAGACAAGCTAATGAATACATCGCATTGCTGCCAGCAGCTCGATGGTTTACCGCTGACAGAAACTCCATCAGCTCTTGAGGGTGCGGTTCAACTGGCGTCCGTAGCTGGTGAGGAAGACCCTGCTCGTACAACGGATTCTCCATGGAGTTGTCGTGGTCGGGATCTATTCTGTCGATCGGCAGGTCATAATCAACCGCAGACTACGTCGTGAATCAACGGAAGAGTCTTCTCATTGAAGGAGAAGGAGAAGGTCTTCGTCGATCGCCCTTCGAGAAAAGCCGAACTCCGTCAGCATGACCTTGAGCAAAGACACGTGTCTACCTCCACTCCAAACAGGAATATCACCTCGCTGCGGGAGCCTAGATTTGAACTACAATTTGTAGTCCGTTGGTGCTGGTGAAGTCGATTGAGGATGTCCTTGGAATGCTCAACCTTCAGAATGAAATTGGGGCCATCAGACGTATTTTGGGCGTATGACGACGTTGATCCACAGTGGAGAACGTAGATCCCTCCTGCTCCATGACGATGTGGAGGATCGTAGAAAACCCCAGTCACATGCGGCCTGTGATGCACCGCATAGGATCGGTATGAGTTGCTCGTGACATCTCCCCGGAGGGGCCCTTTCACCCAGTTGGCGCGAAGGCTACTTGTGGCGTCGTACAGGCGATCTTCCTGCAGAACGTCCTCGAATTTCAGGTAGGTGCGTTTGCCCTTAAGGTAAACCCGATTGGGAAAACCTTTCTCAAAGTACCGGTGCGAGATCAACCTCCCGTTCACGTCCCGGGGCATCTGGTGGGGACGCCTTGCCCACTCCAGCACCTTATCCTTACGCTGCTGCTTTAACGTGGAAGTGGCCATCGCTTGGCAGATTGGAGCATGAGGAAGTCATCGAAGCAAGGTTAACGGTACCGGTATGTCGTCATATCCTGCGACTGCCATCACTGTTCAATATAACTTGGGTCATTTTTGAAACACCCTACCGTCACAGCACCGATTGGTAAAAAGTTGCAGAGCTCGACGCAGTGCGCTTTCGGAGCTGAAAATTGGCACGAGAATGTAGGTCCATTTGGTGCAGCTTGTGGCATCTTAGCAGGACGCGGGCGTGTGTGTACGGTGCGCAAGGCAGGTATATCTACCGCAACTACCGAAAACGCCACGTCAGCATCGCCGATCGCTTTTACTTGTTGTCGAGGTCCGTTCGAAGCGACGTGATTCCGTCCGCCACACGTGCCCCCAACGCCTTCACTAGATCCTGCACGCTGATGCGAAGCTTCACCGATTCAGCGCCGCCTCCGAGCCACAAGAACGAGGGCTTCAGCTCTGCAACTGCACCAGCCACAATCACCTGCATCCAAACTACAGTTAGTACGCTCGATCCAAGAATCACCTGAAATGCACTAAACACAACAGACCGGAATGGCTGTCTTCATGCCGAATGTGGACACTCCGTTGTGACCAAAGCCCGTGAGTTCTTCCGATACCTGTCAGTATCTACATTTGTTAGTGAAACTCACTTAACAGAGTCTGAATAATACATCCATCGTACCTCTCCTGGGGCGTGCTGGAAGTTAAACTTCTTCTTGGACGGACGGTCCTTCTCCGGGATGCTGTCCCGCACAAACCGACGCAGCTGCTCCGCGTCCAACTTGGCATTGTACTGCAACACCACGCAATAGTAGCTACAACCAGCAAAAGAACCGTCAGTCACGAAGTATCTACAAGCATAAAGATTCGTACTGCCCACCGGCTATTGAGAGGGTCCTCCACGGAGCTGTTAATGCACGCCACGTTCTCCACGATGATGCTCTTGCACAGGTGCGGGACTGCACAACCCAGCAGTTTCCTGTCCACAGAATAACAACGGCCAGTTAGATCGCAGTTCTTAGATCGGCCAAAGGGAGGTCTATGAACTTACGCTCTTTGGGCCAAAGTCCACGTGTAATAGTCGCTGGGTGCCGTCTTAAGCGCGGCACTGGCCAGCTTCTCGTGCTTCAGGTGCAGCTTCACGCGTGCGACCCCCTCCAGGTCGTCTAGGGAGCGTTCGAGCGCGTCCAGACGCTCACGCGCAGCCGCAAGGCGCGCCATCACCTCCTCCATGCTGGTCATTGAGCTGATATAATTTTTGACCAATCATAGCATCATTGTAAAGTTTTCGAGTATTTATTGTACTCGATAAATTTACTGTTTAAAGAAGATGGCAAAAATAGAACGAAGTGAGAATAGATGTCGAGATCAGTTTGCGTCTTGTAACTAGCGCCGCTAATATGATCGGGAAGCCCGTACTTCGAGCCACGACCGCTAGACCGTCCGACATGCACTCTGTGGCTTCTGTAAGTACCGTGCGCACTGTAGACCGTGAGCGTCTGCGAGACAAAGCTCGTCAGATGCAGATGAAGGAGAAGCAACGGCTGGCCATGTGCGCTCGACTGCAAAAAAAGCTACGGAAGAGCCCTAAAGTGGCGGAGGAAATGGCGTCGGAAGTGCTGAGGATCGTCAAGCAACGAGCTGTTTCAGTTTCCGATCTTACAGACTCAGCGCTGTTAGAGATCGTGCACGAGATTTCCACTCGCAGACAGAAGCAGCTCTCGATAGCTGCTCAAACGGGGAGGAAACCTCTGCCTGACAATCAACAAGAGTCGGCACAGCCCGCCACTCTACGTCTGTCGCGAGAGAAGAATTCAGGGAGACGGTCATCCGTCAGTAAAGAACGTTCGGGGCGGCAGGTCAAAGGAGCTCGTGGAGCGCCAACTGCTGGTGGAATTGTTGTCGACGACGACAGATACATCAGCGAAGCCCAGCTACAGCAGAAGAGCGTAGGGTTCATATTACCGGCTCATGACTCTCCTAAAAAGGACAATGGCATTTGGGAGGAGATTGTCAAGTTCAGCTCGGTCGAAGAGCAAATGGAAGCGCAACGGGTGAAAGAGCGGAAATTACGAGAACGACGTGAATACAAGTCCAAGTTGGAGGCGCAAGTCTTGCAAAAGAGGAGCAATCGCCAACAGGAGCGAGAAAAGAATGCCGAGTACCATCGCCAGACTCTTGAGAAGATTCGGCAGGCGGACGACGAAGAGCGCAGGAAAGAACAGGAGCGTTTAGATCGTGAACACGAGCTCATCGCCATTCAGACTCAGCAGCGACTAGCCAAGTATGCCCAAACGGAGCGCGAACGGACTGTTAAGAAGACCCAAGAGCAACAAGCGGCTGCGATGCTCGAGAAGCAAAGGAAGGACGACTTGGCGCGTGAAAAAGCTCGCAAGGAGGCCGAAAAGCGCCGAGTGGAGCTGGTTTTCCAAGAGAACGAGGCCCAGTTGGAGCAGAAACGTCAGCACCAAGCTCAAGAGCGTGAGTGGGAGATGAAGCTGGCTGAAGAGTATATTTCCATGGAGAAGAAGAAAGATGAGGCTCGTCGAAAGCAGATCGAGGCCATGGCAGAGAACATCAAGAAGAAGATGAAAATCTTTGACGACACCGCAAAGGCCTCTAATGATGCTAGAGCGCGTGAAGAAGACGAAAGGGTGAAGCGATATCAGCAGGAGTACAGCCAGAAGCAGATCGAAGACGAGCGAAAGCGGCGAACGGATGCCGAAGCTCGAAGTCACGCACAACAGGAGTATTTGCGCATCCAAATGCAGGAGAAGAAGGAACGAGAAGAAGCTCTCAGGCGCGATCTCAACAAGCAGGCAGATCTCTGGAAACAGGAGCGCGTGGAGGCTGAACGTCGGGAAAAGCTGGCTAAACAGCAACGAGCGATGAGGAATCGCTCCCAACAGGAGGTTCTTCTTCAGCAAATGCACGAACGGGAACTGCGCAGCCTTCAGGCTGATCAAACGAACCTCGAGGTGCAACTAAACTCCAGACTCTTACAGAAGATCCACGAACAAGCGGGAGTTGCACAGAGTCAAGCGGAGGAAGTCATCTCGGAGACGCAGAGCCGATCTCGAGAAGTATGTTGAATTCGAGTTGCACATCTGTTCTTGAATCAGTGCTAATTAATTCCCTTGTTGATCTCCAGTTGCAAGAACAGGAGCAAGCCTTGCAGCATCGACAGTCTCAAAGAGCGATTAAGTTCTAGCACCACGTATTTTTTAAACATTTAAAAAAATACACTTCTCGTCTTTTTTACTTTGATTGTTTTCTTAATGCTAACTAGCACTGGCCGAGCGCCACCTGAGCGCACTAAGCACTCGCTAAGAGGTGTCGCTCATCATGCTTCTGTCTGCATGTCCATAGCGAGAGCTAACCCGTTGTGGGGTCATCACTTGCGGGCCAGATCCTCTACGAACTCGCCCAGCTCCTCTTGCACACGCTTCCTACTCACACTATTGTCGTTCTTGAGCTCAAGCCACTTGCTCAAGGCAGGAGCCAGCACTGCGCCTTCCTTAAGTAAATGCTTGAGGAGCTTTTTCACTTCATCTGCATCACAAAACAATTCGTTAGCCAAGACCCTCTCAAAATGAACTAAAACAATCCTTACCGTTATCAGTGCGCGTCTGCATGATCGCCGACACGAGCCGAACTTGAGTGTCCGTATTGCCGCAGAAGCCAGTCAGCAGCATGCAGCGCTCAGATGACGGCAGCTCCCCCTCCTTCGACAGATTTAGAATAAACAGACAAGCATACGTCGCGAAAAACGGGTCGGCGCGCATTGCGTCGGGAATACTCTCGGTGATAAATGACACGACCTCGTCGTACGAAGAGGCTGTGCTTACCCGTTCGACCAGTTCAAACGCGAGTCCCAGCGGCAGAACATCTTCAAGCTCGTATTTCTTGATCCATTCCTGCAGATCCTTGGGAGACTGCTTGTAGCCCGGAAGGACGCTCAGTAACGTTACATTCGTCGCACTAACCTCCTTCTTCGTCTTCTCAGCGTCGGCCGTCTTTGAAAGCTTCAGAATTTCACCAACGACAGCAGCGAGGAACCCACCGTCACGTAGTTCTTCCATTGCATCCTTATCCACCGACTGAAGACAACCTCCCAGTAGCCAATCAACCGAGACACCCGTAAGAGACGATTCCTTCAGGAACCGTACAACAAACTCCGACATGTGTTCATGAAGTTTTGGCACGTCACACCAGAGATCACCGCACAGCTCGATCGTCATCTCAATGCCGTAGCGGATGCCCACAAACGTCAGGGTTTTTGTCTCAAGGCTGAGTTTATCGAGCAGCTCCATCATTTTTTCGCGGACCTCGTCCTTCGCATCAATAGCTGCCTTCAGTACTTCAAAAGCGAAAAGACGATTCACATCCTCGTGGTTCTTGAATTCCTTCTGGATCTCAACCAAGCACGCCTCTGCTTCCTTCAGGTCAACAATCGACACATACTCTTCAGCGATAGATTTGGCCTTCTTACCAATCTTCTCCTGAGCCTCATCGTCAAGCGGGGGAATCACCTTGGCTCGAGGAGCTGGTGATTGTGGTTTCTTTGAACCAGACGCTGGGCCACGTCGACTGCTTGGGAAGCTTGCCGGTGACCCACTAGCACCAGTAGGGGCACCGCGCCGAGCGCTAACGCCAAAGGCAGCGGGTCTACCGGACGGCCCAGTCTTCACTGAATCATCACGCGCTCCAATGCCACGCGGAAGCGTCACTTGCCTGTTGCTGTTGCCACGGCTGCCAATAGACTGCGAGTGCTGGTACACTGGCGCCATCGTAGAGCGACCGCTGTTAAATCCATCCCGGGAGGAGTTTGATCGTCTGTCGGACCGGAAATGATCGCGATCACCACGGTCGCGGCCACCGCCGCCGCCGCCGCCACCGCTCGGTCCGCTACTTGGGGGTGCACGAGCTTCTCGTTCTGCCTCCTTTCGAATTTCGTTCAGCGTTTTCTGCTTGAGCTCCTTCCTACGCGGTTCCCACCTGTGCTGGCGCAACTCGATGACATCCTTGATCATGAAGGTAATACGAGACGACAGACGCTTGTCCTTCACCAGCTTGTTCTCCAAATAGTGGAAGTACGCGGGCATGAAGCCCTGCGCACCGTGCTTGTCCAGGTCTTTTCCCATCGTGGTAAGCAGTTTAGCCAGGGACTCAATGCTCTCCTCATCAGGAGGATTGCTCGGGTGAACGCACACGAGAGTTCCATCGTTGCTCATACGCACATCCATCAGCTTCATGATACACTCGTGCATGATGCGCTCTTGAAGCATGCCCTTCCGGTATAGTTCACCAATGAAGCGAATATTACCGAGCATACGCAACTTCATGATAAGTCGCTTCTCCTCGTAGTCAGCTTCCATCTGAGGAGTGATCTTCCCCTCTTCTTTGTCCTTCTTAAAGTTCTGCTCCAGCTCCTCGTAAATGTTATCCTTCTCGAACTCTTCCTGGCATGCATTCAGTAGAATGCGCTTGAACGAACACGTCTTAATAGCGAAGCGGCTTGCAACCTCGTGGCTCTCGTACGGGCCATTCAGCACCTGATCATCACCAAGATCATCCAGGTCCTGGCCAGACCAATAGTACCGAGGTTCCTTCGGGTCTTCCTCCACCCACACCTTAATAAACTTGTGGTCTCGCACTCGCACTTCACTCAACTTCATGTTGGCAGGGGCGGGGACTGGTTCAAACTCGTCGCCACTGGCAGACTCCAAGGCATCATTTACAGCCTCAAAGGGGCCTACCACCTCAGAGTCCGAGTCGGACATAGCCGTCCAGTAAAACATTTTATCATCGTCATTCTGAACAATCTTCAGGAACGACCACACCTTCCAGTTGGTCTCCAAGTGCACGCACAAATCCGCGTACATATCGCAGAAGTTCGGCTCACCCACAGCCTTGTCGAAAATGATTTTGATAACAGCTTGCAGCATTTCCAGGCTTTCCATATTGATACTGGTCAATTGCCCAGCGAGACGGTCAAATTTCTCCCGGGTCATCTTGTTCATGATGCCATTCACGTTCTTCTTTGTCACTTCCAACGTCGAAGCGTTCTTAGAAGGAATCCAGCGGTTAGCTGACCGGGTCAGAGGCTTAACTGGGCCATCCAAAAGAGGCGGGTCCGGAGGACCACCACGACCTCCACGGCCACCACGGCCACCTCGTTCTCCACGGCCGCTACGCTTCGGAAGATCTTGAGACCGTGCCCACTGACCGCCTCCAGAATTACCACGAGAGCCACGACCTGAACCGCCGGACTGCTTGTCGCCACGTTCCCAGCCAGCACCGTTGCGTCCTCCTCGGGATCCACCGCGCGACACCGCAACCTCGCTTGTGATCTCCATGGAAGGCCACTTGGATTCTGAAGCAGTGGCAGCAGCTGGAAGTTCTTTAAATTCCTCACGGAAGCTCATCAGAACCTCGAGTGTGTATGTCACTTTACCACCTGAATTTTTCTGAAGGGAGACGCTCACATCCGTTGTCTTCTCAACGGAGGCTACTGCAGTACCTTCCTTGACCTTGTCCTCCTTTGCCTTGTCCTCCTTCTCCACAGCCAGTGCCTTCTCTTGCAGCGCACTCGGAGTGGCGTCTTGTGCAGGATCCTTCTTCTTGGGGGAAATGGTCTTCGACTGCTTGACAGGTGAAGTTTCCTCGGTTGTCTCTGTCACAGTCGTTTGTGTAGCCGTCTTGGGTGACGAGACCTTGCTATTTGTCGTAGTGGTGGTGGTTGTTTTTGTAGTGGTGGTGGTCGTAGTGGAGGAGCCGGCCTTGGTCGTTTCCGTTTTCTTTTCTACCGCCTTTTCCACAGGCACTTTACCAGCAGCAGCAGCCTGAGCCTTCTCCCTAAACTCCTTAGCGGCTGCAGATAGTGTCTCCTTGCCCTCCTTCGCACCATTCGTCGTCGTACCTACAGTGGGTGGCGTCACTTCAGTAGCAGCCTCTTTCTCGTTGGCATCCTTCTTTTTAGGAGACTTTTTCGGCGACTTGGAGGCAGATTTTACCGCTCCATTCTGCTTCGTATCTGTTTGGGGAGCCTCCGGGGCAGGGGGAGCAGGATCTTCTTTTGGTGGAGTCGACTCCTTCTTCTGCGGGGTGCTCTGCGCTGTGGTACTAGTGCTAGAAACTGCCGCCTTAGCATCATCAGCTGCAGCCGTAGAGCTAGCATCGCTTGTACGCCCCGAGGTCGATCCAGGCACGATAACTTTACCTGTCTTAGGGTCCGTGATCTGAATAATAACTCGCTCACGCTTCGGTGGTGGCTGACGCTGCTGCGGCACTGGCATTGGCATCCCTCCCATACCCATGCTCATATCCTGCATGGGAGGCATACCGTACATAGGGGGTCCACCCATATACTGGCCCTGCATCATGTACGGTGGCGGTATCTGCATCTGCATCTGAGGTGGATAGTATCCCTGTGCTGCTGGGTTCATAGCTCCTCTGGGCATGTATTGCTGCTGATGCATTGCTCCTCTGGGGGGTCCACGCATACGCTGCTGATGGTGGTGGTGACCTCCAGGGGGTCCTCTCATCTGCTGCGGCATACCTGGGCCAGGCTGACCCATAGGAGGAGCAGGGCCGTAGCCCATAGGGCCATTGTAAGGACGAGCATTCTGCAATGATAAACGTCAGATATAACCTACAATGAAAAACAGATCGAGAACAACGACGTACGTGCTGCAGGTTGAAGCCTCCGCCTTGCTTGAACACAGGTGCGTTCACGTCCATTCCATCAGCTCCAGGAGGTGGCATCTGTGGGTGTGCAGGAGCATCATGTTGCTTGGGTCTGTACTCTGTAATAAAAAAAAAATAAAATAAAATACGTGGCAGGTAAGTAAAAAAAAGTCTATTGACGGGGTCTAACAACTGACGCCTGATCGTACCAAGGTGGTGCGGGTTACCACGCGGGTGTGGAGCGCCTCCGTTGGGGCCGTAGCCTCGACCGCCAGGGTTGTTACTGGGATGCTGCGGCTTCATGCTTCCATCCAGCGAGCCGATCCCTAGTAGCGATTTACCTAAAGCTCTCCCCTTGTCGCGGACGAGGGGGACTCTAATGTGAGCCAAACGGGGCAGCCAACCAACGGGTTGTGTAAACTTGGTGTGGTACAAAAGTATCTTGAATTTTGTATGTTCTCTTCTCCCGCCAAAAAAATCACACACATTCTATCTGTGGAGAAACGCGGCGGCAATTGCTGCGTTCTCGCGTTCTTCGTCCTGTTGGTGTTGCATGGATGAAGAGTGGGTGGAAGAAGGTGTAGATACTGTTGTGGCTTGGTCCTGGATGTTGGCGATGGAAATCTGCATCACAAGAACAGGGAAACGATCTTCAGTAACCACTGACCATCACTCAGTATTGCCACACAAATTGTGTGGCAGTAGTGAAAGTGTACGTGGCACGTATCTTTCAAAGATACGACAATAACAACGACTTTCGCAGGGGAGCTGCGTGGTACGTTACCTCGTCCTGGGGCACCACTACAGGAGCGAACTCGTCCAGCTCCAACTCGACATTTGAATCCCAATGGAAGCGATTGGCAAGAAGTTGACGCAGATGACTAGCTTTCTGGTGAAGCTGGATAAAAAATGAGTTATCAAGTTGTCAGCAAAACGGTTGGAAAAAGGGTCCATCTGACTACTTACCTGTGGTGGAGAGTCGTCGTCTTCAATCAACTCGAGTAGAGAGAGCAAGCAGGGACTCAGGAAGTTTTCGCTAGTCGTTTCGTCTTGGAAAAAGTCTTCTGGAATCTAGGGTGGACACTGAAAAGTTAATAGACTAGAAACCATTGACATCACTGGAGTTGTATCGCACCTGCTCCAATTGCGTTTGGAAAAGCTTGATGAACGCGAGGAATAGTGGCACATGGGTAGACAGCGCTCGCTCGCATGAACACAAAAGTGCAATAAACTAGCAAGAGAATTAATTCACCGTTAGACACAGCCGCATCTCGATTCCTTTGACAACAATGTTACCTGCTTCCACTGTTCAAGCGCTGCTAGCGATGACAACTGCAGAAATACTAGGAACGACAGCTGTAGCTCGCCTATGAGTTCCTTCCAATCGCCTCCAAACTCATTCTCGATTAACTCTTCAAGCCTCTCACTGGATGAAACAAAAGCCACAGTTACTATGCTGCGTGTAATCTACGGCGCTCTGTCAAACTCACCTCCGATCAAAATGGTAGGCTGTTCTCGCTCCTGCTGATAGATCTGTCCTTCTCTTCTTCAGCGCAGTGAACCGCACGGTTCGTGGTAGATCCGGGAAGTACGGAATAACGCCGTCGTGAATCTTGGACGATGTAGCAGCATCTTCAACTGCGTCTCCAGGAAGAAGAATCGCGCCAAACTCCACACCACAACGCTGCACGAAAGCAAAATGACTATTCAGAATGCTACACAGCATTCCCTTCACAGTATCTATAATCACAAACCTGTAAGACGGAGGTAGAAATGTACTTGGAGAGTCGTTGCCACGTCTTCAAATGCTGCTTCGGGTACGGCCCAAGTCCGCTATCAAGCTGGAACGATAACACAGCACCTGCAACATCAGCAATGTCAGTTATAACTCACTAAGCAAGTGTAACTACTGCTGTTCAAAGACAACCGACTTACGCTCGAGGTTCTCAACGTTAAGTCCTGGTCGTGGGGGTCCCAGCTCCTCCTTCTCCAAGCTCCACTCGCGCACTATTACCTGAGCATGTCTCTCCACATTAATGAAGAAGCCCTGCCGAATACCATGCTCTTGTTCTCGAGAGCGGAAGAGTACAAAGTGGATTCCTAGTGGGAGGAACTTGACACCTTGGAATTTGGGACCAGAACGGAAAACCTCATAGTCCACACCGAATTCTGTGGCTGTGGGGACGTCCAGACACACAAGGAAGCCTCCCACTGCAGCACTGTTACTACCATCTACTGTACCACCACTGGGATTCTTGTAATTGGAGCTGTGGAGCACGCGAGAGAAGAGATCAGCGGCGGAATCGCCTCCATTTGTCCCATCCATCGAGTCTCACCAACGAAATATATTTTTGATAGGGTTACATCGAAGGGTTACACTGGAGGGGTTACACCAACTTCAACTTGCCCTTACATGGCTACAGTTAAAATGATACTGAAGCAGTAAGACGCAATAGCTGCAATCTTCAGGTCACTAGCACTCGAAGTAACGGGAGTTGAAGGCGTTTGATCAAGTCGTGGGTCGGGAGAGACGTTAGGCTGGAAGTTCGGGACTGCCACATCGTCGAAGGATCCACTGCTGTTGTTAAAGCTCGACGTCTGTGAGTGGGAAGCAGATTGAGACGAAGCCATTGAAGAAGAGCCACTACTGGTAGCCACTGGATTAAGGTCGGTCTCGCCCTCGCAGGTCATTGAAGCGAGTTGCTCCGTCGTGAAGCTGTTCGGCACACCTGGGTGACTCGGAGACGTCGACGAGGACGCGCCGTTAAAGCCTGTTGATGGCGACCAGGAACAGCACGGGTCACCCAGCTCTTCACCGTTTGTAGCGCCGTCACCGTCCGAGTCCGCTTGGCATAGTTCCGTAGTCCACTGGTGTCCAGCAGCTGCGAAAGCCTTGCCAAACGCATTCGTAGCTCCACCACCCATGCCATTCACGTGACCCAATGCAGAGATCCCGTTCACTCCGTTGCCATTCGGAACAAGAGCTACGAATGAAGGCCGAGCACTGGACTGAAGGAAAAACGAGGAGAGCACACAAAACCCCAAAGCAAACTGCATCGTTGTGGAAAGTGAAGAGGTCAAAGTTGCTAGGAAGCGGAAAACTGAGGAATGACGGGAGGAAAGCAGCATAGAAATCGCATGGAGGAGTTGCCGTCATGAATGTCGCGGTGGCCATCAATCTGAAGACTTTTGACCGTTTTTTCGTGTGAAGCCGTTGCGACGGGTCATTCTGGTTCCTCAATAGATTAAACAAGCTACCATGGCGTCCTGGGTGCGATGGATGGATTCATCTGGATGAGGCGGTCTGACTAACGTAGATGCTGGTATTTGCAGTTGATGAAGAACGTGAAGGATGGCTCTATCATGAAGGGCGTGAAGGACGGATCGCGTCGGTACGTGTACTGTAGCCCTCGCTAGGTGTAAAACCATCACTGACTGACAGGTATATAGACTGAAGGATGAAATCGCTCGGTCGATAGGAGCTGGATCGGAAGGTGGCGTCGACCCTGCGCTGGAATACCGTATGCAGAGGTACAAGGTTTGAGCCCCGAGTGCTTCTTCTGTTAGTAAGCTAACGCACTCATTCTTTGCAGATTTAACCGCTACAACGATCGTCTGGAGGATCTCTCAAAGGCCATGGCACACTACACCAATGCAACACACGCGTACGCTCAAGCTACAGCGCAACTGATGCACGCGTTCTCCGCTTTCTTCGAGTCTCAACTGCAAGATGCACAAGAAGGTGAGCAATACTATTGAGTGGTGTGTGGATGAAAGTATCACGCTCACTTGACACTTGTATTCATAATAGCCTCAACGGAGTCCACGGACCAATCTCTTGGTGCCAAGGCGCTCGCTCAGAGCTCTCTCCGTGTGGAAGAGATCCAGCAATCTCTGCAAGAAAACGTGTTTGACGTGGCTCAATCTCTCCAGTACCGCACTGTCGTGCAACCACTGCAGGAATTGCGAGCCAGCAACGCCACTTTAAGTCAACAGCTCAAGAATCTCAAGCAAAAGGTGAGAAATACAGCGCTCTAAGCAGACTCTGGGCTCTTTTAACAGTGCCGTATATATCTCTTTGCAGCTCGGTGACCTTGACTCAGCACAACGCAATGCTGAAGCTCAGAAAAGGAGTCCACCCGACTACGAGAAGGCGCAACAGAAGCTGCAGGCTGCAACAGCTTCAGTGTCTGCCATAGCAGAGAGCGTTGACGCAGACATGAGCGTGCTGGAGGCTCGACGCGACTCGACGCTGAAGAATGAGCTACTCACCGTCGTGGCGACTCAAGTACGTTGATCTGGTCCTCATAAGACCAAGACGAAGAAGAGAACTAACTGGTCTGCTTGTTTTAACTCGCAGATCTTCATCCATTCGCGCGCAACCGAACATCTCCATCAACTGGTTCCGCTTCTTCCTGGTGTGGCCAAGCCGCTCGTGCTGCTACTCGCCGAGTCTGCCCGTCGTCGCAGGCCTGTGAACCCTGCGACGTCGGATGTGATGGGTGTGATCTCATACGCTGGAGAATTATCCCGCGGCACGTTGGATCGACCTGTCCGCAGCCACAGAGACTCGCTCACGGACGTCGCTGCTGTGCATCCGATCTCAATTGCTCCGTTCAAGGTACTGTATGTACTGTACAGTCTGTAAGCTCTGAAGCTTTTGCTCTTGTTCTTTTCATACTAATTCTGTCGCTGTAGGAGATGCATTTTGCTGAGAAATTGGCAGCGAGTACATACAACCGCCGACAACAGTAAAGAGACCACTTCAACATTAGGATATGGCTACAGTCATTTTCCTGTGCTGGTGGTCCAGACATTTTCCATAGTGAGCTGCAGTATCGCTTGTCCGGACTAAAGTGTCCTCTTCCCTTACTAACCATAATACATTTGATTTTATCCAATCAAATCAACTGTCTAAATTGTCCCCTCATTCCGGCGGATTGTGCGGCGCAGACGCCACCTTGAGACTCGAACGATGCAGCCCGTGACCCGCTGTGTGCGCCTGCTGGGCGCCCGAGGCTTCGCCAGCCACGCCAAGGCCCATGTGCACATGCCTGAGACTGCGATGCTTACCAACAATGTGCGTATCGTTGCATTTCTATAGGAAATAATTGTTTTCTTAATTCTCGTCTTGTCCAGGCCACGCACAAGTTTGAGCGCAAGGGCTGGGAGTACTCGGCTTACATGGGTATGCTGGGCGGCCCCATTGTGCTGTACCTGGGACTGACCAACGCTCCCGAGACAGACTCAGAGGTCTTCGCCAGGTAGGGAATGTTTCATTTGGTCTCAACTGATGAAAATTGTTGTTAAATCAATACTGTTTGTTTCACGTAGGGAGGAGGCGCTGGCTAAGCGCGCAGGTACGGAGTTCCTTGTGAGACGCCCAAGTGGACCTTTGGGCAAGCGCTTTCCCTTCAAGGCCAGCGAGATCGGCGAGCCGCCGGTGCTGGATGAGGAGGAGTAAAAAAAACTTACCCTGGTGCTTTCTTGTCCTCGGACTGTAGCAAACTAATGCCAATGACGTACTGCCGCAAGATAACAAGGAGTCTGGGGAAACTAAAGTTGCAGAAAACGCCAACAAATGAGCAGGTTTTACTCTTTATCTAGTTGACTTTCGAGTGGTATACAGCCAAGGCCATCTAGTACTGCTTCAGGAACGCTTTAATCTCGTCTGTCGTGCCGCAGTTCGTGGTTAAAACATCTTTCGTACCGGACTGCTGTCGGATAAGTCCTCCAAGAACACCGCCGACGCCCAGTTCCAGGAAGTGATCAACGTTCTGGTCCAGGCAGTAGTCAACACTATCGCTCCAGCGTACGGCGTGTACCACTTGCTTCTCCAATGTCTGTGCGATTTCCTCGGGCGTCTTGGACGTCGCTTGGGCCTCCACGTTCCAAATAACAGGCACCTTAGGTTCGTGTAGCTTCCCGTCACGTAGTAACTCGTCCAGGTGCTCATGCAGCTCCAGCTTGGCAGGTTCCATCAGAGAGCAGTGGAATGGTGCACTCACGTCCAAAAGCACCGCACGCCGAGCCTTCTTAGTGGCTTTCGCTTGAGCAATAGCTGCTTCCACAGCCTGCGCGTCACCGCTGATTACCGTCTGCTTGCTTGAGTTGTAGTTGGCCACTTGACATACTTTGCCTGTGCTCGCAGCAGCTTCTTGGCACAAAGACTCAGCGTCTTCGGGTTTAACAGGCATGAGTGCAGCCATCGCTCCAACACCAGGAGCTACCGCTCGCTGCATGGCCAAGCCACGGCGATGTACGAGACGTGCAGCGTCTGCGAACTCGATAGCCTCAGCAGCTACCAAAGCCGAATACTCGCCCAGCGAGTGGCCCAAGGCGAAGTGCACAGGTGGTAGCTCTGTTTCATGCTGTAAAACTCTCAGTACGGCCATTGACATCGACAGCAGCGCCGGTTGAGCCACGTGCGTGGGCGTAAGCTCTTCAGCTGGACCTTCCGTCATCCGACGCTGCAGACTGAGCCCTGTGGCCTCACTAGCCTCTTCCAGCACGTCGCCCACGATACGCGGCCAATCCGCAAGCAAGTCCTTGCCCATGCCCACGCGCTGACTGCCCTGGCCTGGAAACACGAGTGCAAGCCGACGCAGCGCCATGTTGAGGTCCGGCGATTGATTTGTGGCGGTACCTTTTCGTGTACGAGACGGTCTCCGATCTATGCTGGGGACTTCTTGTTGATTTACCTCACTCGCTACTGCTATGGATGAATAATGTTTGTGCTCCTTTGTCAAAGGGATTGGACCTTCGTTCTACCGGCGACCCCCACGGTTGTTGTTATCATTATCATTGCGGTCACGTCGACGGTTGCCATTGCCACCTCCGTTGCGTCCACCACGGTCCTGACGTCCACGTCTGTTAAAGTGAAAGAGATGTTAGAACTTGATCCTCCACCACAGCATCGCAAAAGCACTTACGCTTGGTCACGTTGCTGCTGGCTGTTGCCCTTGTTGCCATCGCCATTGCCACCCTTATTCTTCCGTTTGCGCTTTTCCTCATGTCCATTGCCCCCATCACGACGTCGTTTTCCTTCTGGTGCGTTACCAGTAGGCGCCTCGCCCTCATTCGTTGACTCACGCTCACGCTTCCGGGACGAAGACACCAGCGACACAATCTTCCGGGCGCCTCCAGTTGGCGTTCCAGATCCCGTCGGCGAAGATCTTCCAGTTGGTGCTGTCGTCGGAGAAGGAAGGGGAGGCCGCATGCGCTCACGCCCCGAGGGTCTGTTGCTATTGCGCTCTCCAGATTGCTGCTGCTCCTTTGCCTTTGCCTCCTTTTCAGCTGTAAGTTGACGACGTAATGCTGCTTCCGATTGCTCTGCAGGTCGTGCTCTCTTGCGGTTACCTTCCGGGGCGGGAGATTCAGATTCGCGCTCTAATCTCATTCCTCGGTTCGGTTTACTCGACTCGAAGTCTCGGTCTGGCGTCGGTGAGGTCCCAGAATCTTTAGTGGCGTCTTCATTCCGTGCTGGGCTTAGCCTTGACGGTTCTGGTTTTCTTGAGTTGGTTGCTTCGATGTCTTCACGGCCGTGGATCGAGCCGCGGTTTCGCGGGTTGCGTTCATGACGTTCATGGCTACGACTGCGGCTGCTTTGGTGTGTACTTCCTTCGCGTTCGCCACGTCCTCTACGATCTCCTTCACCTCTTCCACCGCGGTTAGCTTGACCCCGTTCGCGCCCGCGTTCACGTTCACGAGAGGAGCGACGGTTATCATTGTTATTACCACGATCATCGGCACGATCTCCTGATCGACTGCGGCGTGGAGCTGGAGATCTGTCATGTTTGCGAGACGCAGACCCGCTGCGTTCGCGTGAATCATTCACTCGGTTGTTAATGGAGTTACCGCGTCCACCCGGGATAGGGGAATTATCATGTTCACGGTTGTCTCGACGACCGCGCCGTTCTTCGCTTTTACGGGGCTCAACCGAGCTGTCGCGACGATCTTCAAGTTCCTCACGGTCTCCACGATCGCGACGGTCATGAGGAGGGTCGGCCGAGCCACCCCGTCCTCCACGGTTATTCCGATTCCGGTCTCCACGACTTCGTTCTGTGTCTCGCGGCTTCCTCGCTGGATTACTGTCGTTGTTGGAGTTGCTGTTTTTTCCCATCACAATCTCCCCACTTTCCAGTTCTTGACTTTCCACACGGCTCAGCGCTGGCTTTGTGGAGCTTTCACTCCTGTTTTGGCTGCGCTTGTCGTCATCCTTCTCTTCTTCATCCACAGGGTCCGTCGCATTTTTCTCGCTGTTGGGCTTCGCTGTAGTAGAAGATTTTAGTGGGGCGTTGCGGGTGCGCAGTAACTTGTCGTCGATAAGTGACGCCTTACGCTTCGTCAGTAAAGCAAAGTATCGCTTGGCCATGATCTTGATATCCTCACGATCTTCGTTCGTCAGCTTTTCCACAATCCCCAGAATCAATTCAGCCGTTCCACGGCCTGCCGGGAACACGTCGATGAGCTTCGTAAGGACCACAAGCGTGTTGCGGATGGGCATGTACTCGCCACTCGAAAGCGCAGTTGTATACACGAGTTCTAGTTGTTTGTGCCAGCCACCGTACGCTTGTTTGAACTGGCGGTGAGCAAGACGCTTCTTGTCATCATTCAGATCCAAGCTCATGCCTATCTTGCCGTGAATCGCTTCTTCATCATACGTTGCACCGTTTTGATACCAGCGCAAAATAAGACCCAGCGTCTCCTTCATGAAAATACCGAAGTTGCTCGCCTCACGCTCCGTAGCGCACAAAACAATCGCGGAGATCTTGAGGTTCACCTTATGGATGTACTGTAGAGTATTCAGCTGCGGCGTAGCAAACGAGTGAAGACGCTCCATAAACTTGGCAGTAAACAGCGCGTCTTCAGGCGAGATGAGAGCCCGTGGGATCACACACTTCTGCAGTAGCTCATCGATCGCAGTCTTGCGGTTGTTCGGTTCGTCCTTGAAGAACTTCCCTTTCATCTTCTCCAGCCGCTCGTACACCCGCTTGCGGTGTGCCACCTGGTCCTTCTGCTCCGTGGTCAGTACGTCAATCATCTGAGTTGTTTTTTCCTTCAGCTTCTTCCGCTCGCTTGCACTCAGCGACGCGTTAGCACCAGAAGAGACGGAGTTACGTAGGCGCAGAATCTCGGATTCATACTGTTGGAACGGGATGTGGATATCGTACAGCTTCAAGCCCCAGAATGTTGCGTACAGTTCCGGTGTTAATCCAGCAAAAGGGTCCTCCGGCTTGCTGTCAGGTCCTTTGTTAATTCGCAGGGCGTAATTGATGTCGTTAAGGAAGTCGGCGTTGTACATGTACCAACATTTTTCATCATTAGATGAGCCGTTGGCTGTCGATCCGTTGGATGCCGCTCCGTTGCTCGCTGTGTTCGAACCGCCAGTGGCGTGCACACCCCGTGGGGCAGTCTGAAGTACTGGGTCGTCACTGCGCATTGCCGGACGACACAGTGACATGGCTAGCTCCGGTTGTACGTTATAGTCGCGGACAAGCGTCGTGATAGATGGCAGCATCTTTCGGTATACCAATGGGTCTACCACTCCACTGAGGAACTGCAGCAGCTGGCTGAGTGTGAGCTGACACGTATCGAAGACACGTCCAAGCAGCTTCAGATGGGGAAGCTCTCTGTCTTCGTGATATTCAATGCGACTGCGCATCTGACAGATCAAAATACACAATGGCAACGCCAGATTTCTCTTGATCAAAGCATCGCGCAGTTTTGGAATGGCTCGACGGTTCTGGAACTTTGGATCTGCTGGCTCATACCAGAGGTGTGGGCCACCAGCCTGGGCTTCCAGTTGGCTCACCGAAATGTCCTCCAAGCTCAAGCATGAACCCATCTTAGTCAGCAGTTCGCTAAGCACAACGAGGTCAACAGATGCCCAGTTCTGGAGACGCTGGATGAGATACTGCATGAGACCTGCTAGCTCCACGGTGGGATACTTGCGGTAGAAGCTGCCCGAGAAATTCGCAAGCGATGTCAACCAAAGGGAGACATGCGTGCCATCTGATTTCATTGACTTTTGCGGCCTTGATAGTTCACTCACGAGAACAAATGATAGCACATCCATTCCCAACGGCGTAACGAACTTGAAGGAATCCACCACGGGCTGGATCAGGTTATCATACGACTGGATCTGTCGTAGCATGGTGCGGAATACAATCAACGGGTTTGAATGCGCCACGTGAGTCAAACTGCGAGCTGACAGCTTCGCTCGATCTGCTGTAAGCCGTCGCATGACGCCACGCGTACTCTGCACCACCTCTGCTTCCTTTAGGCGCAGTTCCGGGTATTTATCGTATGCCTCGAACCAGTGTAGGTACATTCGATAGCGCTCATCGCACGGCAAGCCCTTGACCAAATCCCACACTAAAAACGACGTACTTGGGTTGCATTCCTGGAGAGACATCGCTGGAAGAAACGCGTTCGCCAGCAGCGACTTGACCTTGTCCAGGATCGAAGTATCCTTAGAGTCTGCAGAATCGGTGGCTTTCTTGGTGTAATCATCGACTAATTTGCCGACAATTCGAAGCAATTTAACGAACAGGAACTGGTCATGGTACAGTTGGGGCCCGATCATGTCCACTATTGGGAAAACTTCAGACACACAGTCCGCTAGTGTGACCACACGACGGATGTAGTGGTTGCTCGTACTTGTTTGGGGTGATGTCGTCTTCGTGAGAGCTGTCGATGCACTGTTCTTTGCATTGACCAGCTGAAGGCCGCGCGATGACAGCGACGCATACACATCTTCAACCATTGCATTCACGACAGCACAAAGCTCCGTTGTTAGAGGTGTAAATGCGAGAGGGTTCACGCCCTTCTTCTGGAACCACGCGATCATCTCAAAAGCTCGTTCTCGTGCGCCAATCTCCAAAAGACCAATAATCAATCCGTACACCTGGTTGTGCTCTGCGTCCTTCTTGCGCTTCTCGGCGGCAGCTGCTGCTGCATCCTCGCTCTCCGCCTTGTCGGAATCCTTCTTAGCAGCGAGGCTAATTTGGCCAAACGATCCTGCCTTCTTGATCAGTTCCTTTTCATGCTCCGCAGATGCCTTGACAATTTCTTGGCGAGACGGGGCCAAGTGGGGTAGGAGAGCATCAAGCTCCAGAAGGCCCTTATTCAGCAAAGTGGCAGCTAGCCTATAGAGTGATCGAGGCGTCGTGAGGTCTTCTACAGCAGGCGGATCCCGTTTGTAGAACTGGAACTTAAATCCCATGATATGAGGCAAACTTTCCCGCTTGAAAATGCTCAGAAGATCCGCAAAACAGTTATTTCTCGGGTGCATCTCGTAGGCATCCAGTACCAAGTCCAACACTCGGTTGGCGTCCAGATCAAAGAAGCCAATGAGTGCTATCAAGTCTGTCCTCGTGGCTTCCAGTTGGCTCTTGGTTACACCTGTATGCAGCAGACATAGTACTTTGGAAAAGCCCTCGGTCTCTTCCCGCAGCAGATTGTACTTGGTCTGTGTGTACAGTGTCTTCGTATTGATACGGATCATCTTCTTCGCCAGAAGTTGTGGCTCCTGCACCAGCTCCGCATCATGTAGCAGATCAAACTCCAGCGACCCCTTGAGGTGCACAAGTGACAGGAGTTTCTCGTCTGCAATGGCCTTCACAAGAGCAGAAAGGTTGCGCCACTCTCGTGACGTGTGGCGTTCATGGCCTCGTTCATTCGCCTCCACCTCATTGGCTGTGACCCAGAGCAGATCTGTTAACAGGTCGCAGACCTTGGGGTATTTAGTCAGCTCTATTTCCTTCAGGAGCCCCAGAACCTCCTGCTTGGTCAGTTTAGCATGTAGAACGACCCACACCAGCTCGTACAGCAGACGCGATAGGTCTACAGCAACAAGCATTAGTGTTAAAATGTAATAACAAGTAAAAGAAACCGTTAAAACCCACCCGAGTCTGCTTCCTGGGTGTTAAAATCACTAATAGCGCGCGTTAAGTGCGTCCGGCTGCAGAGGAGAAAGCGTCAGTTGTGCGGCGAATTAGAGGCTGAAGCCGCGCTACGTACACGTCGGAGCGGCCGTTGTCCGACCAGTGGTGCAGCGCCCGCTCGCTGATGAGTGTGAGGCCCTTGCGCCCGTGCTCCATCTCTCGATCTTGCAGGCTCGTACGCGCCAGTATTTTTCATACTGAAGGCCTCAATTCTAAAGGGGGACGTTTGATTGGTGTGGGCCACATCAGATATAGTTGACAAGAATAAAATATACTGATGTGTCGGAATGATGGTCTCTAAACAGCTTCTGCTATTGTAGCTCCTCAAACGTAGAGCAGATACTGCGAGCAGAAGAAGATGGTGAACTGCCGAGAGATGAAGGCGAAGACGTGCAGGAGCAGCACGCAGGCGTAGATGGCTACAATTGCAACGACCGTCATCACGTCCAGTTCGTGCGGGGCGCTCAGTGAGTGGCCATTAATGGGGTTCGCTTCAGGCTCGGACTCGCCACCAAGCTGCATCGTCATGGCGAAAATGTTCTGCAGAGACCAGACGAACATGAGCGCTGCAATCGCTCCAGGGACACCTGTAGCCACTACTTTCACTCCACCGAAGTAGAGCTGTGCGTAGATGCCGTAGAGTCCCTCCTCCTGCTGCATGCGGACGGACGGACCGTAGACTGTAACACGCTCCCCTGGAGGCGACACAAAGTTGAACAACGCACAGTCCAATTGCAGCAGACCACGTAACACTCGAGTCTCCGTGCGACGGAATCTATTGACGCAGGCAGTGACAAGACACAACAGCAGCTTGGTAACGTACAGCACAACGACGACCAGGAGTGCGACCACCGAGAAGACGAAGTTCGCAGCGTGGAACAACAGCGTCTTGTACGTCATGAGCTGGAACGGCGCGGATAGTAGAAGCCACACGAAGAGGCACTCCTCGGAGCACGTATTGCAGACTCGCTCGCACATATCGAGGCCACGTTTGTTTCGTGCCATCTCGAACTCGGACTCGACCTCGATCACTGACACCTCGAAGGTGCCATACTCGTCGCTCACAACGGACCTCAGGTCGCGCATGTCGCTGGAGAACTCGATGAGCCCCGGCCCTGAAGCTTCCTGATCGGCCAGCGCAGCCATTCTCTTTGCTTACTTAAGGATGTGGCTATGACCAGCCCCAAGACGTCAGTGCTGAGACCCTTCAAGCAGACCGAGCTGCCTCTCTCCCTCTGCCCTCACCAGGTGGTGCGCGAGTCGTGGTCGACGATATCAGTGGCATGGCACACTGGGGTCGACCGACTGCGCCATGTGAGACTTTCCCTATGGTGCGCTGGACACGAACACGTACGCGGCTCTAATGAAAGGGAAATGTCTCATATTGAAACAGTACTACCAACATGTTTTGTTTTTGACGTTGGAAATTGCGGCTTTAAGTAAAGGTTGAAGACATTCTGGTTTTCAGCGAATGGACAGCAGTCTTTATTTTAACCAATTACAGAACGGATACTTAACAAAACCTGCATTCACAAGACACGACGATGAGCGCTAACGAGAATTACGACGACGTGTGGGCCAAGTACTTCGACTCGAAGGAGGACCTGTTGCTCCCCAATGGAGACGTCAGTAGCAGCACTTCACCTTCCTGTAGTATTTTTAGCGTGTCTTAACGACTGTTCTCTCTGCTTGAAGACTTTCCGCGTGTATCGAGCTGGTTCTCAGGGCCCGCACGTGGTGCTGCTACATGGCGGAGGCTACACGTCCATGACCTGGTGTCTTGCGGCGGTAATTAACCGAGTAAAATGCAGGATTTGTTGTCCATGCGCTCACTTGTTGTTGCTGTTCTGTGTAGGCGATGCTGAAGGAAACGTGTACAGTGCACGCTTTTGACCTGCGTGGCCACGGCCAGACTCACACGAGTCACGACGACGATTTGGCCATTGACACACTCGTTCAAGACACGCTGCAGATTCTAGACCGCGTGGTCCCACCCATGGCTCCAAAGACTGACGGAGCTCCTGACTCAGAGAATCCCCAGACCATCATTGTCGGCCACAGGTACGTGCTTCATTATTGCAGTAGATTTGAACGAAGAGTTGATCTCACACCTACTACATTACTGTCCAGTCTGGGCGGTGCACTTGCAGTTCGTGTTGCTGCTACTGAAAAAGTGCCGTCTCTAGTGGGTGTGATGGTGATTGATGTGGTAGAAGGCACAGCCTTGGCATCGCTGAAGCACATGGGTGCCATCCTTGACAGGCGTCCGTCTCGCTTCCGTTCCTACAAAGATGCGATCCACTGGGCGGTGCACAGCGGCACTGTCCACAATCAAGAGGCAGTAGAAGTTTCAATTCCTTCGCAGTTAAAACAGCTTGAGGATGGCTCTCTGGTGTGGAAGACGGATCTGGCTAGCAGTTCAAAGTACTGGCATGGTAAGCCCCCACTCTCGTATGCTCCTCGTGGTCTCATATTAAAGCATGCTCTCCATTGTAGATTGGTTCGTTGGTCTCTCGAAACAGTTTTTGTCGCTAAAGGAAGCCAAAGTATTGGTCTTGGCAGGATCAGACCGTCTAGACACTGAGCTCATGCGAGGCCAAATGATGGGCAAATTTGAGATGAGACTCATGTATTCATCGGGTCACGCGATTCAGGAAGATTGTCCGCACGAGGTGGTTAATGCAATCTCCGAGTTCTCTAGCCGCTGTGCGCGTGGCATTAGCGGCAACATCTTTGGCCCCAACGGTGTACCCCAGCAGTCCAGTAAAGACACGCTCTTGGCGGAGCGCCTCGCGAAAGCACGTGCGATGATCCCGAAGGAGGAGGTTCACCACACTGTCCATCCGAATAAGCTCCCGCCTCAGTAAATGCTTGCAGATACATTGCTGTGTAATTGTTGCCTCGTCGAGGCTTACAAGTATGGTAGGCAGGTAGCCAATTGGCCTCTAATTCTAAACGCATAATACGTTGAATGTTTGCACAGACCTCGCAACAAAGTGTCGTCCTCCCGAATGCATCACCTGCGAACTCTTGGTGTCGATGGCAATTTCGTGCGCCAGACCATCCGTTGTGGATCGCCGCTCCTTTTTAGCAGCCACAGGCTTGATGGCAAAGCGACTGTCACCGTAGACAAACACGGAGCCCACGACGAGGAAGACGCCGAAGTAGAAAGAGAAGGTTGCTGTCTGGTCGAACATGTAGTTGGAGATGATGCAGGAGAAGATGAGCGAGAAGGACGTGCCGAAGTTCTTGACGATGTTGTCCGAGTAGCGCACGACAGCAGCGATCGTGAGTCCGCCGACAGCCTGCAGGAAGATGACTGCGAAGACAGACGGGTGGAAACCGTGGAAGAATCCGTTCGTCCACACCTCTCCGAAGTTGCGCACCAGGTCAAATAACGTGACGCCCACAGAGATGGCGGATAGCTGCAGGTTTCGCGTCCACAGTGGGTCCAGAGTCTGTTGGGTCTGCACAGCCTTGTGCGACTTCATGACGCGCTCGAAGTACGCTGCAGCAAGACCGGAGTTGATGGCCAGTCCAACCATAATGCAGATGCCGATGAATCTCTTGCTGCTCACCGCTTCGTCAGTGTGTTGCGATGCACTCGGTAGTCGCGAGTAGGAACAGATGGCAACGCCAGCCATCAGCGCCACCATGGCACACCACTGCACGATACTGAAGCGGCGATGCAGCAAGACGATCATAAACATGGCTGTGGTAATGATCTTGAGTTGGTACACGATCTGGTACGTGGCCACGTCCACGTAGTCATAGGCGACAAGGGCGAACATGTTCTGTAGAGCGTAGAGGAAAGCGAGTACCGCCATCTTCGTGAGCCCTTTCCTGTCTGCAAACACTTCAACCTGCAGTGTTTGAATGGACGCAGGGACGTCGCCGCGTTTGGTCTTGAGCAGCATCAGGTAGCACAGCAAGAACTTGAGCATCTCCACAAGTAGAACGACGGAACTGGGACGGTACTTTGGTCCGGCGGTGGCGCGCGAGTACTTGGACACAATGGAAAGCGCCGTGTTCTGCAGCACAAGCATGACGAAGCTCACGTGTTTGAGCGAGATCCCCATGGTGAAGGAGGCGCTGGGGCTCGAAGGGAAGGACGAACAGTGAGCGTCAGGCTGCGGGTGATACGTCCACCGTTTCGGCCGTTTCGTCGTCTGACTACTGGAGTTAGTCGGTTCAGAATAAAATGTGCTGTATCAATACAAAGACCTTTCCAACTGCACAAGATATATCGAAACGCAATTAAATGAATTGACCAATCATCGCGTGTTTGTAACTCGTACTTAAGTGGACGGATCCATGGAATTGAAGTGCTGCATACGCTTGGAAGAAGCATCATGGCGTCTGGGTTTGGTGAGGTCGGTGGGCTTGGTTGTGTGTGGTAATGAAGGTAAATAAGTACGAACTGGTAACTTGGTATGTGTATGCTTACATGATGCAGCTGGTGCTGGTGGTGGGGGACAGCCACATCCCGAATCGTGCGTCGGAGATCCCGGAGAAGTTCCAGAAGATGCTGGTACTTCTACAGTTGATATGGTCTGTCAACTGCCTAGTTCTCACAATGTTGTCATTGTTTCTAGGTTCCAAACAAGATGCAGCACGTTCTCTGTACTGGCAACTTGGTGACGAAGGAGCAGTTTGACGAGCTGCGCGACTTGGCGCCCAATGTCCACGTTGTGGCCGGAGACTGCGACCAGGTGAGCGCTTTCGTGCTGCACAGAGTGTGGAGCAGCATTCATACTAGTACGTTTTTTCGTTAACCATTTTGCAGGAGGGGGTGTACCCCGAGACGAAGATTGTCACCATTGGTCAGTTCCGAATTGGACTCTGTCACGGACACCAGATCATCCCGTGGGGAGATCAGCACAGCCTTGCAACGCTGCAGAGAAAGATGAACGTTGATATCCTAGTCACAGGCCACACCCACGTGTAGGTCGATTAAATATCCGCTGAGGTGTTTACACTCATGTTGCTCTGTTCCTTCCTGCAGATCACACATTCGAACTGAGCAAGGCAAGTGGTTTGTAAATCCAGGCTCCATCACAGGCGCGTTCAGCAGTTGTGCCAGTGACGTCACTCCGAGCTTCGTGCTCATGGCATTGCAGGGACCCAAGGTCGTCGCCTTCCTTTATGAGCTTAAGGGCGACAATGTCGTGGTGTCCAAGAGTGAGTTCACTAAAGAAACGTAATCTGTAAGCTTCAGTGGGGAATCCTTGTCTTGTTTTACTTCGAGCGGTGTGTACTGTTGCTATTTCTCCGTTCTTAGTGGGGGCCGTCGTGCTGCAAAAAGACCAGGGAGGCGCTTCCTGGTGTAAATCCTGAGTTGTTGTGCTACTTACATCTTCAGACTGCAGCTATGACTGGTTGAGCTCTGCTTCGAGATCCTCAAAGAACACGGCAAGATCTAAGATCACAGGGTTTGTCACTCGGGGTAGCACGTTCACCTTGTAAGCCTCGTATCGCCGCCACATCTCAAACCCACGCAGTGTGTGCTCCATCTCCTTCAGCAAATGTTTGCGCATGGCAGCGTCTTTGCTGCTATTACTGTTCAGGTTGCTGTTCGGGTCGATTGGCGGAGTGAGGCCATTCTCTCGAGACTCAGGTGAACGCCCTGGAGTAAACAGTTCCGAGTAGAACGACTGCAACTTGCGGTGCTGCAACCGGTAGACTGTTAGGTGTACGACTGACGCCATCTTGCACCCTAATGCAGCTAGCCGCATGCTACCTGCATTCTGGAACGCGCGAATGGTGCTCTCGATTAGTGAGGTTGTTTGAGAAAGCGTCGTCACGCAGTTGTCACCGTATGAGTGTGCATGCTGGACATCGTTCTGCTCCTGGTACGCCACCTTCACCTCCTGCAACTTAAGTGCATACTCGAAGAACTTGGCACCGGACCGTAAGTAATATTTCCCCTGCGTGATCTGTACTCCTGCACCACGTTCAGTTGAGCCTCGGCGATTTCCTTCATGCTTCAGTTTCCGTGCTTCATCCATAAGCTTTGCAGACTCATCTCGCAGCTTTTGTACATCACTTCCAGGTGTAAATGTGACCGTGAAGAAACCAGCAGGTGCCGCTGGTACTGCAACTGGCGAAGGCTCTTTCTTCACAACTTCTGGTTGTTTCTTCACCTCTTCGGTCTTCACCTCTTTCTTCACAGGCTCCTCTTCCACCTGTGGTGTTTCTCCACTCAATTTCTTTTTACACACTTCACACAACGCTGGTGCACTTGGGGCATCTGGGGCAGAAGACACCTTCGGTGGTGTGAGATTATTCGCGGAGCCATTCGACGACAAGGTGGCCGACTTGCTAGTACTGGCATCGTTGGAGCTCGACGTAGAATTCTTGCGTTTGCTGCTGCTTTTGTTTGACTTGCTGCTGGACTTACTGTGCTTGCTTGACTTGCTAGACTTGCTGGATTTACTGGACTTTTTTGACTTACTTTTGCTTGGCGTCGATTCCGTTGGCTGCTCACTCCGTGATTCACTCGCCTCCACAGAAGGAGGTTCCTTCCACGTCACTCGCTCTACATCTCCTGTAGCAAGCCTCCGTCGGAACTCCTCATGTCGTGGAGATGATTCATCTGTAAACGCATCTACTGGCGCCTCGCTGCTTCCTGTGTGCCGTACGCTGAGCAAACAGTCTCGTACATATGTCGACATTTGCTTGTAGTACTCCGAGTCCGGACGATGTCGTTTCCGCGCACGAACTGCTTTGATCGGGTAGGAAGGGCTACTGATTTTACGCCCTTGTGTCGTCTGGGGGGCTTCAATGTGCACTGTAGGGGTAGCAGCCTTCTCAACCTCCATCGCGGTCGCGCCACGCTCCTCTTCATCGTCGCTATCCGCCACGGACAGTAAGCTCTCGTCGTCCGAGTCATCAGCATCAGACGCTGGTCCGCCTTCAATAGGCAACACTTTACCGCGCGAAATCGGCGGGTACCGAAGCTGCTTGCCTCTTCCCACACTAGCAGGCATCACCTCCACCGCGACAGGAGTGGCGTCTTGACTAGTTTTCAGATCTTCCTCTTCCTGCTCATCATCCGATGACAACGGTGTGGACGATCCCACGTCAGAAGAAGCTGCTGAGTCACCCGAGTCGGACGCGGCGCCGTCACCGCCAGTAGTTCGGCCGTGCAGAGCGGCCTCTTTACTTGAGATGGCGCGACTGGGCGCGTTCTTCTTGGAAGACACAAACTTCCGCTTAGCCATCTAAAGGCACAATAGCATTAGGTATAAACAGAGCAACGCCATAACCTCCATCCCAGGACTTTCGAACACTAGCACGCACCTTTTTTTCCTAGCTACGTTAACGGCCTGACGCGTCTATTTCGGGTATGGAGCGGCTTGGACCAGCGTTCACTGCAGTTCTGGGCCCACAGCGCGTCTCGAGTAGCTCTAGTGACGTCAGGACCGGCCGGGAGCGAGGGGGAACTGGCTGGCGAGGGAGCGGAGACTCTCGCCACGGCCCTCTTTTTCAGTTTTCCTAGGGTTTTTTAGCCCTGTAAAGACACAAAAAGGCGCTGGACACAGAGAGAACGCGGCGCTCGTGGCGCTGGGGGTGATGCCGACCCTGCTGCCGCCTGCCTTGGGCTTGTTAGGGAGTTCCTACTGCCGCGCGATGTCAGCAACAAGGAGTGGGTAAAACGCAAAAGCCCCCCAAGCAGGAGCAAAAACAGCGATGTGGTGCACGTCATAGCGAATTGCACAGGGTATGTGCGCCACATTGATGTTCTTATGGGGTAGTCAACACAATATTAGTGTATAGTACATATTTGATGTGGTATACAAAAAAGTATTTTCTTGTGGCGTCGGTTTATAAATTGTAATGAAGCTTTTGACAGTCATAGGTCGAATTGCTGCCTAACCACCGAGTCAAAGCCAATGGACATCGTCACCACCTCCAATTTCCACGCCACGCTGCTGCCAGGTCTAGTGAGCGTCGTGTTCGTACCGGCCGAGCATATCCGCCATGGCAGCTGGCCGCTGCTCAAGTGCGTGAGATGCTGTGAATGTGCGGAGGCGAGCAGAGCAGGTCGACTTACGGGTCTCCAACTGACGGTTTCTTGCTTAGTTTGCTGTTGTACAGCGGCTGCAGTTTCGACGATAACGAGGGCGGGTGTGTGCGCGCCGAGAGCCACGTCTGTCGCTCTATGCAGACTGAGATCTTCTCCATTGTGTCGGACAAGGAAGGCGCGACTCTCTTCATGGACCCGAGTGGAGTCGACATGTTCAAGCGTGCTGTACGTCGATTCAAATGTTGTGTTATTATTGAAATGATCAATCAGACGCTAATGTTGATTGGTGTTTTACTGTTGCAGGGCATGGAAGACTTGATCACCGTTGCGCCACAGTCGTGGCGAGCAATTCAGGTGCGAATTTTGTTTGTGGAGGCCTGGAGTTCAGCCTATAAATTGATCGTTATCTGTTGTTACTCTGAGTAGATCCACTTGGGCCCAATGGTGGCCGAATTTCCAGGCGTGGTGAGTTTCCTGTCCAAGCTGCTGGCTGACGAACACATCAGTATCCTCAATATGAGCACGTACGACACAGACGTTATCTTTGTCCAAGAGATGCACTTGGAGAATGCCATCGCGTGTCTTCAGTCAAAGTTATCAAGAGGGTTACACGGCTTGAAGGAGGTGCGAAACTTGATTGTGTGACGATTGAATGGTAGTTGCTTGACAGATACTCAAATGTTTGTGCTTTTACCATAGGCCAAGGATGCTGAAAACGCTCTATCTGACCGCGAGTCACTGTCACTGACGGACGCTGGTGAAGAAGTTGGTGCCCTTGCTAGCGCTTCACATGTAGGTGACGGGCAATACCTCACAGGTACGAGATGGAACACTCTTTTATCGTTATATGACTTGACTAACTTTTCTGCAGTGTATCCAGAGTCGCTTGTTCTCGTGAGACTTCAGAAGGACGCTCTTCGCGCCAGTGCGTACGGACTCACTCAACTCGTACTGTTGTCGACGGGATCCACGTCAAGCGAAGGTGACAGTGAACTGTTGGATCAAACGGGTGAAATGTCCTTTTGGTGTTGCTGCGAGACGGCTGAGGAGGTGAGCCTCATCATGGACGAGCGATGTTTACCATCGTTCGAGGAGAATTCACTAATTGTGTCACCCGATCGATGGCGCGCCATTAAGCTTAGTGGACGTGCGTACGGTTTCGACGAGACTGGTGTGGTGGCAGCGATGTCTGGCTGCACTACGGACACTCAAGTTCTCAACGTGAGTTGTTTTGGCTCCAACGTCGCTTTCGTTTTGGACGACATGCTGGACGACGCTATTGAGACGTTGTGCTCATCACTGGACATCTCTCGGGTGGAGAGATAAAGATCGAGATTCATTGAGCTTATTCAAGAAATAACCATTTGCACGTGGCAGTGTTGAGTGGTAGTAGGACTTCATATCAAGGGATTGTAGCTTATACTTTAGTAGCAGTTGATGGAGTTCGCCACCTGCAGTTTTGGGAAGGACCCGCTGGGTGTATGAAAAGAAAACATCCGAGAAATCACACTTTGTTCAACAAGTACGTGTCAACAAGTCGTCAGCAACGATCAAACGCGGGGGCTTGGTGAGTCCGTCACGCGAGTATCATTTTACACAGCCCGGTCCATCTGAAAGATATGGAACTCTCTAAAGCTCCACACCCTCCTGCTTCCGTTTTTCCGCGAGCAGCATTGTCCGTCTCTCCTTCAATGCGCCAAGCTCACTTCTGATGTCGTTCCTTCGGGCATTAATTTTACGTAGAGCGTCACCCTCAGGCTTTTGTGCCAGGCTTTTCGACACGGATGCTTGCTCCTCCTTCAGAGTCTTGATCTTCGCATCTACCTCACTCAATGCTGTCTCCATCTGTAGCACAACAATAACGATTAACACTCCAATCTACGGACTCAGTCAAAATGGGGATTGTACCTTCTTCTTGGACTTGAACTTCAGGTCAGCCTTCTTCTCTACCACTTGGTTAAATAGTGCCTTGCTCTCTTCTTCGACAACGAGACGGTGCTGGCGCACCGCTTCCAGTTTCGCGTGTAGCTGCCGCACCCTGTCCATTTCATTTTTGAGATCCTTCGCGACAGGATCTTGCGAGTCCACATTCGCCTGAGCTTTGTGTTGCTCCAACCGCTTCTTCGCATCCTCAACTGCTGCAGCAAGCTGCTTGTTGTCACGTTTGTAACGCATGCGCGCAGTTGCAAGAGCTTTAGCCTTCTCTTCAAGAGCTTGGTTTTGAGCTGCTGTTTCTGCGTTAAGAGCTCGTTGTTCTTCGTTCTATGCAATAACAAAACACAACCACGATGTAAGGTGAGCTTCTCATCTGTAAATATTATTTCACACTCGCAACTTACCGCCACCATATCTTTTTCAGTCTGTTAGGTTTCACATAGCAGCACAAAGGTATTAGGGGCCAGTGACTTCGAAAAAGTAATCTAAATAGCCATTCGGGAACGTACCGCTTCCTTGCGCAAAGCCTCCACTTTAACGCCATGCTCGGAAACACTTGTTTGGAGAGTCTCATTTTCCGCTTGAATCTTTTTGTACTGCGCCACAAGAGCGTCAAACTTCTTCTGTTGTAAAGTGAGTTCTCTCGTTTGTTTGTCGTGCTGAGCTCGAAGATCTTTCTCCAATGTTTTCGAGCGCATTGTAGCCTCTTTGATCTGCTCCTCAAGGTTAGCCGTTTTCTCGCGCATTAGCTCTTCCGTGGGTGCGTTTGTTACATCATGAGCGTTCACGAGCCACATGACATCCGTCAAACTGATGCTCTGGTAGTCCTTCGTGTTATCCTTCTTTCCGCGGTGCGCAAAGTTTACATTAACACGGAAACCTGTCTGAGTTTTCTGCGCCGTCCGCATGAACGGATCGTCATTATCATCCAGTACGTAATCGTTGCCTTGCCCATTGGTTGAATCAGCCCAGTTATTCGAGGTAGCAGACGAAGCGAGAGACTTTGTGCCACTTGAATCTGTCGGAGACTGTGGGGTATTTTCATCCGTAGGCTGACGATAGCGGATCCATCGACGACGACGCACCGCATCGGTCGGGTGACGAGACGCATGACTAAGGTCGTCTCCCAGCAAACGTACAATCTCCACGAAATCTGCAGCATAAGTCCACCCGTCGCGATCCACTGCTGTATAATTCTGATCAATCTCCCAGTCCGTCACCCACTCATGGCCGGAAGGAAGCTCGCCCTCCGGTTTCTCGTCCTCTCCTGCCCCAGGTGCTGCGTGGCGATCACTGAAGCGTTTTGGATCCATGGGCTGCAGTTTCCCTTCCAGCCGCTCGTTCTCAAATATCTCCACGATCACTTGGCCATCTCGATCAATGTCCTGGGAGCCCGATCCTCTGTTTTGAGAGCCTGGTTTCCCTCCAGGTCCTGCTGTAGTGCTTTGTAGAGATGTCTGTAGACTCCTGTTGGCCTGGTTAACAAGTGCCACCATACGGGAGACACCAAAGAAACCTCCTCCCGCTGCTTTACCGCTGTTGGGTGTGTCCAGGCCTGCAAAAGCAACAACAAAATAGCAACGAGTGAGAAAATAACGCTAAACCTGGAGGCTAATGGCTGCATGTAGCCCCCTACGCTTGGTATCTGCCTCTGTGGGCCAGTCCCATTGGGTCTGACCCGAGGCGAGGTGCAAATAGTAATCCCTCCCGGAATTCCGGCTGCTAACCAGTCGCCATCCCGGGGGCAGATCTCCACTACCAGAGGACGAAGAAGTACCTGCAGCTGCTGGGGCTCCGGCAGTGCCTGAACTAGCCGCGTGATTGGCCGCTGCCGTGGCCGCCGCGCTCTCCACGCTGCTGTTGCCCGGGAGGAGACTCCCGCCGCCGCTGATGCTGCTCATGGCCGAGGCGGCGGCCCCGAAGATGCTGGAGCTTGTGGTGGCGCCTCCATTGTTGTTGCTGTTGCCCCCGGCGGCGCCCAGACGCAGGCGCGAGATCATCCTGGCGGGGGAGACGACGGAGGAGCTATAAGGAGGGGAACTAAGCACTTCCTAATGAGGACTCAGATTTAGTATGGGCGTTTGTAAGAAAAGGAGTGATGGTCTCTGCTTCCTCCTGAAACCTAAACCTAGTACAAATGTGTCACACGTAATTGTAGCCATCTTTCTGATGGGTTGAAAGCAACCTTGTTGCATTCTCGGATGTATTCATATTATATAAGGAACGCTAATGTTGTAGCAGACGTCACCGATTCAAACGGCCACACAAGTGTCTGTCTAGTTTGTCGTTCATTTGCGTGTTTGGTTGTTGCTGTGGAGAGCTGACTTCATCTCCATCGCTTTCGCGTTGGCTCGTGCACTCTCCAGGTCTTCCGATTCGCCCGGAAGCATCGCGTACTGCGTTTTCTTCAATTGCAGCCCGCGCATTGATCTAGGTGCCATGGAAGATATCGAACCTCCGCTACTGGAGGCGATGGAGGACGTGTCTGTGTCATCGTCATCAATGTCGAGTTCTTGTTGTTTCAGCTTGGCTAACCGCTTCTTGTCGTTGCGATCAGTGGACCCGGTAGGAGATTTATGCCTATCGGAGCATTTCTTGGCCACATCAGCTGGTGGCCTCGCGTCGTGGTGCGCCAATGGGTGGTGATAGATGTACATGGAGATGATCAGAACCGTGAGTCCGCAGCCAAACTCGAGCGACGGCTTGAACGAGAAAAACAGCATTGAGAACAGCATCGTTAGCATCATCGCCATCGAATGGGAGTACACGCAGGCGATGTTGTCCAGGTACTTCAATATGAAGCCCATGCCGATGCCACCGATGCTGTTCACAGCTATCACAGCCAGAGTCCACTGGTTGTAGCCGTGGAAAAAACCTTTGGAGGAGATTTCTTCCCCTTCCACGAGCAGAACGCCAGCGACATTGAAGATAATACCGAACACGTACATCTGGATGTTCTGCCACAGGAACGGACAGCTCGACTTCCGCTTGAAAGCCCACTCAGTGAACACACTTGCACAGGACGATAAAGTGACACCTACTAGCACAAGTAGCACACCAATAACTAGGTCCTGCGCGCTTTTATCGTCTTCAGACTGCATCCCCATTCCACTGCCACTGCTACTGCCCTCTTTAGTCATGGCGTCTTCCATCTCTCGCACATGGGTCGACTCACTTGTAAGGACACCCACCACAAGCAACACAATGGCGATCTTGCGCAGCTCTGACAGAGGATGCTTGAGTACGAAGCGGAAGAGCACAGCTGTGACGACGATCTTGAGGTTCCAGAGCACGGAGAGAGTAGCAGCGTCCATAAAGCGCAGAATGACGTAGTTCAGGTTGTTGTCGATAGTGTACAGAAATGAAGGAACTGCGTAATAGAAGGCTTCAATAGGTACAAAGCGCGCAGGTGGCGGTGTCTCCGTAATAACGATGGCAGCGAGCATGACCGCCAGCTTCAGCACCTCGATGAGTAGAGTGACAGTCGTGCTACTGTACGGGATCTTGCCGTCCTGCTTGGACGCACTGATGCACAGGTTGCCCGAGCACATGAGCATCGCCACCACCAACATTCCGGCCAGCATCCGCACGAGCTTCATCTTGATGCCGAGGGGGGAGACAGCAGAGTGAATGTCCAAGTCTCTACGTGACGTCAGTTCCGAGTCCGTATTAAAATGATGTCCTTTTTATGACTCACATTTTAGCTCCGTTTTAACTGCAGTATCAGAACTGAGTACATCGCTTCAAGATCGCAAATGGAGGTCTATGGGGCGGGCGTGGCACGCATTCGTGCGGCCGTGCTGGAGAACCAGGTAAGAGTTATTGATAGCTGAGAATGTGAGGATGTTATCTTGATAAATCTGCGTATGTTAGATGCAAATGCGGCAGGTAGAACAATCGCTATTGGGCATCCAGAAGGGGCTTTTGGGCGTCGAGAGGGAGATGTTGCCGGTCTACAAACTCACAGAGCAGCTACGAGGCACACAGAAGAACATTGACTTAAGTGTACAAGAGTTACGTCAGATTAATGAGAACTTTGTAGCGGCACACGAGGTAGGAGCGAGGTTTTACGTTCATTCTACAAGCTAACACTATATATTCTACAGCTTGCTCCAGTACTATTGAACGGCTCCAAGTTCGACCAGGACGAGTATGTGAAGGCTCTAAAGAAGCTTCTAGTTGCTGTTGCGTTCTTGGAAGGTCATCGCTCTTATGAAGGCTCCATGAAAGCGCTGGAACAGACGAAGGAGCTGCTTGTTCAAGTTCGCCGCAAGTGCATGGCGGATTTCGTCAGTGTTGTGAGTGTTTTGTCAAGAGGAGAGCGAGACAGCGACGGACATTTAACGTGGGTAGAGCCCAACAAGCATGACATTGCCAGAGCTGCCCAACTTCTGGATTGCCTGGTAATTTCTGGAGTCAACCAGACAGAGCTGTTTCGGGAGTACGGTAACCAGCGTTTTGATGTGACCAAGATGTTCCTCAGTGAAAATCCTTCCGGAAATTCAATGGCCTTCGACTTGAATAATCCTATTACAGCAATGGCAAAGTGCCTGACGGATATTGAGGTGACTATCGAGGCGGAGAAGGTGCTCGCGGGTCTCATTTACTCGAATGAAGAGCTGGCCAACGGAGCGTTTCGATACTCAGTGCGCCAGATTCTGGAGGCTTGGAAGAAGGACATTGACGGGTCACTACGCTCACCGAAGCAACCCGATGCGGTTAAACTTCTGCTAGTTCATGATCTGGTATTATCTCGATTCGAAACCCTTGAGACTGCAGTACTCCCTCCTCTTCTGCTGCGTGATCGCGAGGGGAAGGGACTGGACGATCCGTGGGTACTATCAAAGGATATCAACACAATTATGGCCGATCTTGCCACAGCTGCCAAACAAAAGCTAGTTACCTTTCAACCTGGCTTGGTTGAGGCTTCTGTGGACCGGACTGTCACCCGAGATGGTAACGTCCACCCCATTTCCAGTCATGTAAGTATTTTCCTCTTCATTTGCCATGGAATTCCCCAATTAAGGTATGATGTCTGCTGGTACAGACTCTAAATTTCCTCCGAAAACTGTGTGATCAAGCGAAAGCACTGAAGGTTCTGCTGGCGAAGGACTCAGATGTAAGCACTATTGGGTTTGTTGACACTGTTATCACCCAGCTCGTCCAGGCTCTCGCATCAAAGGCTGACCAACTGCGAGGACGAGAAGGATTGAAGCAACTTTTTCTCGTTAACAACTTCGGCTACGTTGCCAATTCGCTTCCTCATTGCCATCAACCTGACGATGCAGATCTGGAAAAGCAGCTCCATGTGACTATTAAACCACGTGTGGAGACGATGAGGAATGAAGCTCTTGGGGTCTTTATTCGCCTCAGCTACAGTTCTTTCAAGGAGAATCTCAAGGATCCCGCCGAGACACTGCAGTATGCAAAAGGTGGCAACGTTTTGACACTCGAAAGTGGCAGGCTTCTGAAGGAAAAGTTTACGGTAAGTTCAATGGTTTTGCTATTGATTCAGGTCATATCGTTCAATGTTTTTGTGGTAATTTTGAAGAAATTCAATGATCAGCTTGAAGAGCTCTACAAAACACAGAGAACGTATGTGGTCGCTGAAGTTCCGATGCGACAGCACCTCATTCGAACTGCTGTGGACATGATCATTCCAGCCTACAAGGCGTTCTACGAAAAGTAGGGCATCACTCTTTTCCAAGTTTTCATGGTGCTTACATTATGGATGATGTGTGTAGATATTCGGTCATCCAGTTCTCAAGGAAGCACGCATCGAAATACCTAAAGTACACTCCTCCAGCAGCGCAGGCTCTGTTGAAGGAGCTGTTCTCGGGCGAATCTTCTCCAGGTGACAAGCACAGTGAAGCTAGCTCCCCCTAGTATCACCGAATCGGAAGGCGGTAAATTGTGTTGGTGGACGCTTCAGTGACAAGCACATACTTCTCATCGGCACTGACGAAGCAACAGTTAGAAGGTGCTTGATCAACTTCGTCTGAGCATTAATATTACCTACCTTAAGCATAGCCCTGTGATCTCAGTACCAGGAATATCCATTGTTTGCCTTAAAGCTCCATCCCGTCCGATAAGAGAAATCTTCCCACTGCCAGTGCTTCCACCTAACAGAGCAACGATCAGCTTTCCATGCAACAACTTACCAATTCCACGTCAATTGTTACCTGTAAAATCATAATGCCCCACATAAATCGTACCATCAGCTCCACAAGCGATCCCAGACGGACCCATTCCACCTGAGAACTGATAGAAGACGCTCGCGTGATAAACACTGCTAGGGCGTTGATACAGTCTCAAAATTCGGTTCTGCATTGTCTCCGCAACGTAAAGCGTGCCAGTGTTTGAGTCAACAGCGACCCCCCATGGATGTGCGAGACTCTCCATCACCAATGGACGCAACACTTGCCCCCCACTGGGACTTGATACGATGCAGAAGACACTACCTCGAGGCTTCTCCAATGTCGTTTCGCCCATGGGTCCACTGTCCGTGAAGAAAAGAGTGTCGTCTGCTGAGAATGCGATGCCATTGGGGCCTCGGAAACTCCTGTCTTCGTACGCCTTGACCATCACTCCTGGCTGTGCGTTGTCATCCACACGGAGAATTGCTGCATGGGCACAGTCTGCAATATGCAGTCGATTTCGGTGGTCGAATTGCGCCCCAAACGGTTCTCCACCTGAGAAGACGATGGCTGTATGAATGTCTGGGGTCTGGTACTGAAAGACTTCACCTGTGCCTGCTGATACGTAGTAGATGGAGCCGTCACCGCCCACGAAGGGGCTGCAGATCTTGGAGCCTTGACACGGGATCACTTCCATCCGATGCGACTGTCCAAGATCGACTGTATGAAGAGTTTGTATGGAATGGAAATACTGTGTGCTGATTGGTGTAAAATCCGTTATTCCTTGACTGGCAGTTGAAAGGCAACAATAATGAGCGGCAATATGAATCCGACTAACAAGAAGCTGGAGGAGCTCGTAGAGAAGGCAGGCGTAGGGAAACACGTGCTGGAGGACCCTGAGCGTGTGGTGTGTGACGATGTGTGGACGGAGGAGCGGGAGCGACTGGCGCGTGAGCACTTGAGCCAGGACAAGTCGTCGATCCCAGAGTTCTGGCAGAGTCAGTAGATGGCTACATACGTGGAAATCGCCACAAAAGCTGATTAATTTGTGTGTTAAACGCTTACAGAGAAGTACGAGAAGGAGGCAGCCAAGAGCTGGGACAAGTTCTACAAGCGCAACTCCACCAACTTCTACAAGGACAGACATTATCTCCACCTGGTGTTCAAGGACTTGGGTGTTGTGCCTGAAGCTGGAGAGACCAGGACGCTGCTGGAGGTTGGAAGTGGCGTTGGCAACGCAGCTCTTCCCCTACTGGAGGTTAATCCGGCTCTGAAAATTGTGGCCATTGACTTTGCTGACTCAGCCATTGATTTGCTGAAGGTTCGTCATAGTGCAGGGTCTCCTAGGGATTTTCTTTCACTGACCGTGCTTGATGCAGAAACAACCACTTTACGATGAAGCTCGTGTAGCAGCTTCAGTGTGCGACATCACGAACGATGATCTGCCTGATGCAGCTTTCGCCGATGGTGGGGTAGACTTTGCGCTCTTCCTGTTCTGCTTGTCGGCGCTGCACCCAGACAAGATGAGGGACGCAGTGAAGAAGGTTGTGGCCGCCATCAAGCCAGGAGGCAAACTCTTCTTCCGTGACTACGGCCGATACGACCAAGCGCAGCTCCGCTTCCGTCCTGGTTGCAAGTTGCAGGAGAACTTTTACGTCCGTCAAGACAACACGCGGGCATACTACTTTACGACGGAGGAGATTGAGGAGATTTTCACCCAGGCAGGTCTTGTGTCTGTGGAGAACGAGTACATCCGTCGCCAATATGCCAACAGACAGCAGAACGTCGTTCGTTTCCGTGTGTGGGTCCACGCTATCTTCGAGAAGCCTCTTGCAACCACGAACTAAACGAAAGCAGGTATGTGCTGGTAGACGCTTGTTGTACTCAACAAATATATTTTCTAGACGAGTCTGTAGGTCTTTCTTCAGGCTGCCAGGTGGTGTAGCAAGTCTACGAAGACACGGTTGTCAATCTCAGTCACGAGCGTCACATTGGCTTCTTCCAGAGGAGCATCTTTGTCCCAGATACAGGCGCCGCGCTTCTCATCAGGGGCCAAGTGGATGCGGCCTTTCAACACAGGAGCAGTTTTGATGTACTCCGGGTGCAGAAGGATGGCGATAGCATAGGCGTCGCAAGGGAAGAAACCTTGATTCTTGCAGAACTCTCTCGTGAATTTCCAGATTTTCTTGACGTATTCCCCATTGGAGTTAACTTCCTCGTGGAAAATCTTGTCGAAGGTTTCCCACGGTACAGCGTTGTCCAAACACGTCTCGAACGGCACCACGACCAGCTTCTTGGCGCTGCAGTGCTGGTAGACGATGTCTGTAGCCTCCGGGTCACAGCTCACGTTAAATTCCGCGTGTGGCGTGTGGTTGCCCTCACCACGTGATAGTCCACCCATGACCACGAGCTGTTTCACGTTCGACATGAAGCTGGGGTCCAGAAGCATCGCCAGTGCTACGTTAGTGAGAGGCCCCACTGCAGCAATTACCAGCTCACCGCTGTACTTGTGCGCCAGGTCGATGAGCGCATGTACAGCTTCGTTGCGTCGAGCAGCAGTCAATGGAGCTTCTACCTTGCCTGATTCACCTCCAAGACCGTCCGGACCGTGGCCCTACACGGAAATTGTGATTGATGATACGTTAGCCACCTCAATTTTAAGTTCCAAAGCATCGAACGCACCGCCCATTTTTCCTCCGAGACACTAGCCACGATAGCCTTGGATGCACCACTATACACAGGAATACTGGAGCGTCCAGCGGCTTCGAGAATGCTACAAAAGGTGATAAATTAATGGGAAAAAAAGTTGATTGTGTCATTTCTCTCATCAAACAACGTACTGCGCAACGTTGTGATTCGCTTGGTGTACGTCCACATTGCCGAATACTGTGGTGATGCCGACTACCTGGTCCCCCGGGAAGGCGTGGAGAGCCATGAGGATGGCTACAGCATCGTCCACACCAGCGTCGGTGTCTACTACAAGGCGCATTTTGACGGTCTCGCTCAACTTCTTGTCGATTGTCAAAATGGCTACAGTTATCTTGTTGTGATACAATTTATATCCTGCATATACCGATCGATTTCACAATGACATAGTTGAAGTTGCTTATTGTTACTTATTCATTAGTGTCCGAATCTTCTCAGGGGTAGACGGATCGTTGTAGTGCAAACTGCAGTATTTGATGGTGTCGAGAAGTTCTGATGTTGCTCCGTTCTGCTTCCACTGCACGAGCTCTTTGACGCAGCGTTTGATCTGCGAAAAGTGTTTGTTTTAGTAAAATCAAGGCGATTCGGAAAGTAAAAGTCGTAAACGCACCTTGACTTCCGATTTCGAGCCGAAAGCGCCGTGGATAGCTGTGTGGTCGTATAGGATAATGGCTCCTGTCATAGCACGCAGGTAGTTCATCATGGGTCGTCCATCCTTTGGTCTACACAGTCATCAAACGCTTAACATCTTTTGAGTAATAAGGAATCGTATCACGTCACATACCTGTTACCCGCCATAGAAGAACATCGTGAATTTGCCAGTAGCGCTGAGACGTCTACTGCTGCTGGTTCCTTCGTCATCGCACACTCAATTGCTCGAATCAGAACTTTCAGCATGGGGCAATGATCGGCCACGAAGAACGACATAGCGTTGAGCGGGGCATCGACAAGACTGCAACAAAGAAGAGTTAAATGTTATCCGTCACAGTGCCAAAGAGTATTCAGGAGTTGAACCCCACCTCTCGAGTTGGTTCGACACTTCAATGTTAACTGCGATGAATCGTCGGAAGTGGCTGAGGTCGTTCTGTACGTCTGGAGTTTTCGACTTGAGACTGTCAAATGCTACTGCGAAGTCGACCAAACTAGCGATCTTCTCCATTAGGAAACCTGCTGCCTTCTTTGTTGCTGGACAAGATGAAGTGTCAGCATAGTTCAAATATATCCTCAAGTCTGACCAACGTACACTTTTGACTAGAAATCTGGACCAACGCCGAGAAGATCGTCTCTAGCAATTGCAGATAGTTAGTCTTCTCTCTCTTGGTTATTTCTCCCCCATTCAAATTATTATACCGATGTCGATCGCGAGGTCATACAGAGCTCGGATCGTGTTGATGTTGGGGGCTAATGTAGTGATCAGCTCCAACTTAAGTATTTCGTCGTGCGGCTCCCGAATCGTCTGCGAGCATTTAGACGAGTCAAACAGCGAAGACCTTTCGTCATAACAAATATCCACGTAAGTAGCCTGCCTTCTGGATGAGTTGTAGACATCCTTCGTAGCACTGTAATCGGATCAGAGCGTTCTTGGCCTGTACGATGATATCGTCCGCTTCAGACGCGAGGTCTTGACAGGTTTGGTCGATGATGGCCTCTGTATGGATGCATGCATTTCCACAGTAAGACAATAGAGTCCGAGTTCAGCGCCAAAAAAACAAACCCACCGGAGAAGCTTTTGTCACTGCTATGGCGCAGCGAGAAGTTAAACATCTTTGGCATGCTGTTCCCTAGGGGCGAGTCTTACAGTGGCTCACGAAAGAGCAACAACGGCGAGACAATCAGTCGCTTTTGTATGCGGGATCCTGCACTGCGAGAGAGCGGAGAAGAATCTCGTTCCAGTCTTCCGTTGACAAGTTAACTATAGTCTTGAAACGACTGCTAGAAAACTACTCTTTCAACTAGATGCGTGATTCATTTTGCTAACGAAATTGTCATGGCACATTAAAGTGGAGTTGTCATGGCTGCCAACGAGGTGTTTAACGACTTAAATCTCGTTTTGCAGCTTAATCAGCACCTGGAAGGCGTGTCAATCTCTGCTAATGGAGTTCGAGTACCAGCAGCTTCTCCTTCCCTAGCGAAACAAACATCCTTCAAAGTACTGACTAATCTCGAGTCTGTGAGCTACTCGGAGGCTAGAGAAGATGCGCAATTTGACCACCAGCGATCGGTCTTCCTCTCAGTCAGTTCCAGTGATCTCCCGTTCCATCTACAGGGCGACAAAACGTTCAATGAGGCGAGTGCAATGGCAAAAAGACGGGCTCTGCGCTTCTCCGAGACGGTCAAAGCTCGAATTGAGTTTCTATGGCAAGTCGCAGGTGGAAAAAAGCAGGCGGAAATGGCTCAACGTGTTCGGCAGCAGCAATTAGAAGAGGACGAGACACGACGAGGTCAAAGTGTCCGTCGAGCAGGGGCAGCCAATGGGATTAAACAGCTACTGCCACCACTTGAAGCTCTGGACGAAGAAGACTACATGGAGCTGATGCTGTTGATCTTCAAGGTGCTACGAGATGATTTCGTATTGGAGCTCGCTCACAAACAGATCCAATGTGACTGGGAAGTCGACAGCCACCATGGACAAACCCTGAGCTTCGACCAGTTCTTTGCTGCAATTTTCGAACTTGTGGACGTCTGGACTTGCGATATGGAGGAGACGACATACGAGCGCTTCCTGCATCTCCTCGCTCGACGAATCACACGTCGAGTTGCGGTTTTCCTGGATGGAGCAGAGCTGAAGCTGTCGTTGTCGGACAATTTTGACCCCGAGGTGGTGGTGAAAGCTATTCCCTTGCGGACGATCCCTAGATTCGCGGCTGTCGCTCGAGTTGTCGCTGCTACGGGGATAAGGACAGTGGGGGAGTTGGCTAAGGCAGACCCGAAAGTTGTCGAGCGAGAGCGGATTAGTTTCCTTGAACGGAATAATGGTGGGGTTGTCCCTGAAGCTCTCAGTGAAATGCGGAAAATTGGTCAAGACCTGGAGACTCTGCTCGCCATGTTCAAAAGCATCGCATTGCAGTTCGAGAATCTCAACTATACACTGGAAAACAATGTATTGCGTAGAGTCCCAACTGCTGCTGCCGGTTCTCGTCCAGTACCTGGTGGGAACAGGAGAGATGTCGGTGGTGAAACTGAGACTGGTCGGAAACACCCTCAAGTACTGGCAAATGGGGAGATTGTCACTGAGGCCGGAGTGAATTTGGGCTATCGTTTGCTTGGAAATAGCTCCGTTGGAAGTAAATTATCAACTGCTGATGGGAACTGCGTGAATTATTCTGCTAAAACGAATGAACCTCAAGCTACCACGGCTGATTCTGTTTACGGGAACAAACCAATTGCTGATACGAATCGTTCCGAGTCTCATGCTCACGTTTCGGCTAGTCCAAGTACTGAGCCTAGCAGGATAAACGCTAGTTTGACTGACCATGCAAACAACTCGCCGCAGACCAAAACTCGTACTCAGAGTCAGAGTTCCAGTAATAAAAATTCTAGCTCCTTCCAGCCGATTAACACTATCCACGAGCTGCAGGTTGCTGATGCTGGTGTCGTCAATGCCTTACGCACGACTTTCCTGATTGAAAAAGCGATTTCTATTGAGCGTCAAACTGAATTACCAGCTATTCGATGCGAGTTGGTAAAGTTCGGTGTCCACATGGACGCTATGAAGCCAGAGGTGACTGTCCGTGACCGGTACAACGCCCTGTACGATCTGCTCGTGCTACGAGATGGAGAAAGCCTAAAAACACTCGCAGGCGTGATGCTGGAGCAGATTAAACTGGAGTTGAGCATCCATGGGATAACAGTTGACGACGAGGAAGACGTGGAGGAAGTGTATGATGGCTTTTTCTCGTCTGTGGTAACAGGTACAGGCGATTCCATCGTTCAAGAGGCTCAGCGGTGGATAGAGGGAACTTCTCAAGGCGACAAAGTGAATGACTACATCCAGCAGGATTTCCACGAGCTCAAGGGTATTAATGAGGTGAAGTTGTTCGGGTCGAAGGATGGGGATGAAGAATTTATGTCTCTTTTGGCGAAAGATACTAATGCTGAAGAAGAGGAATCGGAGACCGGAAGGAAGAACTCCATCCCAATTCAAAGAAAACCAAGTCGAGCTCTTGTCCCGACATTGCAAGCTGCTGTCCCCATTGAAGACTTGACTAAGCCACCAGGTCATATAGAAGACTCGCTGCCCCACTCTCTGTCCGAGCGTGTTACCCCTCCAGTGAGAAATGAAGCAGATCATGATACAAATGACAAGAAAAAGAAAGTAAAAAAGAAGAAAAATGACCACGAGAAAACTAGAAAAGCACCTGATCCACCTCTTCCCGTGCAGACACCAGCGTCTACAGAAGTAAGTCGTTCTCCCGGTGCTGATCTTCACAAAGAGAAAATGGTGGCTACCCCTCGCAAACCGAAACTTACGATCGTGACTCAAGAGAATAGGCAAATGAATATTTCGGAGAGTAGTAAGCCTGTCGAGGAAGTTGTAAACCTCGGGCCACCAATTGAAGCAGCAAGAGCTTCGACGCCTGATGATGTCAAGCGGAGTAGAACTGCTCTTCCCTCACGTCATGGTCGTCCAAACACTGGACTGGAGATCGAGACAATAATTGGTGGAAACGATCTTCACGATACGTCTGACCAACACACAGCACGCGACGCCCTCAACGTTGCGATCGAGTTTGAAGAGGATGAAGTTGCGACAGGAAGCTTTGACTCGAGGATGGATGGAGAGAGGTTTGTTGTATCGCCTTGGACTTGCATGGAGATTGCTAATTGCTAATACAAAGTGCTATTGTCCAGGCCTATTTCATTGGAGCCGAAGGTGCCGAAGATTGTAATCGGAGGCTCATCAAGCGCCAAGAATGTGCCCGTTACAGGCCGCTACATCCAGCTTTTGGGTCTGGGAGCTGTATTGATCACTAAAACAGAGCACGATTTCTTCCAACTACTTCGGTCACGCGAAAGCCTCGACACCGACTTGGTAAGTGTGAAAAGTGATTCCTTTTACGAAGATTTGATCAGCCTTCTGACAAGTAATCTCCGATACTGAAGGTTTGCTTCGATATCGGCACTGATCTTGACACTGCGTTAGACAAACTCCAGACAATCCAGAAGCGTGTAGGCAACCGAGTTATTCTGTTTGGAGGGAACGCCGATGAGCCTGAGAAAACACAGCACGTGGCGCTGGAATGCTTAGCAAACGGAGCGCTATATTTCGCTTTGATTCCATTCGACTTTCCTCGATTACGAGAGAGGGTCATGGCTTACTTCGAGAACTCCAATCAGCCATACATTTTACGCCAGCGAAAGCCACCGGGACAAACAGCTCAAGTTGGCTCTTCTATTGGATCTGGCAGTCTGTTTGCTTTACACGATGAACCTCGTAAGGTCTCAACAAGTGTGGCCTTTGCCAAAACACCTCGACGTAAGCTGGCAGTAGCAACCCCAGCACTTCCGTCTCTATCTCACCCCCCACGAGAAATGCCACAGCCATTTCCTCAAGGAATAAGCGAGACTCGGCGAGCAGATTTCACCCCTATCGCACCTAGCACACCTCGATCTTCCCAGTCCAGAAACAGATCACCTCGCTTTTCGACAGCGATGAACAAATTGATTCGATGATGGTTGAGTTAGCTAACACGTTTGATCTGGGCTGGAGGTTCACCCTTCGCGTATTGGATCACAGTCATGAGATAATCGACGATGTGAAGACGGAAGGCGAGATTGAAATGCTCCCACCAGTATCGCAACGACACGAACGCTCCCGTATTCTCTGCTTTGGTTGGATTGAAATAGAAAGCAGCATGTGCACCCACCGCATAGTTCCCCATGATTGAAAATCTTTCCCTGGTGGTCCCTCCGAGATCTTTGTTCAGAGCTCGAATCATGTTATTCGTCCGAAAGACAAACAACATGTCCCTCGGAAGTTGCTCCAAAAAGTCTGTGACCTGCGCAACACCACGTCAATCCAGCGATCAAAGCTTTACACAACAAGAAAAGCTACGTACGTTAGAGAAGCGCAAGCTCTTCAGGTTTTCCGATAGTTTCTCGCGCTCAGATTGGCTCATACTCGCATCCAGCGGTCCCTTGTGGTCCATCGTCCGATAAGTGAACAACAAGGGCAAATAGTTCGCAAGCTCTCCGACATTTAGCCTCCTGCCACAATCTTCGAGCAGAGCGTTGTCCCTCATCAGCATCGCTCGCCATAGATCGCAATACGTTTTGCGGAATTCTTCGTCCAGCTCTCGGTAAAGCCCATGATCGAGCAAGACAAGCTGTTCCTTGTGCTTTGCCTGCGGGTCTGGATTACGGCGAATGAAGATGTTGCCAGCGTGCGGGTCGCAGTGGACAAACCCGTGGTCGAACACCATCTCGCTGAATACTTCACACAATATACGCGCAACTCGAGGCGGGTCAAGACCAAGCTCTTCGATCGCTTCAATCTGCGAGATCTTTGGCGCAGTGATAAACTCCATAGACATCATCCGCTTCGTGCTCAGGTCGTCGTACACGACAGGGACGTGGACGTCGGTGTTGTGCTTGAAGCAAGAAGCGATGCGTCTGCTGTTTTCCTTCTCGTTCTCGAAATCCAGCTACAAACACACAGACCAGGAGATTAGTCTAGGAAGTCTGTCATTGAGAACACCAACATACAGTATGATTGATACCTCTGAGAGCAGAGCTTGCTGGAACTCGGGAAAGAGCCACTGGATCTGGACATCGGGGAAATAATACTCCGTGAGTTGGAACGCCCACTTGATGACTTGGATATCCGCCTTCATCTGTGACTCGAGGTGCGGGTACTGGACTTTCACAGCCAGTTCCCGACCCTGTCGATCTACTGCGTGATGCACCTGCGCCAGAGAAGCAGAAGCGATTGGCGTCTGGTCGAACTCCTGGAAAATCTCCGTCCAGGGTCGCCCCATTTCCGCCTCGAGTGTCTGTTTAATCTTGTCGAACGACACAGGTTTGGCCTGGTCCTGCAGCTGAGCCAGCGTCTCCGTGTATTCCTTGGGCAGCCCGTGGTTGAACGTAGCTAATTGCTGGCCGAACTTGGTGTAGATCCCTCCGTTCTGGAAACACAAGTGGAAGAGTCTCTGAGCGATGCGCTGGTTGAGGTCTTGCAGCTTAGAACGATAGTCTGGGTCCTCTCTCTCTGTGCCTTTGAAGTGAACTCGGTAGTCCCAGACCACCTGAGCTCCAGTGCTGAAGACCCGCAGCGAACGAGAGAAAATTTTGCTGGTCGACAGAAATGAAGAGTTAACAGAGCAACTAGCGGAGACTACCACACACTGAAGGACACGTACGCGTTGGCGTCATCAGTAGCGTAGGCGCTACCAGAGAGCAGTGTGAGAGCCGCTAGCGAACGCCTCGTGCGTGTGGACAACAGACGAGCTGTCATGTTGACAGGAGAAGGCTACTGCAGGAATGTGAGGCTGCAGCCACACCACCAGCATCAACCAAGTCGGAATGATTGCTGTTTGTGCGTCATTTTCAAGAATAAAACGGACAGTACATTGGCTTCCCTCAATTTGAGAGGCAATCGATTAATGATAACGCACTGGTAAGCGTAGATGAATGAGGAAGAGACGTACACGTACAAGGAGACTTGGCTCCGAACTCTATTCACGTTTGAATCGCTTCCGGACAGGAAAGCACGAATTGACGACTAGGACGCAGATCCACTTACACGCAGTCAGTCTTGCCACGGATGAACTTGCCGTCGACCGAGTTCTCACAGCCGCACTCGCCGTTGTTGGGGTCCCTGATGCAGCCAGTGCCGACGCCGCTGCCCGTGCCATTTCCGCTGTTCACGCACATAACAAGTATATTTAGTACCTCGATTTCCACTCTGAATCGAGAGTTTGCAACTTACTTCCAGAAGAACGTCCAGCAGTCCGGATTGGCCTTCATTTCACGCTTAGTGGGCCCATCGCACGTGTACGCAAAACAATCGCCGTACGGGTAACCGTGGTTACCGTCATACTGGTGGTCCTGCTTGAAGACGGCGAACGTCTGCTTGTTGTGTGTGCGAGTGTTGTGCGAGCACTCGGCCGCCTGAATAGCCTTGGACACCTTGGTCACTTGGCAGTTGTAGGCGCTGGGGCACTTGCCCTTGGTATTGGTGTGGCACGGGGCGAGGGTCGCGGACACGAGCGCAGGGGCAGCGAGCAGAGTGAGAATGAAAGAGATGCGCATGTTTGCTGGTCGGAAGGAAATTGAAAAGTGAATGGGAGCTCTCGCTGTTCGGACCGGAATACATCCTGACGGCTGGACGATCATGCAAGTGCTTTGATTTCCAGGTCATCTGGGTGTCCGATCTGAACGATCTGCATCTGCGTGGTGTCCGACTTGACGAGGAGAGGCACGAACGATACATGTCTTCTCGCTTTCCAGCTGCTGCCGTCGACATGACAGCAAATGCTTGTACATGTGCTCAACTTCCTATATGGTAGTTGAACAACACAACCAGGCAGTGAATAAATTGTACCTAGCGACAGTCGTTGAAGGCTCCCTACCTCACCAACACAACACCTGGGTGGTACGTGCTCGCAGCACTCTCGCTGCTGCCGGTTTGTAATCAACTTGGACAAACAATTCACTTGAGTTCATTATGTGACCTGATAAAGTACGGGAGTCGTACTTAAATGAATCGTTCTTTTTGGTCGATTGGACCACTCACATGCGAATCGAAGCTAAGTCACCTTACCGGCTACTCATGCTTTCGTATTGTTATCCTGGAGTCTTCCTGACGAAGCATCGTGGTTTTTTATAAAGTGGAGGGAATTTCCCTGTAACGGGTGTACATTGAAGAGTGACCTTAGTCACTCTTCTGACTAAGGTCACTCTTCCGAAGTGGATACAATTGGTGTGTCACACATCACGGTGACACGGTCCGAAAGATGGCGGGCATCTTTGGGATGGATGCCTTCCGAAGCTTGGCGGCGGCGACACCGGACGAGGAGGTCGAACGCGTCGCGGCGTTCGACATGTACGAACGTGGGCTCATCGAGCACGTTCGAGGAACCTTTGAGGCTCCTGTGGTTGAACCGAGGCCGGTTCAGCCCAAGCCTTTAAGACTCAAGGTTCTTCTCTAAGAAGGGAAAGAAGGTGAAAACCTTCACTTCTGGATCCGAGAAGTTGAGATCGCCATGGAGGCGGCTCACATCTCAGTGAAGCGACTCCTAGTCGCTTTCGCGCTGTCTAACCTCGGGGGTCGAGCGAAGACATGGGTGCACACGCACGAAGCGACGTCGCATGGATGTTTTACATCCTGGGCCCAGCTGTACGAACAGCTCCGGGCCGCATTCCTCCCAGCGAACTATGAGTGTAACGGAGTTACACGTACAAGTGGTTGTACCACTTGTAACTCTAACAGTTAGGATAACTGTTAGAGGTTGGAAACGGGCCTCAGACCTTGGTGTGCTGTTGTGGTTCGTGTGCATTTGTGCATATTATTGGTACAAAGTAACGGATTTCTACCAATCACTGAGCAGAGTTTCTGCCAACCACACGTTGGCAGACCCTTTAGAAATAGATGACAAACAGTTTTAGGAGGTCCATAATTGGCTTATGCCAAATTCAATAACAGTTCTCATTTTACGGTATTTTGCAGTTTAATTTAGTTATATTTGATTTAATTATACTTATTTAAATAAGTATACTTAAATTAAGTCTATTCTAATTGCACGCTTCCTCATACACGTAAGCGCACGTGTACGCCATCTAATAGGTCTAGGTAGACCCATTACACCTGGTAGCACTTTGTAGTCCGTCCCACGACCGACTGCTGTTCGTTCGTATGGAGTCATACGAACGCGGGGTAGAGAACTCCACAATGGATGAGGGATCCACTGGGACCCCTCACATGTCCGTGGCGCGCACGGACTGTGCCCACCTGTCGGACCCAGAGTGGGAAGCTCTCCAAAGACTTTCGCAAGTCATTGGAGAGGCGGCGGTAGCGACGATGCTTCGTACGCTATCGCCAACAGAGCAACACGGTGTTGCTCTGGGGTACATTGTTAAGGAGCAACGAGATGTTGCTGCCTCAGTGGCTTCCCCGAAGCCACGCGTGGAGTCGTTGAAACTCCACGTGAGTACTTACACGGGGATGGAGGACGAGACCCTCTTTCGTTGGCTTGTCGAACTTGACACAGCCGTTGCAGCTCGACGTATCGTCGATCCGATGTCGAAGGTCGCGTTCGCCATGTCATGTCTTGGCGGACGTGCGAGGAGTTGGGCCTATGGGCGCCGACTCTCGGATCCTACGTGCTTCGGCACGTACGAGGTGTTCAAAGAGGAGCTCAAGCTTGCGTTTGAGCCCCCGAAGAACGAGTTCAGATCGAGGGCGGAGTTTCTCGATCTGCAGCAGGGCAAGGATGATGTTCACACCTTTGCCCAGCGTGCTCGATACTTGGTATCGAACATAGTGGCCAACCCGATCGACGAGGCGACCAAGGTCGTCACGTTCATGAAGGGACTAAGAGATGGTCCCGTCAAGACATATCTCTTCCGAGAGTATCCGAATACTCTCGAGGAGGCGATCAGCCTTGCGATGCAAAAGGAGTTTAGCTGGTGTCAAACTAAACTCCATGCGAACGCGCCGAAGCCGGCGCGTCCTGTTGCGAAGACGGGAGGTCCGGAACCTATGGACCTCTCGAGTGCTACGACCGCTGGTCAACAGCAGCGTAAGAACGTCAAGGTTCGATGTTGCCTGTGTGGTAACATCGGTCACTATGCACGCAAGTGCACAGCGGGCGGGCGTTCAAAAAACGCCAAGGACCAGTAGGCGCGGAGCGTCCTACTGGTGATGCAGTCTCGCGTGTCGAACTCGGACACGCGACGTTGAGGACTGCTGCCCCCAGCGAGAAGGTTTCTCGCCGTAAGCTGCAAGATGACAAGTCAAACCTTGTCATCCTGAACGTGATGGTGCATCAGCCCCGGGAGCTGATGATACGTGTATAAGCGAATACTCGCTAGCGCTAGAAACTAGCGAGAGCACGTCGACTCCGGGAGTCGACGATGCGGTTGCTTCATCCGTTGTAGCGGATGGAGATGCAGCGGTTCTGAGAACCGACTGCGCGGCAGGAGGTGCTGGCGGTTGCAAACGTCCAGCACCAGAAAAACCTGCGTGCTCATGTGCAGCGGTGCGGCACGATGAGCGGCACACAAGCAGTGCTTGAATGTGCGAGTCAGCGGAAGGAATACACTGACGATTGCGATAAAGTCCCGTCCAGGGTGAGATGCCTTGGACGTGGAGCACCTGGAGCTGAGCTCCATGGCAGACCTTCGCGGCGCAAGCTCAGAGAGCTTTGCGAGTCCCAGTCCGTGACTGTGGAGGGTGTATCTGCAGGGCAGACACCGAGTGTCGAGACGTTGAACGTCTTGACACGTACTGGTACTGGGTTACAGTACCAGAGGATGCGGTTGGGGAATCCGTCGACGTGTGCGTCGGCGTTGACCGCACTTCCAACGATGAGTTGGAAGCGCTTCGCGCGGGACTTGTACGATGGGCGCATCGAACAAATTTGCATTCTCTCGGATATCAAGAGAGTGGATCGTGAGGCCGAAGAGCTGAAGCAGCTCGTCGTCGATGGGATCACTGAGGGTGATGACTCCCTCAGTGCGAAGACTAAGAAGCAGCGCTTCGAGGAGCAGAGTTGGGACTCGTTGAGGTCGAGTCCCTACTACTAAGTTCTGCGGGAGTACAAGGATGTACTCCCGGACGAGATTCCTTCGGAGCTTCCGAAGGATAAGGGCGTACAGCACGAGATTGATCTCGTGCCGGGCACGAAGTACTGTGTTACACGGCAGTGGCCACTACCGCGTGAACAAGTGCAAGCGATCGACGACTTCTTTGAAAGTCGTCGTCTTGCAGGTCAAGTGCGGGAATCGAAGTCCCCGCACAGTGCCCCAACGTTCTGTGTTAAGAAACCACAGGGCGGCTGGCGCATCGTTCATGCGTATAACAAGTTGAACGATGCGACGATACCGGCGCAGACGTCGATACCGCGAAAAGATGTTATCATCGATTCGATGGCCTAGAGCACTTCAGTGCTCTAGATCTGCGTGATGGATTCTATCAAATCCTCATGCGTGAGAGGGACATCCCTCTCACTGCGGTAAGCACTCCAAGCGTAACGGGGTTACACGTACAAGTGGTTGTACCACTTGTAACTCTAACAGTTAGGATAACTGTTAGAGGTCGGAAATGGGCCTCAAACCTTGGTGTGCTGTACACAGCCAAAGGATACATGGGCGAACCACATTATTGGGTGGTTCGTGTGCATTTGTGCATATTATTGGTAACGGGTTTCTACCAATCACTGAGCAGAGTTTCTGCCAACCACACGTTGGCAGACCCTTTAGAAATAGATGACAAACAGTTTTAGGAGGTCCATAATTGGCTTATGCCAAATTCAATAACAGTTCTCATTTTTACGGTATTTGCAGTATTAATTTAGTTATATTTGATTTAATTATACTTATTTAAATAAGTATACTTAAATTAAGTCTATTCTAATTGCACGCTTCCTCATACACGTAAGCGCACGTGTACGCCACCTAATAGGTCTAAGTATACCCATTACACCTGGTAGCACTTTGTAGTCCGTCCCACGACCGACTGCTGTTCGTTCGTATGGAGTCATACGAACGCGGGGTAGAGAACTCCCCAATGGATGAGGGATCCACTGGGACCCCTCACATGTCCGTGACGCGCACGGACTGTGCCCACCTGTCAGATCCAGAGTGGGAAGCTCACCAAAGACTTTCACAAGTCATTGGAGAGGCAGCGGTAGCGACGATGCTTCGTACGCTATCGCCGACAGAGCAACACGGTGTTGCTCTGGGGTACATTGTTAAGGAGCAACGAGATGTTGCTGCCTCAGTGGCTTCCCCGAAGCCACGCGTGGAGTCGTTGAAACTCCACGTGAGTACTTACACGGGGATGGAGGACGAGACCCTCTTTCGTTGGCTTGTCGAACTTGACACAGCCGTTGCAGCTCGACGTATCGTCGATCCGATGTCGAAGGTCGCGTTCGCCATGTCATGTCTTGGCGGACGTGCGAGGAGTTGGGCCTATGGGCGCCGACTCTCGGATCCTACGTGCTTCAGCACGTACGAGGAGTTCAAGGAGGAACTCAAGCTTGCGTTTGAGCCCCCGAAGAACGAGTTCAGATCGAGAGCGGAGTTTCTTGATCTGCAGCAGGGCAAGGATGATGTTCACACCTTTGCCCAGCGTGCTCGATACTTGGTATCGAACATAGTGGCCAACCCGATCGACGAGGCGACCAAGGTCGTCACGTTCATGAAGGGACTAAGAGATGGTCCCGTCAAGACATATCTCTTCCGAGAGTATCCGAATACTCTCGAGGAGGCGATCAGCCTTGCAATGTAAGAGGAGTTTAGCCGGCGTCAAGCTAAACTCCATGCGAACGCGCCGAAGCCGGCGCGTCCTGTTGTGAAGACGGGAGGTCCGGAACCTATGGACCTCTCGAGTGCTACGACTGCTGGTCAACAGCAGCGTAGGAACAGCAAGGTTCGATGTTACAAGTGTAGTAACATCGGTCACTATGCACGCGAGTGCATGGCGGGCGGGCGTTCAAAAAACGCCAAGGACCAGTAGGCGCGGAGCGTCCTACTGGTGATGCAGTCTCGCGTGTCGAACTCGGACACGTGACGTTGAGGACTGCTGCCCCCAGCGAGAAGGTTTCTCGCCGTAAGCTGCAAGATGACAAGCCAAACCTTGTCATCCTGAACGTGATGTCGAAGAGAGTAAACTCTCTTCGTGCCCTAGTGGACTCGGGCGCGTCGAACAACTTTGTTCGACAGGGAAGTCTTCGAAGACTTGACTTCGAAAAAGCCGACACGCCTCGCAGCGTGTTGGAGGTGCGGTTGGCAACAGGTGCCACCGTGAGGACTGAGAAGCGCGTAGTCCGTGTGCGCTTCTCTTACAAACGAAGGACGCTTGTGGAAGACCTTATCGTCTTGGATCTAGACGATAAGTTCGACTTGGTATTAGGCATGCCGTGCTTGCACGGCATGACCCGGTGATCAACTGGGAGAAGCGTACACTCGTACGCTTCAACAACGCATGCGCGACAGAGAGCGATGGCCCTGTCAGTGCTGCACATGCACCAGGCGGTGCATGTAATTCCCCAGTTGAGGCAGCAGCGTCCGCCGCTGCCTCCGATCGCCGCCGGCGACCGCCAGTGACTCAGGGAGTCGTTGGGAGAAAATGTGTGTCGACTCAGAAATCTGAGCCGAAGGGTCGCGGTCACATGAGTGATGGTCAGGTGAATCGCATTCACCTGAGAGAAGGTAAAATACCGGTATTACCGGTGTCCTTGGAGGTACTTCAAGCCCCCAAGGGTCGCGCCGACGACGTCGCGTCAACTCTGGGAGTTGACGAAGCAAATAATATTCGGGGAACCGAAAGGCGTGCGTCAGCTCTGGGAGCTGACGCCACTGGCGCTTCGCTGCTAGTTCCGGGAACTAGCGATCGGTCATCAGCTCCGGGAGCTGATGAGACGTGTATAGGCGAACAGTCGCTGCTAGTTCCGGGAACTAGCGATCGTACATCCGCTCTGGGAACGGATGATATGTGTACAAGCGAATACTCGCTAGCGCAGGAAGCTAGCGAGAGCACGTCGACTCCGGGAGTCGACGATGCGGTTGCTTCATCCGTTGTAGCGGATGGAGATGCAGCGGTTCTGAGAACCGACTGCGCGGCAGGAGGTGCTGGCGGTTGCAAACGTCCAGCACCAGAAAAACCTGCGTGCTCATGTGCAGCGGTGCGGCACGATGAGCGGCACACAAGCAGTGCTTGAATGTGCGAGTCAGCGGAAGGAATACACTGACGATTGCGATAAAGCTCCGTCCAGGGGGTGAGATGCCTTGCACGTGGAGCACCTGGAGCGAGCTCCATGGCAGACCTTTTCGCGGCGCAAGCTCAGAGAGCTTCGCCAGTCCCAGTCCGTGACTGCTGGAGGCGTATCTGCAGGGCATACCGAGTGTCGAGACGTTGAACGCTTGACACGTACTGGTACCGGGTTACAGTACCAAGAGGATGCGGTTGGGGATCTGTTTATGTGTGCGTCTGCGTCCACCGCACTTCCAACGATGAGTTGGAAGCGCTTCGCGCGAGACTTGTACGATGGACGCATCGAACAAATTTGAATTCTCTCGGATATCGAGAGAGTGGATCGCGAAGCCGAAGAGCTGAAGCAGCTCGTCGTCGATGGGATCACTGAGGGTGATGACTCCCTCAGTGCGAAGACTAAGAAGCAGCGCTTCGAGGAGCAGAGTTGGGACTCGTTGAGGTCGAGTCCCTACTACGAAGCTCTGCGGGAGTACAAGGATGTACTCCCGGACGAGATTCCTTCGGAGCTTCCGAAGGACAAGGGCGTACAGCACGAAGTACTGTGTTACACGGCAGTGGCCACTGCCGCGTGAACAAGTTCAAGCGATCGACGACTTCTTTGAAAGTCGTCGTCTTGCAGGTCAAGTGCGGGAATCAAAGTCCCCGCACAGTGCCCCAACGTTCTGTGTTAAGAAACCACAGGGCGGCTGGCGCATCGTTCATGCGTATAACAAGTTGAACGATGCGACGATACCGGCGCAGACGCCGATACCGCGAAAAGATGTTATCATCGATTCGATGGCCTTGAGCACTATCTTCAGTGCTCTAGATCTGCGTGATGGATTCTACCAAATCCTCATGCGTGAGAGGGACATCCCCTCACAGCGGTAAGCACTCCAAGCGGTATGCTTTGGGAGTGGCTCGTAATGCCACAGGGGCTTAAGAACGCCGTTCAATAGATGCGTGACACATCTATTGCGCTCGGTGCGCGACTTCGCACCGAGTTACTTCGACGACGTGTTCGTCCACAGCCGGGCTGTGAACGGGAAGACGGACATTGAGATGCACAAGGTGCATCTCCGGAAGCTGGTAGAGCTTATGAGGAAACATAAGCTCTATTCGAAACTGAAGAAGTGTATCTTCGGGGCGAGCAAGATACTCGTGCTGGGGCGTCTCGTGGAGAAAGACGGCGTGCGCCCTAGGTCAGAGTGATCAATGAATGGCCCACGCCATCCAATGTGAAGGAACTGAGGCAGTTCCTTGGGCTTGCCACGTACTTGTGCAAGTACGTGGAGAACTTCGCGGGCAAGATTCGCCCGTTGTCACGGCTTCTTAAGAAAGAAGCTGAACGACCGAGTGCGAGGAGGCATTCGGTGCAGTCAAGCAGAGCTTGACTGAAGCGCCGATCTTGGCCGTGGCGGACCAAGATCGTCCATTCCACGTAGTGTGCGATGCATCCGACTTTGCAATCGGATGTGCATTGATGCAACACGATCACGAAGGGCGTGATCGTGTAGTCTACTATCAATCGCGTCAGCTGAAGCTGAGCGTAACTATCCCGTACATGACAAGGAGCTCCTTGCCATGAAGTATGCACTCGCAAAGTTTCGAGTGTATCTACTTGGGAGTAGACCGTTCGTGGTCTATACAGACCACGCATCATTGCGTACGGCGATTAAGTCGCCGCACATCTCGCAGCGTATGGCGAGATGGTTGTCCTTCTTCGCAGAGTACAACTTCCGGGTAGAGTACAAACCCGGAAGACTCAATGTAGTGGCCGACGCGTTATCGCGTCGACCTGACTATGCGGAAACGGTCGACGCCAACTGCGTTGGCGTCGTGAGGACAAGTGTGCCGTCGTCAACGTTGATTGACGACGTGAAGAACGCGTATGCAAGAGATGCAGACGCGAAGGGGCTGCTGGAGTTCCTCGCAGCACCTTCCGACGTGGCACGTCGGAAGCTAACCCCTCATCTTCGAGCTCGTGTACACCGCTATCGTGTACACGAAGGCCTAGTGTTGTACAGTGCAGTAGACGACAATGCGGATCGCATTGTCGTTCCGAATGATCATGACCTCCGGTTGAGGATCATGTTCGAGTATCACGATGCCCCCACGGCAGGGCATCCGGGTCGTGAGAAGACATACACTCTTCTCACGCGTGACTTCTACTGGCACCACCAGTACAAGTGGGTGCGCAAGTACGTACGTGCTTGCGAGGTTTGTCAACGCGTGAAGCCTGCGCGGTTCTCGCAGGCTCCTCTTCAATCACTACCGACTCCGTCGGAGTGTTGGCAGTCCATGTCCATGGACTTTGTCTTCGGTCTTCCGCCTGACAGCAAGCGGAGGACGGGCATTGTTGTCTTTGTGGACAGATTCAGCAAGATGGTTCATCTTGCTGCCGTCCCGGCTTCTGTTACAGCCGCGCAGACTGCGCGACTGTTTGTTGACATGGTGTTCAAACACCATGGCATGCCGCTCGACATTGTGTCGGACCGTGATCCACGCTTCACAGCGCGGTTCTGGCAAGAAGTGTTTACACTTCTTGGTTCACAGTTGTCAATGTCGACTGCGGATCATCCGCAGACGGACGGACAGACCGAACGTGTCAACCGTGTACTGGGTGACACGTTGAAGAGCTACGCTCACTCGTTCCCGCATTGGAGCGAGTGCTTGCCGATGGCAGAGTTTGCCATCAACAACTCGGTGCATGCCTCGACAGGGCATACACCGTTCTACGTGAACGCCATGAGGCATCCACGATTGCCGAGCATGCTCGGTGGGGTAGCTTCCTCCTTAAGTGGGGGAGGATCTACGGTTGCGTCCGAACAACCGCAGAATGCAACTGATAGCAGCACACTATCAGCTGTGGTGACGCGTGCGACGTCTCGTTCTAGCAGGAACGAGCGCGCGATGTCTGTGTCGGGCACAGACATGAGAGATGATAGCGAGCAGGCAGGGCCTGCTGCTGACAAAGGCGACAAGCTGATAGGAGTCAGCTCGAGTGCGCTAGACTTTGTCCAGTGAAGACAAGCCGTCATACGGTTTGTCCAGGATGCTATCGCAGCTGATAATGTTGGTAGGGGCAACATAAATGAATTCGAAACGGGTTCATTGGTTTTGTTAGCTACACAAAACCTGCCTAAACATGCAGTGTCTGACTTTGGAGCAAGCAAGCTTGCTCCAAGATTCATTGGACCGTTCAAAGTACTTGAACGGCATGGTAACGCGTACCGGCTGGACATACCGTCCAGCATGAGGCTCCACCCGACCTTCTACGTCGGGCGGTTGAAGCCGTACGTGCAGCACGGACTACCTAGGGTTGGTAGTCCGACTGAGGAGTGCGAGAGGCCTGGAAGGCCTTCTCGAGACCGTCAACACGGTCGATCAACCGGTTCACTCTCGTTCCAAGACCGGACGAGAGGTTCGAGGCAGTTTGAGCTGCCTCGCAAACCTCAGCACGGAGGACACGAACCTCCTGCTTCAGAGCCGCTATCTCAGCGCTCTGTGTCTGCTCCAGCGCAGCAACTCGATCGTGCAGGGCACGATCGTAATGGTCATAGCATTGACCATGCGGAGAGAGTGTTCCCGCCCCTCCGCCGCCGTTGTGCGACACGCGTGGAGCAATCAGCTGGATTGTGGAGCGGATCGTGGCTCATAATAGAACGAACTCTCAAGGGGTTCGTTTTCGTATTCGTTGGAGAGGATTTCCTCCCCATCGAGATACATGGGAGCCGCGGAACGTCCTGATGGAGGACGTTCCGGAAATGGTGAGGGCGTACGAATCCCACCATAACTTGCAGGGGTAAGCCCTGCACGAGGAGTGCTGCGGTCAGTCACAGCACTCGGAGCTTCGCGTGGCTCGAGATGACCACGAAGCTCCTTGATGTGATCGGGTACACGGACAACCGTGTACCCCAGGAGATCACTTTTGAGAGACGTGTTACCAACCCTTGGCAACACAGGCAGGGTGTGCCGAAGGGAACGGCATCTGGTGAAGTGGATTCAAATCAAGCCGGATATGATGCAGAACGACTATGATGATGGGTGACGTGCGACATGGTGCTACGATAAAGACAGGTCCCTAGGACTGAGTACCTAGTCCTAAGTGCGGATCCTTCAGACCCAAGATCCTCGGATCCAGACGTCGGATCCTTGTGATCCAAGATCCAAAGATCCAGATCCAAGATCCTCGGATCCAGATGCTGGATCCTCAAGATCCGAGATTCCGAGATCCTCGGATCCGAACTCGGATCCTCAAGATCCAAGACATCGACATAGTGTAGAAGTTGCAGGAGAGCCAGCATGATCCAAGATAGAGATTTGCGATGGGAAAGATAGGGTACAGGATGAGAAACTGGATAACCATAAATCAGAGTCGAATTTACCTTCTAGTGCGCAAGTGGATTTCCTCAGGACTCAAGACAAGGGAAGAGGATAGTGTATTGGCCTCCCCTTAGTCTTCCTGCAAGTTTCTTCGCACACCTAGCTACAGCTAAGACCGGATCCCCGATTTGGCCGGCTTACCTTACGCTAGTGAAGACCCCGGATCCAACGGTGTTGATTGCTTAACCGTAGGATCCTTCGATATCTCAACACCCTCAAGACCAACCGCTACAGGAGGCGGCAAGCAAGACAGTAAAGGAAAGGAAAAGGAGCCCCACACCCATCAAGGCAACCCCGGATCCAAGGATCCACAAGATCTTCGAGTCCAAGACCAAGATCCCACCTGTGTGCAGGAATACTCACGCAAGTCCAACCTCCCAAGTCCCCGCCAAGGACGTTCAAGCCCTCACGCCTGTGTACACTCTCCCGTTCCTGAGAGAGCAGATCCCGCCCACTGAAGGGTACACAAGGTGAGCCTCAGCAACTCCACGGTTATCGGAGTACCCCCCCCGTTAGTCAGTGTCTGGGCGCCGTGTGTGAACGTTGGATCCCTGCTCATTCCAGCGGATCCACTACACCACAATGGTGCGTGTGCCCGGGTCTTTTGGGGACGGCGGATATCACCGTGAGTCCGAAGAGACTGTACAAGTGAAGAAGAACCGGGAGAAGAAGTGCCGACGGTTGTTGGATCGCCGTCAGCACCGCTAAACGCTAGATCCACGGATCGGCGGAGCCCTGGGAGGAGCTCTGCCGACAGGAAGGAGGCGAGTCGGGCAACAGACTCGGAAGAAAAACCTCCCCCTCCTCCCCAGGTCCCTTCGGGGACCCCCGCGGATCGGAACGCGAGTTCTGATCCGCCGGGTGGGGATTCATCAGCGAAAGCTGTTGGATCTTCATCCACCACCACCACCCCCGCGCAGATCTCAGGTGGTAAAACGTCGAAGAAGAAGACGAAGACTGCGCGGAAGAAGCTGAGGGCACCAGGATCTGATGTCGACGAGAAGCTGGTGGTGAAATCGGAGTGGTCGTCGACCCAGCTGGAGGCTTCGTATCGCCGGATCGCGCTCGAGGACTTCCTCCGGGAAGACCCTGTGATGAAGATCCTACAACCCCAGTTGGTTGGATCCCTCACCGGCCCGATCACGGTGCCGGCGCAGTCTACGAACAGTCTAGACAGCGCCTTGGACCTCCTCCGCTTGCTAGAGGAAGCTGGTTTCGCGGCAGGAGTTTTCGATGGGGACTCCCTCTTCCGGTTTGACCACGACAGGATCCGTATCGCAGCGGCTTCGCTATTCAACCGACTGAAGCCCCTCGTCGGTGATCGACGAGCGATCCGAGATCCGATGTCCAAGCTAACGTCCCCTGAGTATCAGACTGGATCCTCTCGATACGCCTCGGCGGAATCTGAAGCAGGATCCAACATTTCGTCCAAACCTCGACGTATGGCGCTCGGCCCTACAGGTACTGCGATGCTGGCAGCCCGTATGCCGACGGATGTCCCGGAGAGCAAGCCGACACGAACGTTGAACGTCTCGCGTGATCAGCCCCGTGCCATAGATCCGCCGCATGCATCCACCAATAGGCTGCAAACCTACTTCCAATCGGCCATGGACAAATTCTTGAAGGAACAGCAGATGACTGCGGTCCCACGAGCCACTACGCGAGCTGTAGACCCTGTGTATCGGGACGTCGAAATGGAGTCAGTAGGATCACACCCTGAGAACTGGGAGTATGACCCTGACAACCTTGACGGATTGGCTCCCCGGCGTACGGCGACGACCACCCTGCATCCGTTACGGCAGGATCCAGCACGATTCAACGGATCCGAATCTCTGCAATATCGGACCTGAAGGAGTTCACGGGCAAAGATCACGACAAAGAACGAGCAAGATCATGGATTAGTAAAGTCAAGTCAGCTTTCACGAGAGATCAAGCATCTGACGAAGGAAAGTGCCTTACCTTTGGAGATCTCCTCACTGGTCCAGCGCGAAACTGGTACAGACAGCTCAGTCGATCTACAAGGCTGAAGTGGAGTGATCTGCTGAAAGCCTTCCAGACGCAGTACTTTGGCCTCGGAGTTTCGGTGGCGTGGCAATACTACCACGCTCGTAAGAGATCCGATGAGTCGCCACTGGAATACCTGTATCGTTTGAACGTAGCAGGTCTCCGTGCGAGAATGATGATCAAGGACGGAGACGCCAAGGCTCGCCGCGAGTTTGTCGAACACTTCATCGAGACGCTTGGGGATGCAGATCTGGCAGATCAACTGACACTACTCCGACTCGCGGACGCGGATCAACTCGAAGACGTACTGCGGGCCCGAGATCGCGCGAGATCCAGACAGAAAAAAGCCGTCGTCAGGATCCAGCAAGTTCCGGCCGAAGACCACGACGGCCCCGCAGCCAACCGGTCCGACGCGTGCGATCCGCTCCATGCAAATGGTAGAATCTGAGGAATCCGACGGTGAGCTTCGCAGAGCATACGTAGCAGCTTCGAGTGAGCGACCGATTACCTCGACGACAGCCGTATCAACAGAGACCAAGACGGGAACTTCGGATCCTAAGAAGGATCCGGATCCAACCCAAGCCAGCTCGGATCCAGTGCCACAGGATCGTCGACCGCGTTTTTCCAACGAAGGGCAGCGCTGCTCGCACTGCGGATCCAGGAAGCATTCGGATCTTGGCTGTTGGAAGCGTCTCACCTGTCAGAAGTGCGGCAAGAGAGGTCACCCGTCGGATCGCTGCTTCTTCGTATGCCGCGGCTGCGGAGAACTTCATGACCACGGCAAGTGCCAAATGGAGGAGTTCTACAACCTCATCCGACAGTGGTTTGACCCGAGCAAGCACATGCTTCCGGAAGCTGCCGAGAAGATGTTAAACTAGGACGCTCGCCGGGTTTGAATCCGGTACGAGACGAGCGTTCAACATCTTACATCTATGCATATGTGAACAAGAAGGCCATGGATCAAGTTAGCAATGAGCGAACGGATCTATTGGATAATACATGTGAACTTCATGGGAAACGTACGGCTAGAGTTGCAAGCTTCCGCTCTACAAACGATGAGTACCAGAGATCCGAGGTCGCCATGTCCTTGGATCTCATGCCTGGAGAGTCACGCGGGTACTGGAAGTACCATGTCCCCAGCAAACACTTCAAGCAGGCCAAGGCAACGTGTAAGATCAACAATGCCAAGTCCACCGTGCTTCTTGACTCGGGATCCGAGGTGTCGATAATCGATGCCGCCTTTGCTCGTAAGGTTGGATCCCAGATTGACACTAGTCAAAAACAAGAATGCCTCGGAATTGGTGAGCAGTTGTATATTGCAGCAGGCAAAACAAGGATTAACGTTACCTGGGCTGGGTACTTGGTATACTTCTGCAATGTCTGGGTCGGCGAGGATCTTCCACCGACTGCGACGCGATCCTCGGTATGGACTTCTTGGTACCGGCCGGGATCCGACTCGACTTGGGCGACGGATCCGTGTGCTTGCATGACGAGATCCGTGTGCGACTCCATGGACGACGGCAGATCTCCAGCGGCCGGGCTCGCCCGCTACTCCTCCAAGAAGGCATACGGCTGGAACCCGGCGAGATCTTCGAGCATCCGGATCGGATCATCTCAAGGAGTACGAGAAGCTGTGGCTACGCAGAGGCAAGCAATGGGTACCAACGTTAGCACAAGGTGCAGGCAAGATCAGATATCTGCAACTTACCAATGTCGGTGAGAAAGCGGTCTCCCTCAACCACAACGAGGAGATCGGCATGTGGCTGGCCGGGGATCACGTTCCTCGCACCCCGGGCTTCATTTCCGTCGGATCCCGGCGCTACAACGAGTGGAAGAACCTTGCCATGAGCGCCACGACGGAGATCCCGCCGCCACCGCGTCCGAAGGAGCCTTGGGAGCTTGAACCGGCGGTGGATCGGCCGAAGTACGCAGAGCCGAGAGGGATCCTGAAGCGCCCCGTCCACACCGCTGTCGTGTCACGCTGCCCCGGCTCGCCACCTACGTCGGACCGGATCCTTGAAGAAACGGTCGACTGGCGAGACAGGATCCAGTCCGACGGATCCGATCCGTCAACGTCTAAGCTCCAAGCGCACCGCCGTGTCCAATTTGGACCAGAGGCCGCAAAGGATGCTGCGCCAGCCTCATCGGATCAAGGGGCGTCCTCAGACGCCCGGATCCGAGATCCACAGGCTCAAGGATCCTCCGGATCCTCCTCAGCTTGTCTGATCGAAGATCCGGCAACGTGTATTGTCTCTGGCCAGAGACTGGACGCCACCGTTGAGGATCGGCAGCATGTCCGTGCGAAGGGCGACGACAATCACTCCGACAAATCAGTCGGAGATGGCGTTTTGGGGTGCCCTGGGGCGAATATGCATGTCCCACTGCCAAAGTTGGTATGGGCATGCAGGGCGATGCAAGGCGCGTCTAACGAGCCATCGCATGCCTCAAACAGAGCTCTAGAAGCCGAAGGGCCCATGTCGACACACCTCCTTGAAGATCCGGAGGGCTGCCCTGTCTCTGCACAGAGACGGGACAATGATGCCGAAGGGTCGCCCCATAATCATGAGACAGGTGACCATCACTCAGATGGCACAGTCGGATCCAAGGTTTCGGAGTGCCTTGGAGCTCACAGGAATGCCCAGGAGCTCGGAGAGCTACCATTATATGCGCCGGATCAAGACCTTTCAAATGAGGTGCCTCACGCCTCTCAACGCCATCTACAAGCAAAGTCAGATCCTTACCTGACACAGCTTGAAGATCGGTGTCGCACATGCGACATGGGTCAAGGACGGGGCAGGTCCGAACAGTCGTCTGATTCCGCACTTAGTGGGGATCTGGGCTCCTCACATTCACACAAATATGAGCGAGCGGCGGAGACGGCCTGCAGGAAGGGCGCCGCCGATTGCGAGGCACCCAGGGCGATCTACGCGTGTATCAAGGGTGCTACGGATGCGCCTCCGCAAGACGAAGATAAAGGTGCGCGCCAAGGTCAGATTGAAGACTCAGGGGCGCCAGGGGATCCAGAGGAAGACGTGATGGAGCCAGGAAAACTGGATCCACGGACGGCGACGTGTATGGACGTTACAAGGACTCCAGAGGATGATCCGAGAGCTGGATGTGGTGTGACGAAGACTAATCCTGCTGTCGGAGTTGTTTTGGATGCTGGGAGCGACGTTGGAAGGCCTGTCAAAGGAGGTGCCGCTCGCGGACCGGATCCCTCCACGAGAAAGCTGGATCCTGGGGGCCATCGAACGGCCAGCGATCCGCCGGCAGTGGATCCGTCGTTAGGATTGGAATGTGAAGGCCATGAGGACACCTCGGACCAGGATCTTGTGGCTGGATCCCGACCGGATCTCGTGGCTGAATCCCAGCCGGATCTCGAGGTTGGTGCCCGGCCGGATCCTGGATCCGCTACCCGGTCAGAACATGCCGTCAGGGCAGCGGATCCCGTTGCTGAGACTCGACCGGATCCCAGTACCGCAGAAGATCACGTCGACCGTGGGGTGTTTGTTCACGAGAATTGCGGATCCTACGCGGAAGATCTGGAGAAGGAGATGGCGGTTCTACCCGAGGTTGTGACGGCAACGGTCGAAGTGAAGATCGAGGATCTCCAGGAGGGGGATCCAGCCTCCAACACGCCTGAGGAGATCCGACGACTGGCGAATGAGATCTGGAAGTACAAGCACCTGCTGATCGGAAAGGGTAACGCCTTACCACCTCCTGCTGTAGGCGCGATCGGTGACATTGATGTGGGAGACGCCAAACCGATCGCCCAGCGAGTACGTAAAGTGGCGCCGCAATATCGTGAGAAACTCTCGGATCTGATCAAAGGCCTGTTGCAAGCGAAGATCATCCAAGTCTCTACGTCGCCGTGGGCCTCACCGATTGTTGTGATCATCAAGAAGAATGGCATTGACATCAGACTCTGTATCGACTACCGCCTGGTGAACAGTTTGACGAGGTTGATGGTTTATCCTATGCCTCTCATCAATGATCTACTGGAGGATCTCGACACCGTGTTGTGGTACTGTTCCCTCGATATGGCTAGTGGTTTTTGGGTGGTGTCCATGACGGATCGCGCACGGGCGATCTCGGTATTTATCACTCCGTTTGGACTGTTTGAGTGGAACCGAATGCCGTTTGGTCTCAAGAATGCCCCCAGATCTACCAGCGTTTCTTAGACAACGCCCTCTACGGTTTCCTACGGATCCCGCCCACGACCGGATCCGGATCCGCATTGGATCTTTTCCGAGATGGGATCCCGGAGACGAATGGTGAACAGTCCGTGCTTGGACGAAGATCGTACATCGATGACATCTTAGTGACCGCCAGATCCTGGGATCACCTGTGTGAGCGAGTGCATTTACTGCTGGAAGCCTGTGACAAGTGAAACCTGTCGATTAACGTGGCCAAGAGTTTCTGGGGTCTGAAGAAGGTCGATTACCTGGGACACCGAGTGTCTAGCGAGGGCCTAGAGGCACATCCGAAGGACCGAGAAGCGCTGGTGGATCTCGCGTTCTCGAGATCACTGCGGGCTATGCAATCCTTCCTGGGTAGCTTAAATTACTACGCCCGATTCATCGAGGATATGGTGGTCTACGCATCGGTACTTTACGAACTAAGGGAGGTCGACTTCGCGGAGCTGAGATCCAGCCGCAAGGCCCTGCAGCCAACCGACTCCGTGATCAAGGATCCCAGGGATCCGTCGAGTCCGAGAGATCCGGATGAGAAGTGGATCCGTGCTTCAGCAGCCTTCGAGGCCCTGAAGAAGAAGATCGCTATGACTCCTACGCTTAAGCATTTTGATCCCGACAAGCAACTGGTGGTGATTGTCTACGCCAGTGAATGGCCCATTTCAGCTTCCCTGACGCAGGATCACGATGGAATCTACATGCCGGTGATGTTCGTCAGCAGATCCCTGAAGCCGAACGAAGTAAACTACGGGATCGTAGAGAAGGAAGTATTGGCTCTGCTAAGGATCCTGGATCTCGGATATTCCATGTTGGTTGGGCGACGGATCCGGATCCTAACCAGGCACTCTACCCTCGGATGGTTGTTCCGTTCTACCGGATTGCAGGGAAGATTGGGCCAATGGGCGGCGCTGTTATCGCCTTGGGCTTTGGAGATCACGAAGTGTACGAAAGGGGAGGACGAGATCCTCGGATCCCTTGCTGCAAGTATCACCCCGAGATCCGAGGTGGATCAAGCTTTAGTGAACATTGCCCCGAGGAAGGAACCACGCCGAGCGATCCAGATGCCAGTACCGACCGTAGGACCGGAGGAAGAGTTGTGGGTGGTTAGTTTCGACGGATCCGCCAGGGTGAAACGTGGCGGAGGATCTTTCAGCGCGATCGTCTGGAAGTTACCTGAATGGAGGGTGATTAAGGCAGCATCTCGATACGCAGAGAACCTGACAGTCAACGAAGCGGAGTACAACGGACTTCTATTATGTTTCGAGTTACTCGAGGATCTGACTAAGGGGCGACTTGTTATCTGCGGAGATTCGAATCTGGTGATCCGCCAGATGCGCGGCGAGATCGACTGTAAAGCGCCGGCCCTGACGTTACTGAGACAGAAGGCGCTAATGCGGCTTCGGGAATGGCCGGATCACGACCTGCTACATGTGAAACGAGCGTGGAACGCAAGCGCCGACAGCTTGGCCAGCGCAGCATTGCAACGAGAGAGCGGGACTACAATCGACCGAGGGACGGATCGCGAGGATCTCGTCACCTTGAATCGGTTGGATGAGATTCTGACCTCGGGATCCGAGGATCCGACACCACGGATCAGTGCAGTTGCTATTCAAAGACAAGCCAGAGAGGGGCGACCCCGAGTACTCGACGAGGAGTCCGTGCAACGGCTGAGGATCGACCGGATCCGACAAGCCCAGGACGAAGAAACATGGATCTTCAACCTGAAGTCGTTCCTGCGGGGACAGCTGACGGATCTGACTGCGGCCGAAGCCAAGACGTGCCGTCTGCTAGCAGACAATTTCGAGTTGGACGAGGATGAGTTGTTGTTCTATTGCACGCCGTCACGAAGGGCCGAAGCCGATCGAGATGGATTGTTACGACTGGTTATACCGGAGACGCTCCAGGCGGACCTGCTGCATCACTATCATAGCAGTCTAGAAGGAGGACATCAAGGGATCGGCCGTACGTACCAGAGGATCAAGGACCATTTCTACTGGAGAGGACTTTCAGATCTGTGCAAGAGTTCGTCGGAGAATGCGTGGACTGTGAGACGGGCAAGGGGCGACCTACGATCCGTGGAGTGTCGCCAGGCAACATTCAAGCTACCTACCCGTCTCAGGTGATCGCCATGGATCATATGCCCTCGCTACCTAGATCCGAGAACGGGAACACCGAACTTCTGGTATGGGTGGATCTCTTTACTGGCTACGTGATCGTCAATGCTAATAGCTCGCGAACAGCACAAGCTGTGGCGGAGTCCTATGAGATCTGTGTGTTTCGGCGTTTCGGCGCCAGCCAGGTGATCCGGTACGACCGAGAACCCGGGTTTATGTCTGACTTCTTTTGTGCTTTCAGCCGGATCCTGGGCCAGCGCCACTATGGCTTATCGACCACAGTCGAACGGCACGGCTGAACGGATGGTGCAGACGATTACTCGAGCAATCAAGATGTATGTTCAGGATCCCGACCAGAGAGATTGGGACGAGTATGCCGAACGCTTGACCATTGCTTTGAACACTGCACAAGACCGGACTAGGGGCGACACGCCGTTCTACCTCGCCCATGGCTGGGATCCCAAGACCACTCTGGAGGCAACGCTATCCGTAGGGAATACCGGACGCCGTGATATAGACCCACGATGTTGGAGGTATCGGATCCAGCGACACTATCAACTGGCCAGAGCTGAGGTGAATGACCGCCAGAAGCAGGCGATCTCGGACCGTGCCGACAGGCAAAACGAGGCGGCGACTCAACACCCCATCGAAGCCGGATCCCAAGTGTGGCTGTTCTTAGACAGAGTCAAGGAAGGGTACGCCAAGAAACTGGCTCACCTGTGGCATGGACCGTTCCGTGTGGCGGAGATGACGAACGAGTATGCAGATCGCTTGGAAATCGTTGATACAGACTACCACTTGTTTCCGGTGGTGCACATCTCCAAGTTGAAGCCAGTCAGGACATTCCCAGACCGACCGAAGATCCAGTTGACAGTGGACGAAGCGGATCGCTTAGATTTCGACGAAGCCTTGTTACCGGAGGACAGCTGGGAGCGTGATCTGGAAGACGGCGAGTTTGAAGTCGAGCGGATCGCGGACGTCCAGACCGGACGACCCACTCGGTATGGCCGGATCCGACGAGAATTCCAAGTTTTCTGGAAGGGGTACCCACCTGGGTAGATGAAACAGATCTGAACTGCGGCGCGTTGCTGTACGAGTTCCTCCAAGAACGAAGCAAAATACACCGATTCCGAGCGATGCAGTCGCACGAGGAGGAGTAGGCGACGAGGTGGATCTTCATTGGTGAGGGCGCTCACCAGTGAGGAGAGAAGAAGACTGGCAGTTTGCTGCGAGTGGACGTGGTGTATGTTTGTATATGAAGAAAAGAAGACTGACCTCTGGAGAGAACTGAGACGCCGGATCCGATCTGCATCCGGACCCCCCTTGGATCGCAAGCTCGGATCCTGGATTACCTGCCCGGATCTCAGACTGACGACCTTGGATCTCAAGACAAGTCATGGAGCTCTTCATTGTGCCGCCGCGCTGCAGTGAGATCCTGGAGCACATGCTGATAGCTGGCCTCCATCTCAGTGTATCCATCAGAGAGAGACTGGAAGTAGGCAACGGCGGTATACACCGTATCCGTATCCAGAACCGTTGGAGTCGCAGCTGCAGCAAGATCGGAGGGAGATTGGTCGCAATGGGGACATGGAGGCTGAGCCGCAGATTGACCCTGGCAAAGAACCCTGTGGTATAAGTGGAAGAACTTGCGTCGGCAGAGCGATCAATGTTGCTGAGATCGCAATTTGAAGAGTGGTGGACTGGAGTGGAATTTTGTATGGGAACGACGTGATGCCGTCGTGCGGCAACAACCTCGTCCCAAAGGCGATTGTGATGAAGTGGATTCAAATCAAGCCGGATATGACGCAGAACGACTACGATGATGGGTGACGTGCGACATAGTGCTACGATAAGGACAGGTCCCTAGAACTGGGTACCTACTCTAGGGCGGACCCTAAGTTAGGATCCACTTGGCCGGGCTGATCTAAGTTCGGATCCCACAGTCCTAAGTGCGGATCCTTCAGACCCAAGATCCTCGGATCCAGACGTCGGATCCTTGTGATCCAAGATCCAAAGATCCAGATCCAAGATCCTCGGATCCAGATGCTGGATCCTCAAGATCCGAGATTCCGAGATCCTCGGATCCGAACTCGGATCCTCAAGATCCAAGACATCGACATAGTGTAGAAGTTGCAGGAGAGTCAGCATGATCCAAGATAGAGATTTGCGATGGGAAAGATAGGGTACAGGATGAGAAACTGGATAACCATAAATCAGAGTCGAATTTACCTTCTAGTGCGCAACTGGTTTTCTTCAGGACCTCAGACAAGGGAAGAGGATAGTGTATTGGCCTACCCTTAGTTTTCCTGCAAGTTTCTTCGCATACCTAGCTGCAGCTAAGACCAGATCCCCGATTTGGCCGGCTTACCTTACGCTAGTGAAGACCCCGGATCCAACGGTGTTGATTGCTTAACCGTAGGATCCCTCGACCTCTCAACACCCTCAAGACCAACCGCTACAGGAGGCGGCAAGCAAGACAGTAAAGGAAAGGAAAAGGAGCCCCACACCCATCAAGGCAACCCCGGATCCAAGGATCCACACGATCTTCGAGTCCAAGACCAAGATCCCACCTGTGTGCAGGAATACTCACGCAAGTCCAACCTCCCAAGTCCCCGCCAAGGACGTTCAAGCCCTCACGCCTGTGTACACTCTCCCGTCCCTGAGAGAGCAGATCCCGCCCACTGAAGGGTACACAAGGTGAGCCTCAGCAACTCCACGGTTATCGGAGTACCCCCTCCGTTAGTCAGTGTCTGGGCGCCGTGTGTGAACGTTGGATCCCTGCTCATTCCAGCGGATCCACTACACCACAATGGTGCGCGTGCCCTGATCGAACCAAGGATGTCGATGTCTTGGATCTTGAGGATCCGAGTTGGATCTGGATCTTTGGATCTTGGATCACGAGGATCCGACGTCTGGATCCGAGGATCTTGGGTCTGAAGGATCCGCACTTAGGACCGTGGGATCCGCACTTAGGACTATGGGATCCGAACTTAGGGTCCGCCCTAGAGTAGGTACCCAGTTCTAGGGACCTGTCCTTATCGTAGCACTATGTCGCACGTCACCCATCATCGTAGTCGTTCTGCGTCATATCCGGCTTGATTTGAATCCACTTCACCACAGGCACATGGGATACCCGCTTCCATGGACTGATCATGGAGGCGTTCACACTTACCACGTGTAGTGTAAGTGTAGTAGCGAGCCGCAGCAACGCGCTCGCGATATGCCTTCGAGTCTTTGTTGAAGTTTTCAACAAAGGCGTTCCACGACTGACAAAGTGCCTGCCACTCGGGCACTTTGCTCTTGCGCGAAGTCTTCTTCGCTGCATAGTATCGGAGCTCATGGAAGAGCCCGATATAGTAGTCGCGTCTTTGAGTCTCGGACTCAAAGACAACCTCAGCGGCGACGTCGTCGTCGTTGATACTGTTGCATGTACAACAGTATCGGGTTCGGTGGTGAGCTAGCACCGGACCACTCATGGATCTGTGCCTCAGTAGGCATCCATGGTGCACGCACTGGAGGATCAGTGCGTGGAGCAGTGAGCGCCCTCAACATGGGGGACGCTTCGTCATCACTGCGCGGACGCTTCGAGCTTGAAGCGTCCGAGGCCTCAACACGAGGTCGTCGGGACCCCATGGGTTGGTCAGGCGTATCTTTGAATAAAGACACGGGAGCGGGAGCCTTGAAATCAACCTCCCCCTCCTCGACATCATCGTCGTCGTAGTCGACGACGTCTTCGTAGTCCTCTCCAAAGAGTTCTACGAGAGAGACACCAGGGTTTTGATCCCTGCTAGAGAAGAAGACTTCTTCTTCTCATGCTTCTCCTCCTTGTGGAGAGCATGGTATTCGGTGACAGAGAGCTTCTCTGCCGAACCGCTCGAAACAGCAGTGCTAGTGGGCACTGCTGAGGTTGATGTTCCTGCTGCAGAGGCAGCATGAGAGGCTTGCGCGTCCGCAGAAGCGGACCGAGACGTGGGCGTTGGCGAGTTCATCGCAAAATAAACTCGGATTTCTCTCGGGAACTTGACGGTCTTGTCAAGTTCTGTTGATTGACGTGTCGAGATCGATACGTCGAATCTTAACGGGGGGATGGTGTAACGGGGTTACACGCACAAGTGGTTGTACCACTTGTAACTCTAACAGTTAGGATAACTGTTAGAGGTTGGAAACGGGCCTCAGACCTTGGTGTGCTGTACACACCAATGGCTACATGGGCGAACCACATTATTGGGTGGTTCGTGTGCATTTGTGCATATTATTGGTAGAAAGTAACGGATTTCTACCAATCACTGAGCAGAGTTTCTGCCAACCACACGTTGGCAGACCCTTTAGAAATAGATAACAAACAGTTTTAGGAGGTCCATAATTGGCTTATGCCAAATTCAATAACAGTTCTCATTTTACGGTATTTTGCAGTTTAATTTAGTTATATTTGATTTAATTATACTTATTTAAATAAGTATACTTAAATTAAGTCTATTCTAATTGCACGCTTCCTCATACACGTAAAGCGCACGTGTACGCCACCTAATAGGTCTAGGTAGACCCATTACAAACTACCGCTATTGCAGATTTATACCGCTGGTGGCAGCTGGTCGGTGCTACCGATCTCTGATCGGAGACCGCCTTTCAACACTCCTCCTCATCGGCAGCGCCGAACAGCGAAAGATCTCCGTCCTCTCGAACTTAAGCTGCAACTTCAGTGCAGCCCCACCATGCTTTGCAAGGCCTTCATCCTCGCAGCCTCAACCGCTTTGGTCATCAAATCCGCCGGCATGCGCTTGCCCGCGCAGTACTCCGGCCTCAACACTCCGCGCCTCGCGTAGTCGCCGACGAACTTGATCCGCACATCAATGTGCTTCGCCTTCGGGGAGGCTATCTCTCCTTCTAACTGCTTGAGCGCTGCTTGATTATCCACGCGCAGAGCCAGCGGGACCTCGTGCTTCACTCTCAACTCGCCTAGAAGCTCACGCACACCCAGAAGCTCCGTCGCCATTACCGACGCCGCTGTATATTCCGCATCCATGGTGGATAGAGAGACGCCCCCTTGCTTCCGACACATCCAACTCATAGGCATCCCATCCACAGCCATCAGACCGCCCGTGACAGATTTCGTGTCTTCTTTGTCGGCTGCGTAGTCGGCGTCGCTGTACGCGACCACCTCAAGGAGCTCCTCCTGCTCTCCGTTTCCGTTCATTTGGAGCCGCAGCTCCTTTGTTCCCCCTAGGTTCCGCAGTACCCTCTTGGCAAGTTTCCAGTCCTCCACGGTAGGCTCGTGCGTGCGCCTCGATGCCTTATGCACTGCGAACGCGATGTCAGGACGCGTACAGCGCGCCACCAGCGACTGAAACTTCTTCACTGTTACGGTCTCACCGCCACCGTCCAAAGGCAACTTTGCACTATCAGGTCCTCGAACCTCGTTCGATTCCGGCCCAATGGGCGTACGCACTCCGTGCGCGAATTCCATGCCGTAGTCCCTCAGCATCTCCAGGATCGTCACTTCCTGGTCCAGGTCGTAGCCGTCCGCGCCGTCGTACGCAACTCGCATTCCCAAGCTTGTCCCAGGTCCTTCACAGAGAACTCCTCAAGTTCCCCGAAGAAACCGTCCACCACATCCTGATCTGTGCCGGTGACAAGCAGGTCTTCCACGTAGACTCCAACCACCAGTAGAATTCCATCGCGCCACCGGTAATACACACACATGTCTGTAAGGCTTTGCTGGAACCCGATCCGAACTAACTTCTTGTGCAATAATTTATTCCACGGACGGCCTGCCTGCTTCAGCCCGTACAGGGCCTTCTTCAGTTCCAGCGCCAGCTCTTCGTCGTCACTGACGTTCAACTGCTTGCGCACCTCCTCAGAGATCTCCGTGTCTTGTGGCACGCGGATGTAGATGGTCAGTTCGGCCTCCTTTTCGGCTTTCACGTAAGCGTTCGGCACGTCTCCGCGCTTGGCCGGCACCTTCCATTTCCGCGCCAGCACCAGGATCAACTTTACACTCGTCATGTCCATTACGGCGGCAAAGGTTATTCCGTAGTTCACCCCAAACTCTTGTTCGTTACCACAGGCTACAAGTCTCGCTTTTAACCTCTCGATTAACCCCTCAGCATCCAGTTTGGTCTTGAACACCCACTTGGCGTGCAGTACGCGTACCCCACGGGGCATTTTGACGACTTCCCACACACCGTTCTCCTCTAGAGCGCGCAGCTCTTCGATTATGGCTTCTTGCCACTTCTCGCAGTGACGACTACGCATAGCCTCCTTGTAGTTCCTCGGATCCCCTTCAGTCACATTGTTCACCACGATTCTATCCGACTCCTCCTGCTGAACGGCCTCGACCGCCTTTTCTTCAGCCTGTCGAGCCACGGAGCGCGTCTCGTGTGGCTCTTGCGTGTAACGCTTCTTCGTTTTCTTGCCCTTCCTCTTGGACTTCTTGTTGGAGCTGCCTGCGACCGCAGCCGCTTTCCCCGCAGTCTCCCCCCCCCCCCCCCAGCCTTGACCTCGTCGTCCCGAAGGTACAGTCTCTGGACATTCTCGTTCTGTTGTTTGTCCAATGTCTCAATGTTTCTAACATGTTGCGTGGTCACCACCACCTTATCTTTCGGCAGATACACGCGATATCCTATTGTCTCTTCGCCGATCCCGACAATCATTCCTTGCTGTGCCCTTTCAGCGAAGTTCTGCTTCACTGGATTGCGGTACACCGTGCAGGGCGACCCAAATACTACGATCTCGCCCAGCTGTGGCGTCTCTGTGGTCAGGAGCTTGATAGGAGATGCACGTCCAGGATTCAAGTTGGTGGGCGACCTGTTCAGTATGTACGCGGCATACTGAACTGCGTCACCCCAGAAACTGAGCGGCAGGCCACAGGCGAAATCCATACACCTGGCTATGTTCATAACGGTCCGGTGCATTCTCTCGGCCTTCCCGTTGCTGGACTGGTTCCGAGCCTCACTACGTTGTCTTGACACTCCTACCTCCTTGCAAAACAGGTCAATGTTCTCATACTCGCCGCCCGAGTCTGTGCGCAGTAAATGTATGCGACAGTTAAACCTCTTCTCAAAGAAGACAAGGAAATGCTCGAACTGCTTGGCGGCCGCATCCTTTGTCTTCGCAAGAAACACCCTGCAATAGTTGCTATAGTGATCAACGAAGTTGATCATGTACCTGTTGTTCAAGCGGTCTCTGGGCGTCATCGGCCCCTTCAAGTCTGAGCAGATCACATCACTCACTCACTCGATCGATTGGTGAGTTCATTCCAGTGTCCTTCTTTGACCTGTTGGTCTTGGTCTGATTCCCCTGTGCACACGTCAGGCAGACCACGCGCCGATGATCAGTGATCTCGATGCCCGAGCTTGGATCGCGCGCGAGCCTCTCAATCTCATCGTAATTCAAGTGCCCCAGTCTCTTGTAGAACTCCACCAGCGTGCCCTTTTGGACGTAGTTTGTCGACTCCGCAGGTCGTGTCGCCTCCTTGTCCAGCACGGCCAACCTCGTGCGTTTTCACAACACTTCCGCGCATCACGAGCACGGACCTTAGTAGATCAACGTCGAAAACCGCAGAACCACCGTCCTTCTTGGTCAGAACACGATGCCCGTCTCTCTCGGCTAACGCGTAGCCCTTCCTGTCCATGGTACCGTAGGAGATCAGATTATGAACCACGTGATCGGCGTAGTACACATCTTCAAGCTTCAAGGTCTGTTCTTTATCGCATGCCGTCACTCACAGCGTCAGTGTTCCCTTCCTTGTGATGTTGAGCGGATCTCCGTTCGGCTGCACACACGAACCCACGTGCGGCTTCACGTCTTCAAGCCACGACTCATCGTTGACTAGATGACGACTCGAGCCGCTATCGAGAATCCAGACCATCTCTGCGTCCATGCCCGGCTCACTCACAGCCAGCGAGAAGTCGGGCGACGATCCGCCCTTCGCGCTCGGGCACGCAGCCCTAAGGTGCCCGACTTCGCCACACTCGTGACAGCGATGAGTCTCCTTGCGCTTGTTCTCACTGACCGCCCCAACCTGCTCCTTACCCAGGTTCTTCGCCTTTGCATTCCTTTCCCAGGACTGGGCGAAGTGCGCTAGTTCCTCCGCGTGCTGCAAGTAGTCCGTTCGCATTCCGCCCACCTTAGCCATCAGCACAGTCTTCATTCTCGGCGACGCGTACTGCACAATGCTGTCGAGAACCAAGTAGTCCGACAAGGTCCTGCACGCCTCGAGTACCACGAGCAGGTACATGTAGTGCTCCGGCCAGGTGCGCTTGGGGTTCTTCGGGGCCACGACCAGGTTCATCGCCTGAGCAGGCGTGATGTTCGTCCGGAACGTTTCTAGCATCCTCTCCATTGCGTACTGTAGCGTCGGCATCTGCGACCACCACGTCATAAACTGCTTATGGAAGTATTGTTCAGCTGTGCCCGACAAGTAGTTGCCCAGCAGATCCACCTTTACATCCTCCGGCCACAGGGACCCACAGGCTGACTGGGCCAGTGTGACCTGCCACTCGAACCTCATTCCCCACTCCAAGAACCCCACGACGCGATTATCGGCCGATGGCCACGACACCTTGCGTTGCGCGGACGGCGCTGTCTCTCGTGCGTGTTACACGCCTCCGTACGCGATGCCACTTGGTACACACTTGGGCCCAATGCTTACCAAGCATAGGGGCCTACTGGCTCGAGTCAAGGGGCTCTACGGGCATGGAAAGAAGGCCACAGGTGGCGTATCTATGATACTACTGGATCAGTGATCCACAGGGCAAGCCTTCCAAGCTACCAACGGTTCCACGAACCACACAGCAGTGGGGCCACTCGCTTCACAGTTAATGTGACCCTCGGATGAGCACTGTGTGCAGGGCTTGATGCCCAAGTTGTCCTTGAAGCAGGCGCAAGCGCACTATGTGTCACAGACACTGTGTCTTGTGAATACACGTGCTCAGCACAGTCGTAGACACGACAACGAGCACCAGACAGCTAAGCTGTCGCTCAGGAGGAGCTTACCTACCTCCTACTGCTATGCAGCATGCGGGGTCCAATGCATTGGCATCCCTGGTATCCACAGTGCCTCATGACATAGTCATACCCATTGAACGCTTCTAGCGTCAGGTGATCGGATAGAATCCGTTTCCATCACCACTTGCCGTTAGACAGAACGTCATTAAGACGGTTGTTCATCACGAACCATCTTCGCTTCATGATCGCGAAGCTCCAGGCCATAGGCCAGTGTTGTTAAAGGGTCATAGACCCTTGAAACACGCGCGCGAGGCGCATGTAGCTCTACTGCGCTTGCAGTTTGAGCATTCGATGCCACGTCGACGGCACCGACGTGCTCGCTGCAAGTATTGCAGCTACGGGTCAGAGACTGAGCTCAGCAACGACCCTGTGGACTCCCACCTTAGAGGGAGGTGCTTGGCACCCGGCGACTCCGTCGCACGCCCACCGGGCGGTCTGACACCGGGTGTGCCCGATCATACGCGTCAACGACGTCGGGGCAATCCTGCCGTAGTGGTACCTCAAACTTCCACGAGTTCTGTGAGTAAGGGTAACCTCGCCACTTCACCAGATACTGGTTGTGTCCTTGGTGACGACGCCGCGCCATCAGGCGATCCACATGATAGTGAAGCTCACCTTGCCCATCGAGCAGAGCAGGAGGAGGACGAGCGGTCGATGGGTTCTCGCGCTGCGAGTGTAGACGCGCTGCATTGCTTGCAGACCCGCGTCGGCTCGGTGAAGGAGCACGACCATGACGTCGGTCTTCCGACCCATCGCTTAGCGACTGGTCTCGAGGAGACCTAGAGTCGCGGGGACCGGTCTGAGTCGCCTCTGGTGCTGCATCAGCGGGTCTATGACCTCGAGCATCACGTTGCTCCGGATTGACAAGACCTGTTGGTTCGGATGCAACCACCTGTGGATCTGCCACCTGCTGCCGTGCAGCCTTCGTCCGACTCGGCGCCAGCGCCTCAGAACTCACAAGAGCAGGGTCCCGATATGGCTTGAGTAAGCCGACGTAGAACACAGGGTGTGTTCGCATCCGCTTTGGCAAGTCAAGCGTGTATGCCAGGCCCTTCTTGGCCACGACCGTGAACGGTCCAATGAAGCGCGGCCGCAACTTCGTCTTGAAGACGGCTGACACTGAGTGTGTAGGCAGGTTCTTAGCGTTTAATAAAACGTGGTCACCGACCTTGAGCTCCCACATGTTGCTTCTGCCTTTGGCATCAGCTTGTTCCTTTTGAACATCTTGGCTTTCAGCCATTGGGTCACGCACACTGCGTAAGACGCTAAGCCTCATCGAGAGGAAGTCATCGACTTGCTTGCGAACAGCAAGGGGGCTGACATCAGCTAGCTCGGAGTCGAGCGACGGCACAGCCTCTCCCCCACTAATCCCGAGGCCACCGCGTGGCGGAGTGAGCGGGACGCGCGGATGCGCAAGGCCATTCACGTAGAACGGGGTGAAGCCTGCCGAGGCATGCACCGCGTTGTTCATTGAGAACTCAACGAGAGGGAGCATAGCGCTCCAACGCTTTGGTGTTTCAGCGCATACGCTGCGGAGGATGTCCTCCAGGACGCGGTTGACGCGTTCAGTCTGACCGTCGGTCTTCGGATGATCCGCCGTGGCCATGTCCAGTCGAGTGCCAAGCACTTTAAAGACGGACGTCCAGAAGTGACCCGTGAAACGGGAGTCTCGATCCGAGACAATGGTCTCTGGCAGCCCATGCTGGCGGAAGACCCGATCGATAAAGATCGTCGCTGTACCAGCGCCATCGACGGTGTCCGGCACAGCTGCTAGGTGAGCCATCTTGCTCAGACGGTCAACAAAGACCACAACGCCCGTGTTGCCTGCCGTATCCTTCGGCAGGCCAAACACGAAGTCCATACTCATGGACTGCCAACACCCAGAGGGTACAGGCAAGCTCGCCAAAGGCGCTGCCGCATGTGGCGAGGGTTTAACCCGCTGACACGTCTCGCACGTGTGCACATATGTGCTGACCCACTTGTACATCTTCGGCCACCAGTACATGGAGCTCACCGAGCCGTAGGTCTTCTCGCGACCGAGGTGGCCGCTTGTGGGCGTGTCGTGGGCCTCATAGAGGATATGATACTTCAGGTCCTCATCGTGAGGAACCACCACACGTGGTGGGTCATCCTGACCCGTGCTGTAGTACAGCAGACCACCTTCCAGGCTATAGCGCTGGAGTCTCGCCTTTAGGCGTCGTGACAGAGTCACCTTTGAGTCCTTAAACTCATCGCTCCCTAGAGCTTGAAGCAGCGCGACACAAGAGTCGTCCTGAGCGTACGCTGCTCGAACCATGTCCGTCACGGACGACGTCACCGAGGTGACATGAGATAGCTCATAGTCCGGGCGACGTGATAACGCGTCAGCGAGGACGTTCTGCCTGCCAGGCTTGTACTTCACCTCGAAGTTATACTCCGCAAAGAAGGAGAGCCATCGGGCCATCCTCTGTGAGAGGTGAGGCGACTGCGTCGGGGTGCGTAGCGACGCATGATCCGTGTAGATCACGAATGGCTTGGAGCCGAGCAGGTGAACCCTGAATTTGACGAGAGCGTACTTCATCGCAAGTAGCTCCTTGTCATGAACAAATATCGATCTGACGCGTTCGCGCCCTTCGGCGTCCGCTTGTAGCAAAGCACTGCCGATGGCAAAGTCCGAGGCGTCACAGACGACGATGAACGGACGATCGGGGTCTGTCAACGCCAGTATCGGTGCCTGAAGCAGGCTATCCTTGATACGAGTGAACGCACTCTCGTGCTCAGCACGCCATACCCATTCGGCATCCTTCTTAAGGAGGTCCGTCAGTGGCCGAGCCAACTCAGCGTAATTCTCGCTGTACTTGTGCAAGTAGTTGGCCAAGCCAAGCCACTTACGCAAATCCTTCCGGTTCAAGGGAACCGGCCAGTCCACAATGGCCTTGACCTTTGCTGGATCAGCGCGAAGGCCATGTTTCCCAATGAAGCACCCTAGGAAGGGGATTTCTTCCGCGCCAAAGACGCTCTTGTCTGCGTTGGCGTACAACTTGTTTGTGCGCATGCACTCGAGCACCGCTCTCACGTGTTCCACGTGCACCTCTACGTCAGTCTTGCCGTGTTCGGCCTGGCTGTGGACGAACACGTCGTCAAAGTACGTCTGTGCAAATGCCCGTAGGGGCCTGAACAACTGCGTCACTAGACGATTGAACGTTGCAGGTGTTGCAACGCTGAAAGTCTCGTTTCAACTTCACTCGCTACATGAGGGTCGATGGAAGCTCTCAACTACTACATCAAGTGATTTCTCCCATTTCATACGCTCATACGAACAACACCGAAGGACAGACGACCATAACTAACCTCATTCAGGTCCGGATGAAGGATCCTGTGCGTATGGGGAGCACTGTCGTCACTCTTCCCACAGAGGAGACCCAAGGGTAGCAACCCTTGTGCTTTCGTCGTTTTCTTTCTCATTCTCACTTTTACCATCTAATACACAAACGTCTCCTAAACGACTACTGCTTTGTGTGTCTTCAGTCCGACTTCCTGCTAGTGTAAAAGGTTATGAGCCCAATTGGCGGCTCCTTCTGAAGACTCGACTTCCGTTACAACATATCTGTGATGTGTGAAACCTGCGACGCGTGAGAATCTGCGACGTGTGACAACTTCAACTTCAACTTGCACTCGCGCAGCGTCCGGGCAATATGATGAACCCCAATGAAACAAAACCAAGTCGCGTTCGCCGGAGCCTCGACGATGACATGGAAGCTGCCAGTGCAGAATCCGACATTAAAACCGAAATCGACCCAGCTGATGTAGCCGAACTACATGCTGAGTTGCGCCAGCAGTCCGTGGCTGCAGCGCAAATGATGAAAGACCCAGACAGTATCCGTGAGCAAATGGCTCGTATGAGAACCGCCCACGCCCAACAACAACCTCAACTGGAAGCCGAAATCGCCGAGTTGCGGGCCCAGGCAGCTAAAACCCCCATGCTAATCGACGAGGTAGCGCAACTTAAAAGAGCCTTACAAGCAGCTCATGCCGGAGTAAATCCATCGCCTCGGCAACCTAAACTGAAAGATCTGAACTGCCGCAAGTTTGGAGGACAAGAAGTATACCCGGGGCTTGGCTCTGGATTTGAATATTTCATCCTAGAATACGAGCAGGCCATCAGCACGGAATCCATGATTAACAACTCGCGATGGACGTCTCAACTCAAGGCCTCGTATTGGTCAACTTCCTAGAAGGAAAGGCGTCCCGATTCTTTCATGGAAACATAGCGCAATGGCGCAGAGCTAAACCTAGTTTTAGCTATGATGACTTTAAGATGAAGCTGAAGTCGGAGTATGGCTGTAAGTTAAGCCAAATCCAGCTATGCAAACGACTAACACCTGGTAAACGGCCCCAAGACTCATGGACAGAATATCTGGATTACCTGAAGTATGTTGCCGGACTGATGAGTGGTGATCACAGCCTTTTAGTGTTGGAAACATTTTGCTCTTACGCGTGTCCTGATCTATCGAGTACTCTGATTTCCAAAATCGACCGTACTAACACTGACTACTTACTCGAAGTTGATCGCATCCTAGCACTACTGGTTGATTTGCGTGGTGACGGGCGAAAACGTGATCGTCCTGGTCGGCCTCCAACAGGAAACGAAAAGAAGAGCGGTAACCAGCAATCCAACCCCAACCCACCCCAAGAATCCGGCCCTCGACAAACACAATCAAAACAAAACGGCCGAAACAACCAGAACCATGCTCTCACAGCATCGGCAAAACCTGGTCAAAAGTTGATTTGTTACGTATGTGACAACGAAGGCCACCGCGGCCCCGCCTGCCCAGATCTTAAGCGAGTCAAGGCTTCACTTAAACGGCAAGGCCAAGCACACAACATCACTGCTGACACAGATTCGACAACCACGAGTACAGATGATAACGAAGCACACCTGTGGTACGCTGCATCCAAGTCAACTCGCAATTCAGCACCACCTGAATGGATCCTGGATTCAGGAGCAACTTCGGCATGTGCAGTGACAAACGCATGCTCTTCGGCCTTGAGCCTGCACACCTGACAATCAACGTCGCGAACTCGCAAACCATCACTGCTACTCACAAAGGTAACTGTCTCCTTGAAACTACAGTAAGCGGGACCAAGCACAAGATTCTACTCACAAATGTGTACTACTGCGAGTCACTTCGGCGAAATCTAGTATCACTAACTCAGCTCCGTGCCCGTGGACTGACATTCAACTTCGCGGATCGATGCGCATTCTTATCTCCCGACGGATCGATCGTTGGAGAAGCAATCGAGCACAAAGGGCTGTGGATGATCGTTGCAGACGCTATAGATGAACGCCGAGGAGATGCCCAAGCATTCTTTGTTGATGTTCCTGAAACTTCCCTGGAGCAGTGGCACGAACGCCTCGGGCATGTCAACTACCAGGACCTGTTGCGGATGGTCAACAAGAATCTGGCGAACGGTATCTCTCTGACAAGTAAGAAGGTCAAGTTTTGTATGTCCTGCGCTGAAGCCAAGCAATCGCGCAACAAACAGCCCGTCGAAGACACTTCTGACTCTGCCCCGACTGATGAAGTTGGAGCCGTCATATCAATGGACTTGAAGACGGACCTTCGTCCAGATAGAAATGGGCACCGCCACATCCTCACGATCGTGGATCACGCGTCAAACTACAACAAGGTATATCTGCTCCATGCCAAAAGCGAAGCTTTTGACCGCTTTGTGGAATTTGCATCAGAATTCCAACGTCAGTACGACTTGAAGATCAAGGTTGTACGCTCCGATGGAGGGGGAGAATTCGCAAACCACAAATTTCAAGCGCATGCCGCACAACACGGCATACGTCTCCGGCATACGCACCCAAACACGTCTGCCTCCAACGGGAAAGCCGAACGTTTCCACCGGACATTGATGAACTCAGCACGAGCAATGCTGTGGGCATCGTCTCTTCCACAGCGATACTGTGGGGATGCAGTATTGTACGCATCATACATTCGCAATCGGATCCCGACACGTGCAAACGCCGACTACAAGTCACCCCTGCACGTACTAACTGGAAAACAACCACGAGTCTCGCACATTTTGCGGTTTGGATCCAAGTGTACTGTGCACGTTCAGCACAAGAAAAACCGCAGCCTAGCTAAAAGAGCTGAAAAGGCTATCGTCGTCGGTATATCGTCCACCCAGAAAGGCTACTTCCTGCTGCTACCACGACCGAAGAGGTTTACTACAAGTCCGGACGTTCAAAACGTGAATAAGTTGGATATCATAAGTCCAGAGACAGCTGAAGTACTAAACCGTCTTCATGAAGAAGAAGATAATCCTCAGGATAAATCGACTTCAGACTCAAATACCGACTCGGAAATCGATGCAGATACCGAAGAAGGTGTTCATGAAGACCATGGTCGTCCAATTTCTGCTGGCGTGCTGCGCCGAGTCTTCGGGAAGCGACAGCCAGAAAAGCCGGCAGATTTCGAGTTACCACAGTCTTTTATCGACGCATTTGCTGGACCGGCTTACGCACTTTTGACCATTCGCGCGTCGGACCATGTTAAAGAGCCCCGCACTGTTGGCGAAGCCATGCGCAGCGAATACTGGACCTAGTGGAAAGAAGCCATGGAAAAAGAACTGGCTGACCTACAAGCAAATGGTACCTGGGAATTGGTCGAGACACCTACCGATGCCAACGTTGTGACATCTAAATGGGTGTACAAGATTAAGTTTGCGAGCAACGGCGAGCTGGAGAGGTTCAAAGCTCGACTGGTTGCCCGAGGTTTTACGCAGAAATTTGGTGTGGACTTTGAAGCAACGTTCGCGCCCGTGCTTAAAATCTCCAGTCTTCGACTTATCACAGCACTTGCGGCTATCTGGAAAGCCAAGCTTTTGCAAGGTGATGTGCCTAATGGTTATTTGAAGTCTGACATCGACAAGAAAATTTAACTGAAGCCACCAAAGGGAACTCCTGGAGCCGACGGGAATATGTCCTGGTTACTTCTCAAAGGTCTCTATGGGCTAAAGCAAAGTGGCAAGCTCTGGAATGACCTAATCGATGCGTTTCTCAAGGCGGAAGGTTTTTCGAGAAGCAAGATCGACCCATGTATCTATTTCATGAGGCGTGATGGAAATCTCTGCGTTCTCGGCCTCTACGTCGATGATGTGCTGGTAGTAAACCAAAGCGACAAGCTATCAGAGGTCGTGATGTCACGCCTCGCTCAGCGTTTCAATATCAAGAACCTGGGGGAAGCTCAAAAGTGCCTAGGCATTTGGATTAATCGCACCACGGATGGCATCTTCCTGCACCAACAACAATCGACAATCGACCTGCTGGAAAAGTTCGACATGGTAAACTGCAAACCCGTCGCGACCCCCATGGATGTCCACCATCAGTTCTTTGATGAATCCGGTGACGCATTTCACGACAGCAACCAGTATCGTGAAGCTATCGGAAGCCTTCTTTGGCTATCAAATTACACTCGACCCGACATCATAACTGCAACAAACACTTTGTCGCGCTTCGTGTCGTGTCCGTCTTTGACGCACTGGAACGGGGTGAAGCGGATTCTACGCTATATGAAGGGCACTTCCAACATTGGACTATTCTACAAATTCGGCAGCGGCACTTCGACGAAATTGCAGCCTATCGTTTACTCCGACGCAACCTGGGCCGGTGACTCACTGACAGAGAAATCGACAAGCGGCTCCGTCCTCCAGATTAATGGCATGACAATTTCCTGGTTTTCGAGGAAACAAACCACAGTTTCCCTATCCACTATGGAAGCAGAATACGTTGCAGCATGCTCTGCTGTTCAAGACTGCATCTCAATCAACCAACTGCTTCAAGAAATCGGCCTACTACACGACAACGACTCAACACTACTCCGTGTGGACAACCAGTCAGCAATAAAATCGATGGAAAATGCCATTACGACTCAGCGTACGCGTCACCTCGCTATCAAGTATCATTTTGTACGAGCCGCAATTTCCAGGAAGCAAGTTCGCGTTGAATACTGCCCCACTCAACAACAAATTGCTGACATTTTCACCAAGGCCACCGATCGCATTATCTTTGGTCGCCTGCGGGGCAAGCTCCAGCTCGGAAGCTTCACTCAAGGGGGAGTGTTGCAAAGCTGAAAGTCTCGTTTCAACTTCACTCGCTACATGAGGGTCGATGGAAGCCCTCAACTACTACATCAAGTGATTTCTCCCATTTCATACGCTCATACGAACAACACCCAAGGAGATATGACCATAACTACCTCATTCAGGTCCGGGATGAAGGATCCTGTGTGTATGGCACGAGCACTGTCGTCACTCTTTCCACAGAGGAGACCCAAGGGTAGCAACCCTTGTGCTTTCGTCGTTTTCTTTCTCATTCTCACTTTTACCATCTAATACACAAACGTCTCCTAAACGACTACTGCTTTGTGTGTCTTCGGTCGGACTTCCTGCTAGTGCAATAGCAGGCGCATTCGACAGCCCTTGGGGCATGACGAGCCATTCCCAGAGCATACCGCTCGGGGTGTTCACCGCGGTAAGCGGAATATCACTGGCTCGCATGAGCAGCTGATAGTAGCCATCGACTAAGTCGAGCGCACTGTACATGGTGCAACCCACCATGTTGTTCTGAAGAACATCATTCCTAGGAATAGGCGTCTGCGCCGGAATCATGGCAGCGTTGAGCTTGTTAAAAGCGTGAACGATACGCCACTTGCCATTCGGCTTTCTGACACAGAACGTTGGCGCGGAGTGCGGAGACTTGCTCTCGCGCACGAGACCCGCCGCGTGCTTCGCACGGAAGAAGGCGTCAATGACGTCGCATTGCTCTTTAGGAAGAGGCCACTGCCGGGTCACGCAGTATTTAGTTCCGGGAACTAAGTCGATCTCGTGACGAACGCCTCGGTCGGGAGGCAGGCCACTCGGTGGTTCCTTCGAGACAACGTCTCCATATTCCTTCAGCAAGGAGTAGAAGGGGTCCGAGGGATTCTTGAGGATCTCCGATCCACTTCTGGCGTTCAACGCCGTCTTGACCCTGGCCAAGACGGACTCGTCCACGACGGACGATGAGTTTAACTCTTCTTCAGGTCGAACGATGACCACCTCGGCGAGTTCGCCAGCCTTCAAGGCATCGCCAAAGTCGGCGAACGACATCTCCTCTAGCTCAAGGAGTTTGTCAACACTCGGCAACTCGTCTAGCAGGACGCTGCCTTCGGCACTGCCGTCCACTCCATCAACCAGAGTGTATAGCTGCCCACAGCCCTCCTGTTCGGCACTCGACGTCACGGATGACTCAGACGCAGAGCGTCTCGCCCAAAGGGCCTTACGACGTCGTCGCCTGGCCGACGAACGTCCACTCGACGGAGTACGTGCCGCTGCACAGGTAATGGCCTTGCCCGGCCCAGTGTCAGTGACACTCAGTGACTGACTCGGTCTACCGCCGACGTCACTAGACGGAGTACGTGCCGCCGCACAGGTTTCGGCCCCTTCAGGCCCAGTGTCAGTGACACTCTGCGATCCACTCGGTCGACGACCGATGCCGCTCAGCGGAGTACGTGCCGCTGCACAATCAATGACCGTAACAGGTCCAGTGTCAGAGACACTCAGCGATCGACTTGGTCCACGAACCAGTATCACTCGACGGAGTACGTGCCGCCCCACAGTTCACGGCCTGGTAAGGCCCGATGCCATCGGCATCCAGTGACGGTCCATGACCGGCGTCACTCGGCGGAGTACGTGCCGCCCCACAGGGGTTACGTGAGCTTTGCTCACACGTTGATTCACTGTCAACCAGCGCTACGCGCTCAACAGGACTGCGGTCCTCGCACTCGGTGCTGTCCACTAACTCGGACACACCGACTTCCAGCATCATAGCCGACTCGTGTGGTGGAGCGGATCTGCCAAAATCTCGTTGAGACAGGTCTCGATCACCACTTGCGCCCAGACACCGACTAACGGAGGGGGTCCCCCGATGATCCGTGATCTAGCTGTGTGTAGTTTCACCTTGTGTACCCGTCGGTAGGCGGGTTACGCTATTCCAGGTGACTTCTGAAGATGTCTTGTAGGTCGGAAGAAAGTCTTGCGTGACGCAGGGGTCGAGGTAGCGTGGAAGTTCTTCACTCCACCTCGGGGTACTTGATCCCGGTCGTAGGCGAGTTCTCGAGCCTTGATCCGGGTGCCTGGTTCTTGATCCAGGTCTTCCAATAGTCAAGTGTTAGGGGTTCGGTCCCTTCCTTTCGTTGTTTGCCGCTTCCTTTAGCGGGGGTCTTGAGGGGGTGAGATTCGACGGAGTCGTCAGGCTAAACAACTAATTCCTTCCGATCCGATGTATGCGCTTAAAGGATAGTTCACTAGATAGGGCAAAGCTGGCCAATATATTATCCAGACTTAACCGCTATACTAGGTCACATATCCTTACCTTCTTGACGCTCGTAGGGCCAATGTAGTTCCCGGTTCCAGGCGTAGCGAAGACACTTGAGTGGTTCAGGGCAAATTCGATTATGTTTATGGTTATTCCTTTGCCTACTAATCCCATCCTGATTTACTATCCTACGATCACATGATTCTGGCTACATAGCTGATCCCTACCTGGGTTCCTCTAACCCTGATCGTGAGCCGATTTCGTACTTAGCCGAGACTTGATCTCGTACTTAGTCGGGACTTGATCTCGCACTTAGTCAGGGAGGTGATCACTGCCAGATCCCGCTTGGTAGTCGTTCGGAGAATTAGGATCAGGCCACCTGAGGAGTCTGCGTCAGGCCTGGGGCTGAGCTGATCCGGAGCTGATCTCGTACTTAAACGGGAGGGGATCACTACGTGATCCCGCTTCGCCGCCGCCCGGGGGATCAGGATCATGTCGTTAGAAGGCTCCAGGACGCCGGGGTGAACCGTGAGCCAAAATCGTGCTCACTCGGGACCCCGCCATCGCCGATCGCGCTAGAACACCCTTGATCTCCTTATTCTTCCACCCGGTAGATGTAACGGGGTTACACGGCGCTGCGCGCCTTGGCTACAGTTGGTGTGGTATACACCATCCAGGTCACAAGTCACAGATCTGTGTACTACACATAGTGTTTCTCACACGTCACATATGTAGCCAGTTAGCTCAGAGCCACACATTGCATTTTAATTAGGATTTAGTATGCTAGATACTAAATCCGTTACATTTAGGATTAGGGCAATAAAATCAATAAAAATCAGTTTGCATTTTACATAATTAGTGATAGTTCCTTTATTATAGGAACACTGATTGTGAGGGTCCCGTATTTAGTGGACTACCTGGTTCTCGTATAGAACCGAAGGCTAGCGCCTTGCAAGCAGGACTCTACGAGTCGACTAAACTTCCTCTGTGCCGTGCACATCTACGCAGCCCCGCTGCATCTGGTAGCACTAGTAGTCAATCCAACTCCTGAGTTGAAGACTGTTTCTCTGTGAGAATGGAGCCAGAAGCATACGCTCACTTGACTCCGAGTCAGCGGGACACGCTTAACAAGCTTACGTCCTTGCTGGGCCCGGAAGGTATGGCGCACCTTGCGTCCCAAGGGCCGGAGGCCGTCAACGCGCGCCTCGAGGCATTTGCCTCGTACGAAAACGCTCTCGTTGAGCACATTCAGCGGAATGTAAAAGGGGTTACCCCTGCTCCGAGAGCTAAGCCCGTCACGCTCAGCGTGAAGACCTTTCACGGGCACGAAGGAGAGAACCTCCTGTTGTGGACCCGAGAGGTCGAAATGGCCATGGGGGCCGCTATGCTTCAGTTGGAAGGCCAACGCGTGGCGTTCGCCATCTCTAAGCTCGAAGGGCGAGCACGATAATGGGCCTTGACGTCTGGGACGTCGGTAGAAATGGCCTTCCCCACTTGGGGTGAGCTTAAGGCCAAGCTTACGCAAGTGTTTGCCCCGCCTAACCAGGCGTATCGCGTGCGGTCACGCTTCCTTGCTTGCCGACAGGGCAAGAAGGATCTGGTGGACTATGTCCAAGAGCTGCGCACGCTCATTGCCGGCATGGCTGCCGATCCTCTACCCGAGGTGGTCGCCGTGACCGTCTTCATGGAAGGCTTGCGAGCTGGCGTGGCCAGGACGGAGACATTCCGTCAGAACTCCCGCAGCTTCGAAGATGCTGTCAGCGTGGCATTGAATGCCGAACACAACTTTAAAGTTGTCGAGGGTCGGTGCTAACAGCACAGGGTCCGGGGGACCCGAGCCCATGGACCTCAGCTATGCTGAAGATGAGGTAGCTGAGCTACGAGCTGCGGTGCAGCGTATGAGCACTCGCCGGTGCTTCACGTGTGGTAGTCCCACACATCTGAGGCCCAACTGCCCTCTGCGCAAAGAGCGCGCCGGCCAAAATGGCCGCAACCCTGCCGCGGGTCCCGCTTTGGGCTCTGCCCAGGGAAACGACGGCTCCCAGTAGACGCGGGGCGGTCTACTGGGGAAGAACTGAGTTCTGCAGTGCGTGAGAGGCACTGGGGCTCAGCCCCGAAGAGCTCCGTGCTCTCGAACACGGAACGTGTGAGCAAGCAGGGCTTGCTGGTCGTCCATGTGGACGTGAAGGGCTTCGAGAAGCCGTGGATCGTGTTGATCGATTCGGGAGCGTCTGGCAACTATGTCAGACGCTCCACCGTTGAGGGTAGTCAGCAATATGCTGAGGCACTTCGAGCGCGAAGAGGTGACACCGTCACTGTCCGTCTAGCGACGGGCGTCCGTGTCACGGCAGCCAAGGTCTCAATGGACCTGCGGCTGAAGTTCCTGGACTTCGACAGCGTAGAACGCTGCTTGGTCTTGGACCTGGATTCGAGGTACGACCTCATCCTTGGCATGGCGTGGCTGGAGCGCCACGAGCCATGGATTGATTGGAGGTCGAAGACCTTAGGTGCTACGCACTTCTCTCCTAGTGGAGCTTTGGCGAGTCATGAACCCACCTCTGCTAGGAAGCAGAAGAGCTATTGGCGCGAGCATCGAGCCGAGTCGGCTATGATGCTGGAAGTCGGTGTGTCCGAGTTGGTGGACAGCACCGAGTGCGAGGACCGCAGTCCTGTTGAGCGCGTAGCGCTGGTTGACAGTGAGTCAACGTGTGGGCAAAGCTCACGTAACCCCTGTGGGCGGCACGTACTCCGCCGAGTGACGCCGGTCATGGACCGTCACTGGATGCCGATGGCATCGGACCTTACCAGGCCGTGAACTGTGGGGCGGCACGTACTCCGTCGAGTGATACTGGTCGTGGACCAAGTCGATCGCTGAGTGTCTCTGACACTGGACCTGTTATGGTCATTGATTGTGCTGCGGCACGTACTCCGCTGAGCGACATCGGTCATCGACCGAGTGGATCGCTGAGTGTCTCTGACACTGGGTCAGGTGAGTCCAAAACCCGTGCGACGGCACGTACTCCGTCTAGTGACGTCGGCGGTAGACCGAGTCAGTCACTGAGTGTCACTGACACTGAGCCTGAAGGAGCCGAAACCTGTGCGGCGGCACGTACTCCGTCGAGTGGACGTTCGTCGGCTAGACGACGACGTCGTAAGGCCCTTTGGGCGAGACGCTCTGCGTCTGAGTCATCGGTGACGTCGAGTGTCCACGCACAGGAGGGCTGTGGGCAGCTATACACTCTGGTTGATGGAGTGGACGGCGGTGCCGAAGGCAGCGTCCGGCTGGACAGACTGCCGAGCGTCGACAAACTCCTTGAGTTAGAGGAGATGTCGTTCGCCGACTTTGGCGATGCCTTGAAGGCTGGCGAACTCGCCGAGGTGGTCATCGTTCGACCTGAAGAAGAGTTAAACTCATCGTCCGTAGTGGATGAGTCCGTCTTGGCCAGGGTCAAGAAGGCGTTGAGCGCCAGGAGTGGATCGGAGATCCTCAAGAATCCCTCGGATCCCTTCTACCCCTTGCTGAAGGAATATGGAGACGTTGTCTCGAAGGAACCACCGAGTGGCCTGCCTCCTGACCGAGGCGTTCGTCACGAGATCGACTTAGTTCCCGGAACTAAATACTGCGTGACCCGGCAGTGGCCCCTTCCTAAAGAACAATGCGACGTCATTGCTATTGCACTAGCAGGATGTCCGACCGAAGACACACAAAGCAGTAGTCGTTTAGGAGACATTTGTGTTTTAGATGGTAAAAGTGAGAATGAGAAAGAAAACGACGAATGCACAAGGGTTGCTACCCTTGGGTCTCCTCTGTAGGAAGAGTGACGACAGTGCTCCCCATACGCACAGGATCCTTCATCCGGACCTGAATGAGGTTAGTTATGGTCGTCTGTCCTTCGGTGTTGTTCGTATGAGCGTATGAATTGGGAGAAATCACTTGATGTAGTAGTTGAGGGCTTCCATCGACCCTCATGTAGCGAGTGAAGTTGAAACGAGACTTTCAGCGTTGCAACACCTGCAACGTTCAATCGTCTAGTGACGCAGTTGTTCAGGCCCCTGCGGGCATTTGCACAGACGTCAGGCCCCTGCGGGCATTTGCACAGACGTACTTTACGTCAGTGCCTGGCTGTGGACGAACACGTCGTCAAAGAGGTGCACGTGGAACACGTGAGAGCGGTGCTCGAGTGCATGCGCACAAACAAGTTGTACGCCAACGCGGACAAGTGCGTCTTTGGCGCGGAAGAAATCCCCTTCCTAGGGTGCTTCATTGGGAAACATGGCCTTCGCGCTGATCCAGCAAAGGTCAAGGCCATTGTGGACTGGCCGGTTCCCTTGAACCGGAAGGACTTGCGTAAGTGGCTTGGCTTGGCCAACTACTTGCACAAGTACAGCGAGAATTACGCTGAGTTGGCTCGGCCACTGACGGACCTCCTTAAGAAGGATGCCGAATGGGTATGGCGTGCCGAGCACGAGAGTGCGTTCACTCGTATCAAGGATGGCCTGCTTCAGGCACCGATACTGGCTTTGCCAGACCCCGATCGTCCGTTCATCGTCGTCTGTGACGCCTCGGACTTTGCCATCGGCAGTGCTTTGCTACAAGCGGACGCCGAAGGGCGCGAACGCGTCATTGCGTTTGAGTCTCGGCAGCTCAAGGCTGCTGAGAAGAACTATCCAGTTCATGACAAGGAGCTACTTGCGATGAAGTACGCTCTCGTCAAATTCAGGGTTCACCTGCTCGGCTCCAAGCCGTTTGTGATCTACACGGATCATGCGTCACTACGCACAGCGACGCAGTCGCCTCACCTCTCGCAGAGGATGGCCCGATGGCTCTCCTTCTTTGCGGAGTATAACTTCGAGGTGAAGTACAAGCCTGGCAGGCAGAACGTCCTCGCTGACGCGTTATCACGTCGCCCGGACTATGAGTTAACTCATGTCACCTCGGTGACGTCGTCCGTAATGGACATGGTTCGAGCAGCATACGCTCAGGACGACTCTTGTGTCGCGCTGCTTCAAGCTCTAGGGAGCGATGAGTTTAAGGACTCAAAGGTGACTCTGTCACGACGCCTAAAGGCGAGACTCCAACGCTATAGCCTGGAAGGCGGTCTGCTGTACTACAGCACGGATCAAGATGACCCACCGCGTGTGGTGGTTCCTCACGATGAGGACCTGAAGTATCATATCCTCTATGAGGCCCATGACACGCCCACAAGCGGCCACCTCGGTCGCGAGAAGACCTACGGCTCGGTGAGCTCCATGTACTGGTGGCCGAAGATGTACAAGTGGGTCAGCACATATGTGCACACGTGCGAGACGTGTCAGCGGGTTAAACCCTCGCCACATGCGCCTTTGGCGAGCTTGCCTATACCCTCTGGGTGTTGGCAGGCCATGAGTATGGACTTTGTGTTTGGCCTGCCGAAGGATACGGCAGGCAACACGGGCGTTGTGGTCTTTGTTGACCGTCTGAGCAAGATGGCTCACCTAGCGGCTGTGCCGGACACCGTCGATGGCGCTGGTACAGCGACGATCTTTATCGATCGGGTCTTCCGCCAGCATGGGCTGCCAGAGACCATTGTCTCGGATCGAGACCCCCGTTTCACGGGTCACTTCTGGACGTCCGTCTTTAAAGTGCTTGGCACTCGACTGGACATGTCCACGGCGGATCATCCGCAGACCGACGGTCAGACTGAACGCGTAAATCGCGTTTTGGAGGACATCCTCCGCAGCGTATGCGCTGAAACGCCGAAGCGTTGGAGCGCTATGCTCCCTCTCGTTGAGTTCTCAATGAACAACGCGGTGCATGCCTCGACAGGCTTCACCCCGTTCTACGTGAATGGCCTTGCGCATCCGCGCGTCCCGCTCACTCCGCCACGCGGTAGCCTTGGGCTTAGTGGGGGAGAGGCTGTGCCGTCGCTCGACTCCGAGCTTGCTGATATCAGCCCTTCTGCTGTGCGTAAACAAGTCGATGACTTCCTCTCGATGAGACTTAGCGTATTACGCCGTGTGCGTGACGCAATGGCTGAAAGCCAAGACGTTCAAAAGGAACAAGCTGATGCAAAAGGCAGAGGCAACATGTGGGAATTTAAGGTCGGTGACCAAGTTTTATTAAACGCTAAGAACCTACCTACACATGCAGTGTCGAGTGTCTTTAAGACGAAATTGCGTCCGCGCTTCATCGGACCGTTTACGGTCGTGGCCAAGAAGGGCCTGGCATACACGCTTGACTTGCCAAAGCGGATGCGAACACACCCCGTGTTCTACGTCGGCTTGCTTAAGCCATATCGGGACCCCGCGGGGGTGAGCGCGGAGGCGCTGGCGCCGACGGCACGCGCCCAGGCTGCGTCATCTGCAGCAGCAACGTCACCTGACCCCGCAGCTCAGCGAGCTGAAGCTCCTGCTGATGCAGGCGAGCGGTCAGAGACTGAGGCCCTTCGAGCCAAGCCACTCGGCTTTCGATCTCCTCCATGTCGTGAGCGAGACGGGCATGTGAATGCCAAACGCTCTCCACGTTCCCTTGAAGGGACTGAGTCTGACTCTGGAGAGTACCGATCGAGCGATCGAGTTGATACCAGGCGCGATGCGACAAATAGCGCTCGTCACACTCATCGAGTATTGCGTTCCGCAGCGAATCGGCCTCCTCCGCCGTTGCTCGATGAGCAGGGGACTCCCCATTACCACGTGGAGCGCCTGATGGCGCGGCGTCGCCACCGTAGTCAAAACCAGTATCTGGTGAAGTGGCGTGGGTATCCTCATTCCCAAAACTTGAAGGGCCCCTGAGGCAGGACTGCCCTGACGTCGTGGACGCTTTTGATCGCGAAGATCGGAGGCGCCCGAAGGGCTCGAGGTCGACCACTCGGTCGACACCCGCTTCTCACCACTAGTGTGAGAAGCTGACGGACTAGCAGCCGAGCTCAGGCTATGGTCCGTGGCTGGTGTAGCCAGTGAGTCTCCTTCGGAGACTAGAGGAGCGTCCTGCGAAGCAGGGATAGTGGCCTGAGAGGCGGGAGTCACCGCCGTCGTGTGACGAGGAAAGCGGCCGGGCCGCACGCGTAGCTTCGCGTACTGGAAGAGTAGACCTCGAGCGAGGCGGACGTCCACCTCGGAAGAGCTCTCCATGAGCCGATCGAACGACGCGAGCTTCCGTGAAGCTTCGGCCCAGGTGGCCACATGGACCATGTAGTCCCGGGTAGTCTCTCCCGTTTGGAGAAGGAGTGGATAAGTCCTCATCTGAGGTACAGACTCCCGTCGCCGTTGCTTATCTAAGCGTTGCCGATACTCGGCGAGTGTGCACACCTGCGGGGTCAGGAAGCGCTCATGGAGCCCTTGCCGTTGCTGAGTCTCAGCCACCGTGCGAGGCGGAGCGCCTATGGCGTAACCGTGCAGGTTGGGCTGTGCCATCAACTGCTTCACCTGCTCGGCAGGGTCACGAGGCTCGAAGCCGTAGTCGCGCCGCGACGAAGTCCCCACGATGTCCCGTTGGACCGGTCGACGTGACTCTGGAGCACCGCTCATAGAAGCCTCCTGCGCCTCATCCAGAGGGTTGGTGATCGCGTCTTCGACGCCCCTGAGCGACTCTGGCTCATCGCGAGCAGGAAGTGGTGGTGCGTTGCGCAACGCGTTGAGCACGAGGCTCGAAGGTCCCTCCGGGAATGGATTGGGCTGACGCAGCTGCCGAGGAATTGAGTACCGACGCGGATCACGTGGAGAGCGCAGCTCAGATCGAGTCGTCCGAGAGCTCGCAGGAGCAGGAGACGCAGGGGCATCGCCCTGTTCGGACTCTTCGTAGTCCACTTCGACTTCGCCTTCCTCCGTAGGAGAGCGACGTGGGTCGCGCGTCGGCGACGCTGTCGTGTACTCGAAGGGTGAGCCACCGCTACCACTTGAAGTCGGGCTGGCCTTGAACATCGCTCCGTAGCGAAGGCGAGACGCCGCGAAATACTCCGAAACGGAGAGCGTGAGAGGAGCCGAGGGCTCAGTCCGGAAAGCGCTGAGGCGCTGAGGCGTAGACGCCTGGACACGGGACACCTCAGGAGCGGTTGGCTCGCTGGGGAGAATTGGAGAATGTGCTCGTTGAGCCAGCGCGTACGCGCACTCTCGTTGAGTGATTTCTTTTATCGGAAAGTTGCCGGTGACAGGCCTTGACAAGGCAGTTATGTCTGCAGTTGTAGATACTCCGTATCTACAGTTTGGTGGGGGAGGGTGTAACGGGGTTACACGGCGCTGTGCGCCTTGGCTACAGTTGGTGTGGCATACACCATCCAGGTCACAAGTCACAGGTCTGTGTACTACACATAGTGTTTCTCACACGTCACATATGTAGCCAGTTGCTGGCAGTTAGCTCAGAGCCACACATTGCACTTTGATTAGGATTTAGTATGCTAGATACTAAATCCGTTACATTTAGGATTAGGGCAATAAAATCAATAAAAATCAGTTTGCATTTTACATAATTAGTGTTAGTTCCCTTATTATAGGGACACTGATTGTGAGAGTCCCGTATTTAGTGGACGACTTGGTTCTTGTATAGAACCGAAGGCTAGGGCCTTGCAAGCAGGACTCTACGAGTCAACTAAACTTCCTCTGTGTCGTGCACAGCTACGCAGCTCAGCTGCAGTAGAACTCCGATCACCAACGAACACCACTCCCCGTCCCCCGAACGACCTTCGGCCGATGTCCCCGTTGCCTGTTCCAGGGCGGGATCCTTCATACCCTCATCTGATTCGCGTCGGATCTGGGCATCACCGGTCCCCCCTGTCGCTTGTTTTGGCTCTCTTCGGTTATGTGGCTGATATCGCTTCTCCGTGAAATATCTCGTTCGCTTTACCACATCCGCCCCCATCACGTAAGTTGGGCTGGTGCAGCTCACTTCGGGCTCATTTCCACATTCGTCACCTGGGATACAAGTCGTTCAAGCGCCACCACTTCTCCACAATGTCCGATCCGCCTCCTTCGCCCCCTTCGACGCCGAGAACTCCTTCGAGCGAGCACTCGATCCGATCAGCTCGATCCACCGCCTCACGCTTCTCAACTCCTGGGGTAAACCCTGAGCTGGTCACCTTGCAAGCGAGGCTGGCCCGTAGCCAACGGATGCGCGAGACCTTGGGTCGTGATCGGGATCACCTGGATGACAAGGTTCGCCGGTTGCGGTCCGACATGGCAGCTATGGAGCACTTCCGGGACGACCAAGCGGAGGAGATCCTGCGTCTGAACGCTGAAATCGTCCGTCTGGAACCGGAGGTACCATCAGTGGGGACACAATCGCTGCCTTGCAAGCTCAGCGGGCCCAGCACGCCGCCGAACGTCAGGACTCTGAACAGCGAATGGCCCGGATCCAGGTGCAGCTAGACTCTGCCCTCGAGGATCTCGACTTCCGGATGGCCGAACTCCGCGAAGCGGGGGAGACGGAAATCGAACTCCGGGATGAACTCCAGGATCGCGAACGGGAGCTCGCCGCCGCGCGCCACGACTTGACTCTTGCTCAGCGTAGCCTTGATCGCTGGCAGAGGGACGATCCCCTCCCAGGCCTACAGACAACCATGGCCCCGTCTGCCAGTCAGGCTCGCTCTTCGGCAGAGGAAGCTCGGTTGAGGTTGGAACTGACTCGGACCCAAGCGGAATTGCTCGCCGCTCGAGCTGAGGTCGCATATCTGGAACGCGAGGCGGAGGATCGTCAGGCTGAGCTGGCCCGGGCACACCTCGCCCTGGAGGATGTGCCTGCATCGGATTCGCACGTTCCGCCCTCAGACGCGGCGGCCGACGCCGCCGCTATCTCCAGTCTGGAGCAAGATCTAGCGGATGCCTTGGGAAATCTGGAAATAATCCAGCACGACCGGGACCAGCTCTCCGTCAAGCATCGTGCCGCGGTCGTCGAGCGAGATCAGGCCGTCGCGGACCGAGACCAGGCCCACCTCGACCGGGATCAAGTGGTGCAAGATCTCGATCGAGTCACGGCGGATCGAGATCGGATCCAGGTCGACCTGGACGCCGCCTCCCAAGATCGCTTATCAGCTCTCGCGGACCTTGACGTGGCCCGTTCTGCCCGGGACGCGGCTACACAGGAACTCAACCAACTCCAGCAGCAGAACGCAGAGCTCCGACAGGCTCATCAGGAGCTGGACGCTGATTATGCCGAAGCCGAACAACAGCTGCATCACGCCGAGGATTCCTCTGCTCGGTTGTCCTCGTGGATCGCGGATCGACGGGCGGCTCGTGCCACCAAAAGATCTCGAAGCGCCTCTGCTTCCCCCGCCGTTCCTCCTTCCTCACGCAAGCGTCCAGCTCGGAGCTCCTCAGCCCCCCGTGATCTAGGAACCGCTGCTACCGGAGCCGCCGGGTCAACCCAGCCCGCCCCGCCAACGGCGGTTCCAACTCCAGCAGGATCAACGGCGAGCCCGCTGGATCTGTTGGCAGATCAAGCTTCCGGGCAGGCCGGAGAGGAGGAAACCGATACTCCAGCCCCTGATCAGACCCCGGCACCGGCTGATCAGCCCGGATCAGTCCCAACCAATGGTGACTCGCAGGACGAAGAGGAAGGGGATTCCAACTACGATCCCAACCACCCATTCTCATCGCCGTCCGAAGAGGACGAGAGTCCGGAACCCGGCAATGGAACTAGTCCTGAGGCTGGATCGGATCATTCCAATGAGGCGGAGGACTCCGAGGAGGACGATGCTCTACGCATGGGTCGCCAACGATCTATCTCGTCGCACCGGCGCGAGTCCGGTCAGGTTCCGAGAGGCAGATCTTCTGGCGTTCGTGGATCGGGGTCTCCGGACGGCTCAAGCCCATCTCCGGATGGATCAGGCCCACCGTCTCCGGGATCGCCTCCGGGTTCCCCGTCACCGCCGTCACCTCCTCTCGGCGGTTCTCCGCCCCTCGGGCTCCAACCACCTCTGTTCCCGGTCGCCTCTTTCATCCCAGGGTACGATCGGCAGCGTACCTTCGCGGCCGCGGACGTCGAACCGTGGGATCCGCAGGTGATCGGGCAGTATTCGATCGTGGGCCTGATTGCCAACTCTTTGGCCAAACGGTTGTTGATCCCCTCGGGTTGGCTGTTCCCTTCTCGGATGCAGGCTGGGCTCGCGCCGACTCCCGGCACCGACTATCTCAACGAGTTGATCACGGGCGTGAACGTGCTCGATCTGATGGCCGTGGAACGACTTCGCGAATCCGGGTCCCCTCACGTTCAACCTCGATTTACACGAGAGGGAGGGAACACCCCTCGCGGCTTTGGCTGCCACTTATCGCGTCCTGGAGGAACGGCACCGTCAGGCGTTTTGGGAGGCCACCCACAATCTCGAGATCACCTCTGCCATGCAAGCCGCGGATCTCGAATTGCAGCGGTATTACGTCGCTCGCAAGGCCAGGCGGAGTCGTGCTGGGTCTGCTTGGCGCCAATTCCTCGCCTCCTTCCCCGCCATGATGCGCAATCAGTGGTTCGACTTCGACATCCTGTTGGATCCGCTCTTCCTTCACCTCCCCATTCCGGCAGTGCATGCTGTTCGTTAGTATCCCGGTGTGGTCTCTCGGCGTGCCAACCGGGCGGATCCCAATGCGAACGTTCCAGAGCATGCGAACCTGATCGAGGCTCTGGAGGAGTGTGATGAGGCGGATCCGCTGCGTAACCAGTATCGGCAAGACCCAGTCAACCACCCCGCTACCAGGATTCCCCGCCTTATCGGCAAGTTCCGCTGGGGCTGCTTCTCCGTAAGTTGTGCTAATTGCGATCACCTGCAACAAGGCACGGGGCTTCTCCCCGGGTCCGGACTCGGAGCCCCCAGCTAGGGTTGCTCTGCATACCCCACATTCCCATTCGTAATTCTCGTAATCTCCATTCATGATTCTCGTAATTTCCATTCATGATTCTCGTAATCTCCATTCCCACAGTCGTCCCCATCGTACTCAATCGTTTTGAGAACATTATCTTCCTTCATCCCCATCTCGACATTCAGGATCACCTTCTCTCCGACGTCAAATTCCCTGCTCGCATGCATATACACAAATACAAAATTCTCGCCCTGATCTGAATTTCACTCCGCGTCAGACTCCTCGATCACGGCAAGGCAACCCTGTTGCCTCGCCCGACATCCATCTACACCTCTTCGTGCGACTGCATCACGCCAAATCGGTTCCGATTCACATGATCCCGCAGGAACGCACTTAGTATGGCTCCACAGTTGAGATCAGCTTCATCGACCCAAGTCGGTTCATCATAACCGACCCAATGCACCAGAAACTCCCGGTAGATTCTGCCATAGCGGGTCCTTTTCCTGCTCCGCATATCGGAAATTCGTTCGACCTCATACTCATCGGCTTCTAGATCTGGGGTCCAACTATCCTCCGGTAGTAGGGTCTCGTCGAAATCCAGGCGATCTGCCTCATCTACCATCAACTCAACTCGGGGTCGGTCGGGGAAACTCCGCACCAGCTTCAACTTCGAGACATGAACTATCGGGAATATGTGGTATCCCGATCCCGCAATCTCCAGCTTGATCGTGAACTCATTGATCTTCTCTGCCACTCGGAACGGGCCATGCCACAGATGTGCCAGCTTGCGCGCGTAGCCTTCTCTCACCCGATCCAGGTACAACCAAACCCGGGATCCGGCTTCGATCCGGTGAAGATCAACCTCGCCCGCCCAGCGATCGCTTCCCGCAACCGTTCATTGACTTGTTCCCGTGATTGCTGATAGTACCTCTGGACCCTATATCGCCATCGACGAGGATCGCGATCGTGATGCCTGGTGGAACCAACTGGTATCGTGGCCTCCAACGTCGATCTCGGATCCCACCCGTGCACCAGATAATGAGATGTATCCCCCCGGATCCGGTCGTTGGCGGTGTTGATCGCGAACGTTAACCGCTCAGCGTACTCATCCCAGTCCTTCTGATCAAGATCCTGGACATACATCTTGATCGCCCTCGTTGCCGTCTGTACCATTCGCTCTGCTGTTCCATTAGCTTGGGGGCGATATGCCATCGTTGCTCGCTGCCGTTGTCCTAGTATCCTGTTGAAAGATCGGAAGAAGTCGGACATAAAACCGTCTCCCGATCGTGTCGGATGATCTCGCTGGCACCAAACCTTCGGAACACGCACTCTTCATAAGATTCCGCGATCGTTTGGGCGGACCGAGAGGAACTGGCCTTGGCGATCACATATCCCGAGAACAGATCGACCCAGATCAGCAACTCGGTGTTGCCCTTATCAGATCTGGGCAAGGACGGTATATGATCCATCGCTATAATCTGAAATGGGTAAGTCGCTTGCAAATTCCCTGGGGATTCGCCTTGGATAGTAGGTCTACCTTTTCCCGTCTCGCAATCCACACATTCCCCCACATACTGCACGCTCCGATAAAGTCCCCTCCAGTGGAAGTGGCTCCGGATCCGTTGGTAGGTACGCTTCCCTGGTGTCCGCCTTCGAGAGTCGTATGATAATGGTGAAGGACGTCTTGTTGTAGCCCGATTGGCTTCTGACCTCGGCGTTGGAGGACAGTAGAAAAGCAGGTCGTGTTCGTCCACCTCGTAATCGGACGCGATCTTGCTATAGGATCGTGATTCCGCTTGAGTGCGGTCGGCCCGATCAGGTATTTCTTCAATCCCACAATCCAGGTTTCCTCATCTTGTGCTCGCTTGATCCGATCGATCCTCATCTCTCGGATCAGTTCCTCTTGTAGGACGGCAGCATCCATCTTCCCTCGAGCGGCCCGCGTAGTTACTGCGGACACTCGGACCACCGGATCTTCAGTCTAGGGGGTCAGGATCTCGTCTAGTCGATTTAAGGTGACTAGATCCTGCTGATCTTCCTCGGCGCGAACCTCGATCCCGCCTTGACGTTGTAAAGCGGCACTTGCTAGGCTGTCTGCGCTCCCGTTCCAGTCTCTCTTCACATGAACCAGCTCGTGATCACTCCATCCCTTCAGGCGATCTAGTGTCCTCTGTTTCAATATCGTTAATCCTGGCGCCTTACAATCGATCTCGCCACGAACTTGACGGATCACGAGATTTGAGTCACCACAGATTACCAGGCGACGACGATCCCGACCTGCGAGCATATCGAGTCCTAGGAGGAGCCCGTTGTATTCTGCCTCGTTAACTGTAAGACCTTCCGAGTAACCAGATCTAGCGACAGTGAACTTGAAGCGTCCGAGACCTCAACACGAGGTCGTCGAGACCCCACGGATTGGGCGTGTCTTCGGACGAAGACACGGGAGCGGGAGCCTTGACATCAACCTCCCTCTCCGCGACATCGTCGTCGTCGTTGTTGACGGTGTCTTCGTAGTAGTCGACGATGTCTTCGTAGTCCTCTCCAAAGAGTTCTTTGAGAGGGACAGCAGGATTCTTAATCTCTGCTAGAGAAGAAGAAGAAGTCTTCTTCTCATGCTTCTCCTTATGGAGAGCATGGTACATGGTGACAGAGAGCTTCTCTGTCGGACCGCTGGAAGCAGCAGTGCTAGTGGGCACTGCTGAGGTCGTTGTTCCTGCTGCAGAGGCAGCAGGTGAGGCTTGCGCGTCCGCAGAAGCGGACGGAGACGTGGGCGTTGGCGAGTTCATTGCGAAATGAACTCGGATTCCTCTGGGAACTTGACGGTCTTGTCAAGTTCTGTTGATTGACGTATCGAGACCGATACGTCGAATCTTAACGGGGGGATGGTGTAACGGGGTTACACGTACAAGTGGTTGTACCACTTGTAACTCTAACAGTTAGGATAACTGTTAGAGGTTGGAAATGGGCCTCAGACCTTGGTGTGCTGTACACACCAAAGGATACATGGGCGAACCACATTATTGGGTGGTTCGTGTGCATTTGTGCATATTATTGGTAGAAAGTAACGGATTTCTACCAATCACTGAGCAGAGTTTCTGCCAACCACACGTTGGCAGACCCTTTAGAAATAGATAACAAACAGTTTTAGGAGGTCCATAATTGGCTTATGCCAAATTCAATAACAGTTCTCATTTTACGGTATTTTGCAGTTTAATTTAGTTATATTTGATTTAATTATACTTATTTAAATAAGTATACTTAAATTAAGTCTAATCTACTTGCACGCTTCCTCATACACGTAAGCGCACGTGTACGCCACCTAATAGGTCTAGGTAGACCCATTAGAAGGCATCGCCCCCAAGTCTGGATCCGGTGTACTATCCCCCTTTTGAGTCGAGGTGTCTGGTGATCCATCCCGATCTGACTTAAGTAACGAATCCCGAGAGACCGGGCCCGTTCTATCCATGATCCTTCGTAGATCGGGTCGCTTCTTCAGTTCTGCGAACTCCACTTCACGTAGTTCATATAGCACCGCTGCATAGATCGCGTAATCCTCGATGAACCGACTATAATAGTCCAGGCTCCCTAAGAAGGACTGCATAGATCGGAGCGATCCTGGGAATGGTAGATCCGTCAAGGATTTCAGGTCCTTCGGGTTTGCCTCTAGTCCATCGATCGACACCTTGTGCCCGAGATATTCCACCTTATCCATGCCCCAGAAGCCCTTTGCCACGCTGATCGAGAGATTCCACTTATCACAGGCCTCCAATAGGTCTTCTACCCGATCGCACATTTGATCCCATGATCCAGCCGTGATCAAGATATCATCGATGTATGATCTCCTAGCACCGACGGACGACCAGGATCTTCCGGGATCCCCGATTCAAACACATCTGCAGAGTCTTCCGTGTTCCCAGGCTGGGAGATCTTTAGAAATCCATACAGAGCGTTGTCCACAAGACGTTGGTAGGTCTGCGGAGCGTTCTTCAGTCCGAAGGGCATGCAGTTCCACTCGAAGAGGCCGAACGGGGTGATAAAAGCCGAGATAGCGCGAGCTCGATCGGTCATTGACACTACCCAAAATCCGCTAGCCATATCCAACGAACAATACCACAAAACCTTGTCGAGATCCTCTAGCAGGTCGTTGATTAGGGGCATCGGATAGATCATCAGCCGTGTGAGGCCGTTCACCAGCCGGTAATCGATACACAGCCGAATATCTACACCGTTCTTCTTGATGATCACCACAATCGGAGATGCCCACGGCGAGGTCGATGGCCGTATGATCTTGGCAGCTAGGAGTCCGTTGATGAGGTCCGATACTTTCTCGCGGAACTGTGGCGCCACCTTTCGGACTCGTTGTGCAATTGGTCTTGCATCTCCAACGTCGATATCACATATGACACCCTTGGCTGCTGGAGGAAGTGCGTTTCCTTTCCCGACCAGGAGGTGTCGCTTCTTCCAATTGATCTGCCGAAGTTTCTCAATCTCCTCCGGGGTAGCCGATCCCGGATTTCCTACTTGCAGGTCTTCAATCCTGACTTCTTCGGTGGTGGAGATCTGGATCTCTGGTACTACTGCGAGATTATCGGCTAGATCTTCGGCCGAAAAATCGCCACTTTCGTGTAAGTAGGTCTGATCGGCGTTCTCGATCCCTTCAGGAGGTGTCGGATCGGGTTCGTTCGTTGATGGATCATGAAGTTTGTCGTTCTTGGCCGTCAGGATCGGGGTGTCCTCAACCGTGGGGCCGGCGTCAGCGTCGGATTCATGTTTGATCTCGATTTGAAAATCTGGTTTTTCTGTTTCTACCTCGATCTTTTCTTCGCATGTCCGATCTGTCCGATCTGGGGCCTGATCTGGCAAGCTCTCATTCGTCTCAGTCTCACCGCCCCCAGCTTCGCCACTCGGGGTCTTGTCGGAACTGATCGTAATCGATGGGGTATCCAGGTAGATCCGGTTGGGGATCGATGAATGCGACCTTGACTTCGGCCGTATCGGTTGGTGATCGAGGTTCCAATGTCGATATTGGCGCAGGATCAGGATCGGTCTTGGTCGCCCCACCTCGGCGGAGTATGGATCGCGGCGTAACGTAGGTCGGCCGTTCGACCGACGGTAAGGAGATCTCCACGGATTCCTGAGGTTCCGGTCTTGCATCCACCGTCGCTTCTAGAGCTAAATTCTGCCATTCCATGTAGCGTCAGGATCCGACCGATACAAACCCGGGGAATCGAGGAACTTTTTCTTGATCAAGTACCATTCCGACATGTAATCGGTGATCGAATCGTAAAATCTTCTCGCTCAGATTCGTGACCACTAAGTACCGAGTCCGGCCGGGTCCTTCTACCACAGTAGGTACCCATCGATCGCCTCTGGTCACCCACAATTTCTCCGTCGCCGATAATTTCACTCTCGATGCAATCTCCTCAGATCCCCCAACTGGGATATGTAGATCTTCTTCCAGCTTCACCGATCTTACCTTTTCCCCATATAATCTCTTACGACCATTAAGCGGGATCCCCACTTCATTAGGTAGGCACATCGATCCTTTCGCTAGATCCATCCGAACCCCAGCCGGGATCATGAAATCCATACCTAGGATCGCATCTTGTCCGGATAGATCCCCGATCCAAATATCGAAAAAGTAAACCAAGTATCCTGCAAGCGTGATCTTGATCCTCGTTCTCCCTTCGGTGGTATACACATTGTCACCGATCCCAACACACTCCTGTCTCTGACTAGTGTCAAAGTGGCACCCAACCTTACGAGCAAAGGCGGTATCCAAGATGGATACCTCGGCGCCAGTGTCCAGGAGCAAGATCGCTCTTTCATGATTGATCTTGCCTGAGATCTTGGCCTGGCGGAACCATTTTCCTGGTGCGTGGTATTTCCAGTACCCCCTGGATTTTTCTTCCCTGAGGTCCAAGGCCACCTCCGCACCCGTTCGAGAGAACTCATCGACCCGGGGAAGACTCGCGATCCTAGCAGTATACGAATGCAACTTACATGTATTACCGCGCAGATCCGAACTCTCCTTATCTTGATCTCTCGATTTCTTGTTCACATATGCATAGATGCAGTACTCAGAACGCTCGGCTCGTACCGGTTTCCAAACCGGCGAGCGTCCTAGTTTAACATCTTTCCACCTTCTCGGGGAACATCCGGCGTGTCGGGTCGGATCGTACCACTTGCGGATTGGTTGTAGAATCTTCCATGGGGCATTCTCCAGCTTCATGGATCTCCCCACAACCACGGCATGTATATAGACAGCGATCCGTTGGGTGGCCCCTCTTTCCGCACTTGTCACAGGTTAGACGTCTCCAGCAGTCCAGATCCGTGTGCTTCCGCGATCCACAATGCGAACAGCGACCTCGAACATGATCGATCGTCTACGATCCGACTGATCCGACACCCAACCCCAACACACAACCCCAACGCCTCAGAATCATGCCCGTCCGATCCGGATATTTCTTCTGATTCCGAGCTCGGATCTTGGGTTTTGATCGCCAGTACCACCGCTCGGGTGGGTGCTGCCGGGGCGCTGGTCGGTGCCTTCTGCTATACTTCGATCCAAACGCAGATTTACGCTGTCTACTTTCGCCCGTTCCCGGGCACAAAGTACCTCCTCAAGCTCATCGACGTCACTCGTTCGAATCCAGGTCAGCCGATCAGCTAACTCAGGATCTCCCAATGTCTCATGTAGTGGTCTCACGTCCCCGGCGGGCCTTAGGGCTCCATCCTTGATCTTCAGTCTAGCACGTAAAGCCGCCACGTTGAGCCGGTAGAGATAATCGAAAGGAGTCTCTTCCGATCGATTGCGAGCGTGATAGTACTGCCACGCGACCGACATACCCAACCCACAATATTGGGTCTGGAAACTGTCCAACAGATCGCCCACTTGGTTTTCATCATTCGACTCAGCTGCCTGTACCAGTTCTTTCAGCCGGTCCCACCATCAGATCTGCAAACGTGAGGCATTTCTCTTCTTCCGTAGCCTGATCGCGCTGGAACGCTGACTTGACCTTACCGATCCAGGCCCGAGCGATCTTTGCCATCTTTACCCGCAAAATCTTAGATCCGAGATCGCTGAGACCCCATCGACAATCCTCCTTGACCGATCGCCGCGGATGCGACCGCCGCTCGGCTCGACACCTGCACCAGAACTTGGTATCCCCAGATCGTACAGAAGTATTCCCATGCATCGGATCCGAGGCCGCAAAACGGACTCATTTAACATCCAACTCCCCTTTGATCGGCGATCGGGTGTCGCGATTCCGTTCCTTAAGAAACGATCCTCGCCATTGAAAGTAGTCGTCCAACTTGTTGCCCGATCCAAAAGTCGTCGGCGCGGTCTGGTCTGTCCGGATCCGGCGGTTTTCTTGCTGATCAGGCGTCTTGGCCTCCAGTTTCGCAGCCACCGATCGTGTATCTTGTTTCTTCATACGCGATTTCAGGAATTTGGCACCGGAGGGACCCAACGACATGCGTTGCAGCCTTCTCGGGCTGTCGGAATCTGGTTCCGAGGTCGCTGACGCATAGCATGACGATCCAGTCTGATAGCCTGGATCGGGCGTCAGTGGACGTTCGCCGACCAGGATCTTGAGGGAGTCGAATAGATCATGGGTCGCGGATTGGATCGCTTCCAGTTCCAGGTCAAATAGAGAGTTTGGTTCGAATTCTCCAGCCACTAAACCAGCCTCTTGGAGCAGATCAAGTAGGATCTTCACCGCGTTCAGGCGGTCCGAGCTAGTCCGGGGCCTCGACACCGGGCCGGTGAGGTTGCCGATCTGGCGGACTTGTATGATCGTAAGAACAGGATCGTTAAGCAAGGTCTCGCTTAGCATCTTCCTGTAGTAGGCCTGCTCGATCGCGTCCTTGGTGATCGTCGGTCCTGGGTTGATCACATCTTCTGGCTCTGAGTCTGGAGCTTTCAATTTCGTCCGGGTGCTCTTGATCTTCTTTTTCT